>JAVJHR010000011.1:0-183020 GCA_032872475.1 Leptopilina myrica (nomen nudum)
GCAAAGAAAGTCTACATGATGGGGGACGGCCCTCGTCGCCTCGTGCTCTCGAGCTGCTTTCGTGTACAGGCATGATCTATTTTGACCCTGTTGAATACAACTGCTTGAATTTTTTTAATCTGCCTTGGTTTTGTAGCCATCGACTTAACGCGCAGTTTTTTAAGCCCAAGGTACCCGAATTCAATCCTATCTTTGTAGCAATTTGTTCATTATTTTTGCATATTGTAGAAAGATTAAACTTAAAATAAATTTAATACAATATTACTGTGTTCTAACTTAGAAAATATTATAAAAGAAATATCTATTTAGACTTGAAGAAATGTGAACAGGACGTCCTTTAGACGTCTTTAAGTCACACTTTAGACGTCCTTTCTTGTCTTTTGGAGCAGACATGAAGTGTCTTTAAGGCGTCTTTTTTATGACTCAGAGACATTACCATTTGTGTCCTCGAATGTCCGCGGACGAAACGGTACGTCTTCTAGACGTCCCTGTGCCCACTGTGGAGTAAAATATTTGAGACGAGTTTAATCAATTTTAAAATTTTTGTCCGCCATATTAGATCCGCTATTTTGAAATTTAAAAACTGTCATTGGATTCGAAATTAGCGACTTAAGAAACCCTTTATTACTGAATTTAGTAACTTTAGCGCTCAACTAACATTTTTTATTATTTTATGTAAAAATGTGATATAATTACTCAAGTGTCTAAAAATTATCCAAATTTTCATAAGATTTGATCTTTAATCGACACTAACTATGTCAATTTTTTTTAATTTATTATATTATGACAAGCTAATTTTCATACACGTAAGTTTAAGTGACTTCGCTCCTTAAAAATGTAACATGTGCAGCTATTACAAAACTGCACGAGGGAAAAATTTAAAAACTATGATTTCACTGGTCGACAAAAAGTTACTTTTTCTCTGATTCAAAGATCGGACAATGATATTCTTATGGGATTTTCATCGCTGAACACGAATATGGCCTCCAAAAGTACCCATCACGCCAAGATTTTGAGAAAAATGGATTCAAAGTCTAAAAAACTCTGTTTTTGGCTTTTTTTGATCAAGTGTAGAGAAAATTGCCGACGTGCAAGAAGTCTTTAATAAGGCTTAAATTTAAGCTAGAACTGTCAACTATAAGAATCAAATCAAAAAAGTTCTGAATCAGTCAAAAATTTTCATATAGCACAACTTTTTCATGTGTGCGCGCGCTCTACTTGTACTCATAGAGCGGTACATTATGGCACTCTTACTTATTGATTTTATTTGCGCTATTTATTGTTATTTATTATTTTTGGGTTTGCTAATTAATACTAATTTTAAAACCGCCATTTTTAATTTTTTAATTTTGACATAAGATTCGTAATCAGCGACCTCGAAAACCACCAAACACCAAGTTTTAGTCAAATCCATCAATTTTCAAAATTTATATGTCCGCCATTTTAAAACCGTTATTTTAAATTTTTTAAGAACGACCTTACATTCAATCAGCAAAATTCAGCGAGCACAAAAAAGATAAATAACAATAAATAGCGCAAATAAAATTAGTAAGTAAGTGCCATAGTGTACCGCTCTATGAGTACAAGTAGAGCACGCGCACACATGAAAAAGTTGTGCCATATGAAAATTTTTGACTGATTTAAAACTTTTTCGATTTGATTCCCCTTGTTGACAGTTCAAGCTTCAATTTAAACCTAATTAGAGACTTCTAGCACGTCAGCAAAGAGACCAAATACAGGGTTTTTTGAGACTTTGAGTCCATTTATAGGGTTCCGTACACCATAGGTGTACTGACCGAACCCTTATGACATCCCTCGTGGTCCGTCCCAGCCACGCAAAATGGGCTGCCCCCCCCTTAACTTCTACAAATCTCAACCTGGTGAGCTAAAATTCGGTAGGAACCCTCAGTTTTAAGTGCAGATTATGGAAAAAATATAGCGAACACGATTGGCCTACATATTTGCGAAAGGAAAGGGAAAGAAATTAAATTTTTTCGAAAAAATTGCAAAAAATGACCCTGTCCCCCCTGCCCTTAACTTCTACAAATCTCAACCTGGTGAGCTAAAATTCGGTACGGATCTTTACTTTTTAGTGCAGATTACGGGAAAATTATAGCGAACCCGATTGCCCTATATATTTACGAAATGGAAGGAATATGGATTTTTATAGTTTTTTCTTATTATCTACATGTAATATAAATACGTATGTATATCGAATTTTAGCTCAATATGTATGTTAATTTTAAATAATCATATTTTCTCTCTCTCTCTATATATATATATATATATATATATACAGTAGAGACTCCATTATCCGGACTAATGGATGTAGGCACTTGTCCGGATAATCGAGTAAAGTACGAATTAAACAAATTTTTGATTCATAATTTTATGTATTTATTTGCATATATGTATTAAAAAAAGACTGAAACAAACTAAAACTTTTAAAGTCAACATTAATAAATATTTAGATAGAAATATTTCAAAATATTTACATAAACATTTTCTCAAAATAATTAAAACACTTTAAAACGCAACATTTTGTGTAAAAATTCACGTTTTTAAATTTAAAATAGAAGTTGATGGTTTGAGACCTTATAAACTTTATATTAAAAAAAAATTTTTTAATTTTAAATTTGTCCGGATAATCGAATATCCGGATAATAGGGGTCCGGATAATGGAGTCTCTACTGTATATATATATATATATATATATATATATATTTATAAAAAATGAGTTTTGTTTTGGTGTACGGAACCCTTGATCTTAGTGCGAGTGCAACTCGCACTTGTTCGATTTTTTTAAAATCTCGACGTGATGGGCAGTCTTGGATGTCATATTCGTGTTCAGCGATGAAAATCTTATAAGAATATAATTGTCCGATCTTTGAATCATCTTTGAATCATCAAACAAATGGTTTGTTCAATTGTCAAAAAAAGTTTTTAATTTGTACAACTGTGTGTTACACGTTTGTGAGAGTTTTTGAAGCCGCTGATTACGAATATGATGATAAATTGTCAATTTAACAGTTGACAGATTTTAATTCAACTATCAACTTCTCTAAACACTAATCATTTTTAATTTAAAAAGTTCGTAATTAGGTTTTTAATGTCTCTGATTACGAATATGATATCGAACTTGAATTTTGCTAGTTGACAATTTTTTCGTATTTCTACTCTAGTATCTCTTGATTTTAAACAAACTTTAAAAAACTTCTATATAAATTAAGATTTTCGGGTTGTCATCTTCAAAAGCGTTTCATACTATATCCAAATTTTCAAAAAACTGAGAATTGATTTTTTGATACGTAAGTTCCCTTTTCATATACCAGGTCACATATGAGCGATTCCACGTCAAGTAATCAAGTGGTCTTACGGTGTAATGTTTATTTTAATAATTTTTTACTCTTAACCCTTTAACGACGAGATGTGCTGCTTTTTAACATGAATTTCAAACGCCTACAATTAGTAGAAAGAAGCCATAAAATTTTTCAAAAGTCCATATCCTACTATTTTTGGGGTCGCTCTTTCGAATGGCGTGGTCAAAATTTTCAAAAAATGATATTAAACCCTTCTTTTTTTCAAAAATACTTAAAAATGTCAAGTTTTTTGAATGCAATTTTTTTCTCCGCCATAACATTTTTTAAATAGAACAAAAAGTATTCAAAAAACGTGTTCCCGATAGTTGTACTTAAAAAATATCCATTTCTAATTTTTATTTTTTTCGATTTTGAATTTAAAATGGAGCTTGAAGGACAAAAAAATTTCCTAATTTTACGTAAGATTACAAACTTTTTCAAAATTGCTCAAATCTAATTGAAATTTATTACTCGGGGGTTTTGGTGGTCGCTGATTACGAATCGGAAGACAGATTCAAAAAATTCAAAATGGCAGATGCAAATTGGCAGCTTAATTTTCCAAAATTACTGAGATTTGCATAAAATTTGTTACTCTGGGGTTTTCGGGGTCGCTGATTTTGAATCCTTTAAATAATTAAAGTTGCTAGATTCTTACCACGAGGAGGTAGGCGATATAGAGAATCATTATTTTATTTTTACTTTTTCAGTAATTTTTAATTTTTTTTGTTTAAAAAATTTTTTTTTGTTTTTTTAATTTTATATTTTTATTCTTCGAACTTTTTATTAAAAACTATTAATTTGTATTTTGCGATTTTTGGAAGGAATTGTCACAGTAAGATAACTTGCATGTTTTGCAGTATTTCCTTGTTCGGATTTGCATTTTGAGGTCCAACAGTATCGAGGTTAATGCTGTTTTTCTGTCTCATGTACTGTCGACTTTCCCGTTTTTACTTTGTTCAAATAATCTTTGCTGATGCACATAGCCAAAAATTTTGGACTTTCTTTTTCCGAACAAAGAAATTGAAAAAACAAAAAAAAAAATTTTTAAAACAAAAAAAATTAAAAATTACTGAAAAAGTAAAAAAAAATGATTCTCTATATCGCCTACCTCCTCGTGGTGAGAATCGGACAACTTTAATTATTTAATGATAGAACGTCCAAGCGGCCCGTCCTGCCGGAAGGATGTTCCGAAAATAAGGCTTTTAAAAAAAGGGAATTAAATTTTTCTTTTCCGGAACTCCTTGGGATTAAAGTAGACGAAAAGACGAAAAAATCCACATATTAGACTTTTTAAAATAATAATATTAAACCATTTTTCAAAGCCCTCAAACTTGCTGTTTCTAAAAAGTTAAAAAAAACATTTTTTCGGTAAATTCAATGTAAAATCCACAAAAATCAATATATTTTGGCCGGTCTTGTCTCTTTTTCTTCAGAAACGTTCAAAGAATGAAACCTATTTGTTTAATTTAAAAAAATTTCATTTTTAATGTTAATCTGCAAAATTGCGGCCAATCAAATAAAAACTCTCTTCAAATTTTCTTCATAAAATTAATGTGGAAGCAGATAAAAACAAAAACAAATATATCGTTGGAAAGGTACTGATACAAGCTTTCCAAGGACGTCAATCTCAAGTTTGTTAATTTATATGCTAGGCTTGGTAGCCTTTTAAACAAAGCGAAAAGCGTACTGCCGGCAGGACTGGGTTTGAACTTACAAGCTCGAAATTTACATGCGCTGAAAGCTTGTTTCATCACCTTTCCAACGATATATATTACTTTTTGTTTATGTCAATCCATGTTAGTTTTATTTAGCGATTTCGGACGGACTCACCTGAGTCTTGTTGGTCCTGCCGGAAGGACGTTGGACGTTCTATCATTAAAGGATTCAAAATCAGCGACCCCGAAAACCCCAGAGTAACAAATTTTATGCAAATCTCAGTAATTTTGGAAAATTAAGCTGCCAATTTGGATCTGCCATTTTGAATTTTTTGAATCTGACTTCATATTTGTAATCAGCGACCTAAAAAAAACCCCGAGTAACAAATTGCAAGCAAATCTGAATAATTTGAACAATTAAGTCGCCATTTTGCATCCGCCATATTGGATCCGCCATTTTGAATTTTTTGAATCTGTCTTCCGATTCGTAATCAGCGACCACCAAAACCCCCGAGTAATAAATTTCAATTAGATTTGAGCAATTTTGAAAAAGTTTGTAATCTTACGTAAAATTAGGAAATTTTTTTGTCCTTCAAGCTCCATTTTAAATTCAAAATCGAAAAAAATAAAAATTAGAAATGGATATTTTTTAAGTACAACTATCGGGAAAACGTTTTTGATACTTTTTGTTCTATTTAAAAAATGTTATGGCGGAGAAAAAAATTGCATTCAAAAAACTTGACATTTTTAAGTATTTTTGAAAAAAAGAAGGGTTTAATATCATTTTTTGAAAATTTTGACCACGCCATTCGAAAGAGCGACCCCAAAAATAGTAGGATATGGACTTTTGAAAAATTTTATGGCTTCTTTCTACTAATTGTAGGCGTTTGAAATTCATGTTAAAAAGCAGCACATCTCGTCGTTAAAGGGTTAAACAATTAAACATAAAAATTTGAC
Organism: Leptopilina myrica (nomen nudum); assembly: GCA_032872475.1. Classification (NCBI taxonomy): domain Eukaryota; kingdom Metazoa; phylum Arthropoda; class Insecta; order Hymenoptera; family Figitidae; genus Leptopilina; species Leptopilina myrica (nomen nudum). The sequence goes on from JAVJHR010000011.1 coordinate 5,972, forward strand.
AAAGTACATTTTCGAAAGGTTTTTTCATGCTCTTTTGATTGGAAATAAGCATTTCAAAAAAATTTTTTTTGACCCAAGAAATCAAAATTGAAAATAAATTTTAATTTTTTGGGGGAAAGATAAGATTTTTTTCAACGAAAGCTGGGGTTTTTTACTAAAAGGAAATATAAATGAAAAAGTGGGCCTAGAATGTTTAAGCATTGAAAAAAAGAGTTTTCTACTGACCGAAGCGCTGTAAACCCGGTTTTTAGCTCCGTTTAGAAGAAAACTTTTTTTCAATGTTTAAACATTCTAGGTCCACTCTTTTATGTGTATGTCCTTTTAGTAAAAAACCTTAGCTTTCGTAAAATAAATCGTACCATTCCCCCCCAAAAATTAAAATTTAATTTTGATTTTTTGGTTCAAAAAAATTTGTTTTTTCAAAATGCTAATTTTCTATTGATGAGCATGAAAAACCCTTTCTAAAATGTACTTTGTCAAATTTTTATGTTTAAGAGTAAAAAATTATCGAAAAAAACATTGTTCCGAAAAAACCCAAAACTGTGGTATGTGGTAAAAAAATGTTTTCACGAAAAATTGCTATCTATTAGTACTGCAAAAGCCACAAGTTTTTCTACGATTGGAGAAAAATTTTTGTCCATCTTGATCACTTGATATGAAATCACTCATATATTAAATACTAGATGTATGTAACAAGCACGAAGACTTTATATGTAGACATTTCTATACTTTACAGTAGAAATTTTTTAATTATAACTATAAATTTTAGATTTCAATCGAAAAACAAAAAATAAAGAGGAACCGATGGAGCCAGGAGGAAAAAGATGCTGTTATAAGTTCATTTCAAAAACACATCCAAGCTAAGAGTCTACCATCAGGGACAAGAAATTTCTAATCTTCAAAAACAAAACAAATGATTACAAAGTAAAAACATAGCTACGATCAAATCGTGGATACATCACTACATAACAAAATAAACATAACGCTTTTTAGTTTCACAAACAACATTTTAATTTTATGTACAAAAGGATATCTTTATTTCTTCATCTATTTTATATTACAAACATGAACAAAAATCTCATAATTTTTTTCGTTGCATAGAACAACTTTATTGCTATTAAAAATTTATTTAAAAAAGCATTTCATTATAAACTATCGGTCAAAATTGAGAGACCACCCATATTCAGAAGTCATTTGGCCAATAATTAATTTAGATATTCTTAAATAATCGTAATTTTCGATGTTTTACAAAAAATTAAATAACTTCTAAAATAATAAACTCTTTCAATAATTCTTATTTTAAAACTTATTTACTACACTATAAGAATTACTTTTAAGCATTAATGTCTGATTTTTTTCTTAGAAAATGCAAGCCGTCAAAGATGGACCAAAAAAATTGAAAACAACTTTTCTGTACTAAAAACTATTCTAGAAAATATATAAAACATAACATTAAGTACATTTTATAAAAGAATTTAATTTAAAAAAATATGTTTTGAATTTTAAAAATGATTTTTCTGTTAATAAGATTGTTCTAAATTTTTTGAATTTTTGTGGTCCAAAGTTTGACGGCTTGCATTTTCTAAAAAAAATCACACGTTAATGCTTAAAAGTAATGTTTATAGTATAGTAAATGACTTTTAAAATAAGCCTAAGATTAATTAAAAGCGCCTATTATTTTTGAAGTTATTCAAATTTTTGTAAAACATTGAAAATTACGATTTTTTAAAAATATCTTAATTAAATATTGGCTTAATGACTTCTGAAATATCTTGTTCTGTTTAAAAAATGTTCATCTTCTAAAATATAAAAAGAATAAAAATTTAGTTTCCATAAATTTGATGTTTTAAAACGTTTTCCATTCGCCTAAAAATGGGTGGTCTCTCCATTTTGACCAGTAGTGTATTTCATCATAAGTGTTTTAGTAAACTGTAAAAGTTTATGTTATATAGCATTTTATATTTTAATATTTTATAAATGTTGTTTAACGCATTTAATATATTTATCTCATGTTAAGAGTTGTAATAAATATACGCATTTTTAACAACAAAGTATTAAAAGCAAGTACAGATTTCTTTAAAGTATCTCTTGCCCCTTTAATTGGATTACAATGGTCCGGTTGTGAAATATTCCATCAGGTCCCAAATTAAAGTAGCTAATCATGACTTAATGTTATCTTTTAAGTTAATATAATAAATTCTATTAAATGATAATTAGAAATTTTGATAATAAAAAAATTATAAAAAATTAAGCTGAGACATTCTTTGTTAAGGGGATCACTCTGCTCTTCAAAGAAGGTTAAGGTTTAAATTACCGAGCATAGACGGGAATTGTAGGTAAAAAGGATTATTTTTAAATGCCGAATGGCGGTTTTTGAAAAATCAAAATGGCAACTCCAATAGGGCCAACGATATATTTAAAATTAATGCAATTTTCTTAAAACTTGTTAATAGGGATTTCTAAGGTCCCTGAATATGAATCCATAGTCAGATTTAAACAATTTCAAATGGAGGATACAATATGGAGATCGAAAAAATTACAAAACTAAACGCTTTGACCCTAAACTTGTTACTTGAAAGTTCTTAGAGTCGCAGATTACGAATGTGAAGTCAGATTTTACACAAATCCTATTACTTATAAGTTTTGAGGGTCGCTGATTATGAATCTGATGTCAGATTTCAACAATTTAAAATTGAGCATTCAATAGGACGAATGAAAAATTAGGAATGAATTTAATTTGCCTAAAAATTCCTCCGTGGTTAACAATACCTAATTTAATGCCCAAAATGTTTCGAAACAGGACAGGATAATATTTTTAAAATCTTAGACTTCTCGAGAAAACTGAATAATTTTCAGAACAGGTCTCAGTGTTTTACATGGTTGTCATTAAAATATTAAAAATGACCCTCACAACAATTTTAAAAAAAATTTAGAATTAAATTTGTTTACCTTATCAGAAATTCTTGTATTAGGAGCACTTGATTATTTAAAATCATTTACGATTTATAACTTAACCCATTTCACATCAACTTTCTTAAACCCATAAGAATTTGAAACTACAGTTGAAATTGATAATCTTTGATGGTAATTTATCCTTAAACTTAAAATTTTTGTCACGCATTTCTATTTTTACTGAATTTACTTTAAACTTGTTACTGGCCGGTTATTGAAGTCGATGATTACGATTCTCGTATTAGCTATTAGAAAAAAATAGAGGACGTATAATCTAAATACTTTAATAATTTTCATGAGAGACATTCTATAAGAAAAAAAGTTTCAGGTCAATTGTATCAGGGTATAATTATAATAACGTCTCTGATGTGAGTTAGCAAAAAGCCAATAAAAAGATGTCTAAAAGACATCCAATATCTGGTCTAAAAGACGTCCAAGACATGTGTAAAAGACATAAAAAAGGACGTCTTTTTTCTCTTCAAATGCTTTCAAATCTTAAATAAAATTTTCTTTTACAATATTTTCTAAGTTGAAACTGAGTAATATTGTATTAAAATATACGTCTTAAAAACGTCATTTGTTAAAATCTGACTTTAGATTCATAATCAGTGACCCTAAAAACCCTTACATTTTTTTTATATTTTTAAAAATCAGGACACATAAATGTTTAACAATTGGTTTTTAACAATCTGCATTGTTACAGTACTGAAATTTTGTGTCGCCGCATTCTGCCAACGCTGTTGGAGTACTGTATATGTGGTGCATTTCCCATTAGATAATACCGCCTAAATTGCATAAAAAACATTAATGTTCAAAGGAACGTTCTTAAAAGGTATCAAGTCTAAAACCTGTTTACGAGTCTGAAGTCAGATTTAAGTATTCGGAATGGCGGGTTAAATATTTCTACACAAATAAATATTTATTTTGAAATTACGAATTAAGATTTTAAATTCGTAATAAGCATTTTAATTGTATCCAGTACTCCTCAGTACTAACCTATCAATGCGGAATGTTAGCGTTGCAGTAATACAGGTAATACTTATTAATATATTTTTAAAATAATTATGTAGTACTATACTTAATTTTATAAATTAATATCCATTTTAAATATACAATGTGTTTAATAACCCTTTTAATTAGGTAAGGAACGACAAAAGTAAGTGAATTTTTGTGGAAGTACACTCCAACGCCGGTTTAGCGGACTGTTTGGGGGACCATCCGATACAGTGAATAATACCTTAAAATAACCTTTAAAGAGTCACTTCAAAGAAAATCGTAAATCATAAACCTAGAAGTTCGCTAAACCGGCGATGGAGTGTATAAGAAATCATACCATCATTAAGCCATTGATGTACTTCAATTCATAGTTGTATGAATATGTGACGTTCCACGATGAACGGGACCTTAGCTGCATACAATTTTTAGTTATGTTTAGAGAAGTTTTAGCTTTATTTAAACTTTATTATTGATTATTAACAATCAGAAACATATTTTACTGAAAATATTGCATATAATAAAGAACTGTAACTGTAACCAGTAAAATAACAAATAATTATATTTTTCACAAAATCGACATAATTCGATCACCCATCACAATTGTCACACTTATTCTATATTTAAACCATTTTAAATAGGGAATAAATGAAAATTCTATTCTTTAAAAATTCGATTCATGGTACACTAATACCTTTTATAACTTACACAAACGGTTATATGACTTATTGTAATTTTCAATAAATAATCAATCAGTTGTAACAAATTATAGAGCCTCGGTCGTGGAATCTACCAATATAAATGTTTGTAAAAAAACACATTTAATAATTAGGCCAATTGGACTAGTAAATAGACTAAGTCAAGTTGTGCAATTTGCAATTTCGGTGGTAGAAACTGCACTAGAGACTTGGTCGTGGAATCTACCATTTAACACAATTTTGAAGTTGATTATTAGGTTATGTGTCAGATTTCAGAGACTCGGTCGTTGAAACTGCACTAGAGACTTGGTCGTGGAATCTACCATTTAACACAATTTTGAAGTTGATTATTAGGTTATGTGTCAGATTTCAAAGACTCGGTCGTGGAATCTACCAGTTGATAAAATTTAAAGCTGATTATTATATTATGTATCCAATTACAATGACACGGTCGTTAAATCTGACGCATTAGCGGAATTGAAATTTATTTCTTCTCTACGAGTCACATTATAAAGATTCAGTCATGAAAACTAGAGCTAAAAAAAGATACTCCTGTTTTTTGTAAACCCTAGAAAAGTTGGAAATTTTAAAAAACTGAAATTACTGAAATATTGGTAAGGGTATAATAGTTCTGGTTTTTAATAGTCCTAAGGACGCTCAAACAATTTTTTTCAGTAGGCCAATTCGACAGTAAATAGACTAAGTTAAGTTGTGCAATTTGCAATTTTGAATTCAAGGTGTGTATTTTTTTATTAGGCCAATTCGACCAGTAAATAGACTTAGTCAAGTTGTGCAATTTGCAATTTCGAATTCAAGGTGTGTATTGACACGTGTTGCGTTTCGCAATTAAGAAATTATTGTTATAAAAGTAATTAAGAAAGTCGTTTGTGAAACCTGCAACGGTTTCTAAATTTAAATTTTATTATTTGGTTATATTTCAAATTAAGGAACCTTCTCACCTCTACTGCCAGCCTGCTTGCGCAGGCAGGCGCAATGAGAGTACGGGAGAAAAAAACATTTAATTTGAATTTTCTGACTTTCCCTGGCGAATTTAGTGGATCAAAGTCTGAGCGACTTTAATCAGGTTTCGATCCAGATTTGATTAGGAGGCGAATTTCGCTAGAAATTGATAAAATATGATGAAAAATGATAAGTAATGTAAAATTAGCCACTTTTCAGATGATTTCTGCAAGAATTAAATAAACTTAAATTTTATTTAATAAGTGATACATGCACATTAATCACTTATTAAATAAAGTTTATTTTATTTAATTCTTGCAGAAATCAACTGAAAAGTGGCTAATTTTACATTATTTATCATTTTTTCATCATATTTTATCAATTTCTAGCGAATTTAATCTCCTCATTAAACCTTGAGCGAAACCTGATTAAAGTCGCTCAGACTTTTGTCAACCAAATTCCCCAGGGCTCTTACTCTTATGTGTTACCATGACGACCTGAAAGGAGGCAATCAGTAGAGCTGTGCGAGCGCCTTTATAGAGACTCGGTCGTGGAATCTACCACATGACGCAAATTTAAAGTCGATTATTAGGTTATGTGTCAGATTTCAGAGACTCGGTCGTTGAAACTGCACTAGAGACTTGGTCGTGGAATCTACCATTTAACACAATTTTGAAGTTGATTATTAGGTTATGTGTCAGATTTCTAGGAATCGGTCGTGGAATCTACCAGTTGATAAAATTTAAAGCTGATTATTAGATTATGTATCCAATTACAATGACACGTTCGTTGAATCTGACACATTACCGGAATTGAAATTTATTTTTTTGCTATAAGCCACATTATAAAGATTCAGTCATGAAAACTAGAGCTAAAAAAAGAAACTCCTGTTTTTTGTAAACCCTAGAAAAGTTGGAAATGTTAAAAAACTTAAATAACTGAAATATTGGTAAGTGTATAATAGTTCTGGTTTAATAGTCCTAAGGACGCTCAAACAATTTTTTTAAAAACCTTACTATTTATTTAAGGGTTACCTATATCCTAACTCAAACAACCACGTCTATAATTTTTATAGCGCTGACAACGTAAACGTAAGAAATACCGTCGAATAAAAAAAATGACACCTCTAAACCGTAGACGACTTGATGTCCAAAATCCCATTTTGTTTCTGCATGGATTCAAAAAAATTTTCGGATTTAGGTAATTAAGAAGGTTTGTGTCGTTGGTTGGGATTCAGATTTTGCAAAAATTGCTTGTGTGCAGAGAAAAACTCGTTCAACAATGATTGTTTACCAATTTCACGTCATTTGAACCAGTCAGTGCCGTATTTGTTGGGTAATAACTGTGAGTCGCATATTATCGAGAAATTTCAGAGACCATTGAACACCGTCAAAGTATTACTATTTTAATTATTAAAAAAGAAAATTGCTTCTGGCAGTAATTGTTCACATTTCCATTAAATATGTTTGCGCCTCATTTACTAGGAGCAACATACCCTATAACTATACTTTATTTCTGTAGCAGCAAATCGCCCACAGTTACAGCTCATATCTTCCAGTAATTCACACATTTTATGTAATTTGTTTTAAACTATCAATGTTCATGAAGTCTTTATTAATCTTTCATTATCTAGATAATAAGAGCTTTTAATTTAGTTATCCTTATTTTTATTTCTTGGAATATAGTTTTCAAATTTTTTATTTCAAAGACTAATTCGATTTGAACTACTTTAATGAATTTGTTCGAAAATCGGTATTTTGACTTGCCCAACTCGACTACGGTTTTAAAATAAAATCAGCCAATTTGAAAATAAATGTTAGACTTACTAGTCACTATGTAATGCGTTATATTATTTATGCTGCGTGATGACCAATTCGAATGTCAAAACATTAAATTTTCATTAGGCCAATTTGACCAGTAAATAGAATAAGTCAAGTTGTGCAATTTGCAATTTCGAATTCAAGGTGTGTATTGACACGTATTGCGTTTCGCAATTAAGAAATTATTTTTATAAAAGTCATTAAAAAAGTCGTTTGTGGAACCTGTTGATCAAAGTCTGAGCGACTTTAATCAAGTTTCGATCCAGATTTGATTAGGAGGCAAATTTTGCTAGAAATTGATAAAATATGATGAAAAAATGATAAATAATGTAAAATTAGCCACTTTTCAGATGATTTCTGCAAGAATTAAATTAACTTAAATTTTATTTAACAAGTGATTAATGTGCATGTATCACTTATTAAAAAAAATTTAAGTTTATTTAATTCTTGCAGAAATCAACTGAAAACTGGCTAATTTTACATTATTTATCATTTTTTCATCATATTTTATCAATTTCTAGCGAATTTAGTCTCCTCATTAAACCTTGATCGAAACCTGATTAAAGTAGCTGAGACTTTGATTCACTAAATTCGCCAGGGAAAGTCAGAAAATTCAATTAAACCATGACGACCTGAAAGGAGGCAATCAGTAGAGCTGTGCGAGCGCCTTTATAGAGACTCGGTCGTGGAATCTACCACATGACGGAAATTTAAAGTCGATTATTAGGTTATGTGTCTGATTTCAGAGACTCGGTCGTTGAAACTGCACTAGAGACTTGGTCGTGGAATCTACCATTTAACACAATTTAAAGCTGATTATTAGATTATGTATCCAATTACAATGACACGTTCGTTGAATCTGACACATTACCGGAATTGAAATTTATTTTTTTGCTATAAGCCACATTATAAAGATTCAGTCATGAAAACTAGAGCTAAAAAAAGATACTCCTGTTTTTTGTAAACCCTAGAAAAGTTGGAAATTTAAAAAAACTGAAATTACTGAAATATTGGTAAGGGTATAATAGTTCTGGTTTAATAGTCCTAAGGACGCTCAAACAATTTTTTTCATTAGGCCAATTCGACCAGTAAATAGACTAAGTTAAGTTGTGCAATTTGCAATTTCGAATTCAAGGTGTGTATTTTTTTATTAGGCCAATTCGACCAGTAAATAGACTTAGTCAAGTTGTGCAATTTGCAATTTCGAATTCAAGGTGTGTATTGACACGTATTGCGTTTCGCAATTAAGAAATTATTGTTATAAAAGTCATTAAGAAAGTCGTTTGTGAAACCTGCAACGGTTTCTAAATTTAAATTTTATTATTTGGTTATATTTCAAATTAAGGAACCTTCTCACCTCTACTGCCAGCCTGCTTGCGCAGGCAGGCGCAATGAGAGTACGGGAGAAAAAAACATTTAATTTGAATTTTCTGACTTTCCCTGGCGAATTTAGAGGATCAAAGTCTGAGCGACTTTAATCAGGTTTCGATCCAGATTTGATTAGGAGGCGAATTTCGCTAGAAATTGATAAAATATGATGAAAAATGATAAGTAATGTAAAATTAGCCACTTTTCAGATGATTTCTGCAAGAATTAAATAAACTTAAATTTTATTTAATAAGTGATACATGCACATTAATCACTTATTAAATAAAGTTTATTTTATTTAATTCTTGCAGAAATCAACTGAAAAGTGGCTAATTTTACATTATTTATCATTTTTTCATCATATTTTATCAATTTCTAGCGAATTTAATCTCCTCATTAAACCTTGAGCGAAACCTGATTAAAGTCGCTCAGACTTTTGTCAACCAAATTCCCCAGGGCTCTTACTCTTATGTGTTACCATGACGACCTGAAAGGAGGCAATCAGTAGAGCTGTGCGAGCGCCTTTATAGAGACTCGGTCGTGGAATCTACCACATGACGCAAATTTAAAGTCGATTGTTAGGTTATGTGTCAGATTTCAGAGACTCGGTCGTTGAAACTGCACTAGAGACTTGGTCGTGGAATCTACCATTTAACACAATTTTGAAGTTGATTATTAGGTTATGTGTCAGATTTCAGAGACTCGGTCGTTGAAACTGCACTAGAGACTTGGTCGTGGAATCTACCATTTAACACAGTTTTGAAGTTGATTATTAGGTTATGTGTCAGATTTCTAGGAATCGGTCGTGGAATCTACCAGTTGATAAAATTTAAAGCTGATTATTAGATTATGTATCCAATTACAATGACACGTTCGTTGAATCTGACACATTACCGGAATTGAAATTTATTTTTTTGCTATAAGCCACATTATAAAGATTCAGTCATGAAAACTAGAGCTAAAAAAAGAAACTCCTGTTTTTTGTAAACCCTAGAAAAGTTGGAAATGTTAAAAAACTTAAATAACTGAAATATTGGTAAGTGTATAATAGTTCTGGTTTAATAGTCCTAAGGACGCTCAAACAATTTTTTTAAAAACCTTACTATTTATTTAAGGGTTACCTATATCCTAACTCAAACAACCACGTCTATAATTTTTATAGCGCTGACAACGTAAACGTAAGAAATACCGTTGAATAAAAAAAATGACACCTCTAAACCGTAGACGACTTGATGTCCAAAATCCCATTTTGTTTCTGCATGGATTCAAAAAAATTTTCGGATTTAGGTAATTAAGAAGGTTTGTGTCGTTGGTTGGGATTCAGATTTTGCAAAAATTGCTTGTGTGCAGAGAAAAACTCGTTCAACAATGATTGTTTACCAATTTCACGTCATTTGAACCAGTCAGTGCCGTATTTGTTGGGTAATAACTGTGAGTCGCATATTATCGAGAAATTTCAGAGACCATTGAACACCGTCAAAGTATTACTATTTTAATTATTAAAAAAGAAAATTGCTTCTGGCAGTAATTGTTCACATTTCCATTAAATATGTTTGCGCCTCATTTACTAGGAGCAACATACCCTATAACTATACTTTATTTCTGTAGCAGCAAATCGCCCACAGTTACAGCTCATATCTTCCAGTAATTCACACATTTTATGTAATTTGTTTAAACTATCAATGTTCATGAAGTCTTTATTAATCTTTCATTATCTAGATAATAAGAGCTTTTAATTTAGTTATCCTTATTTTTATTTCTTGGAATATAGTTTTCAAATTTTTTATTTCAAAGACTAATTCGATTTGAACTACTTTAATGAATTTGTTCGAAAATCGGTATTTTGACTTGCCCAACTCGACTACGGTTTTAAAATAAAATCAGCCAATTTGAAAATAAATGTTAGACTTACTAGTCACTATGTAATGCGTTATATTATTTATGCTGCGTGATGACCAATTCGAATGTCAAAACATTAAATTTTCATTAGGCCAATTTGACCAGTAAATAGAATAAGTCAAGTTGTGCAATTTGCAATTTCGAATTCAAGGTGTGTATTGACACGTATTGCGTTTCGCAATTAAGAAATTATTTTTATAAAAGTCATTAAAAAAGTCGTTTGTGGAACCTGTTGATCAAAGTCTGAGCGACTTTAATCAAGTTTCGATCCAGATTTGATTAGGAGGCAAATTTTGCTAGAAATTGATAAAATATGATGAAAAAATGATAAATAATGTAAAATTAGCCACTTTTCAGATGATTTCTGCAAGAATTAAATTAACTTAAATTTTATTTAACAAGTGATTAATGTGCATGTATCACTTATTAAAAAAAATTTAAGTTTATTTAATTCTTGCAGAAATCAACTGAAAACTGGCTAATTTTACATTATTTATCATTTTTTCATCATATTTTATCAATTTCTAGCGAATTTAGTCTCCTCATTAAACCTTGATCGAAACCTGATTAAAGTAGCTGAGACTTTGATTCACTAAATTCGCCAGGGAAAGTCAGAAAATTCAATTAAACCATGACGACCTGAAAGGAGGCAATCAGTAGAGCTGTGCGAGCGCCTTTATAGAGACTCGGTCGTGGAATCTACCACATGACGGAAATTTAAAGTCGATTATTAGGTTATGTGTCTGATTTCAGAGACTCGGTCGTTGAAACTGCACTAGAGACTTGGTCGTGGAATCTACCATTTAACACAATTTAAAGCTGATTATTAGATTATGTATCCAATTACAATGACACGTTCGTTGAATCTGACACATTACCGGAATTGAAATTTATTTTTTTGCTATAAGCCACATTATAAAGATTCAGTCATGAAAACTAGAGCTAAAAAAAGATACTCCTGTTTTTTGTAAACCCTAGAAAAGTTGGAAATTTAAAAAAACTGAAATTACTGAAATATTGGTAAGGGTATAATAGTTCTGGTTTAATAGTCCTAAGGACGCTCAAACAATTTTTTTCATTAGGCCAATTCGACCAGTAAATAGACTAAGTTAAGTTGTGCAATTTGCAATTTCGAATTCAAGGTGTGTATTTTTTTATTAGGCCAATTCGACCAGTAAATAGACTTAGTCAAGTTGTGCAATTTGCAATTTCGAATTCAAGGTGTGTATTGACACGTATTGCGTTTCGCAATTAAGAAATTATTGTTATAAAAGTCATTAAGAAAGTCGTTTGTGAAACCTGCAACGGTTTCTAAATTTAAATTTTATTATTTGGTTATATTTCAAATTAAGGAACCTTCTCACCTCTACTGCCAGCCTGCTTGCGCAGGCAGGCGCAATGAGAGTACGGGAGAAAAAAACATTTAATTTGAATTTTCTGACTTTCCCTGGCGAATTTAGTGGATCAAAGTCTGAGCGACTTTAATCAGGTTTCGATCCAGATTTGATTAGGAGGCGAATTTCGCTAGAAATTGATAAAATATGATGAAAAATGATAAGTAATGTAAAATTAGCCACTTTTCAGATGATTTCTGCAAGAATTAAATAAACTTAAATTTTATTTAATAAGTGATACATGCACATTAATCACTTATTAAATAAAGTTTATTTTATTTAATTCTTGCAGAAATCAACTGAAAAGTGGCTAATTTTACATTATTTATCATTTTTTCATCATATTTTATCAATTTCTAGCGAATTTAATCTCCTCATTAAACCTTGAGCGAAACCTGATTAAAGTCGCTCAGACTTTTGTCAACCAAATTCCCCAGGGCTCTTACTCTTATGTGTTACCATGACGACCTGAAAGGAGGCAATCAGTAGAGCTGTGCGAGCGCCTTTATAGAGACTTGGTCGTGGAATCTACCATTTAACACAATTTTGAAGTTGATTATTAGGTTATGTGTCAGATTTCAGAGACTCGGTCGTTGAAACTGCACTAGAGACTTGGTCGTGGAATCTACCATTTAACACAATTTTGAAGTTGATTATTAGGTTATGTGTCAGATTTCAGAGACTCGGTCGTTGAAACTGCACTAGAGACTTGGTCGTGGAATCTACCATTTAACACAGTTTTGAAGTTGATTATTAGGTTATGTGTCAGATTTCTAGGAATCGGTCGTGGAATCTACCAGTTGATAAAATTTAAAGCTGATTATTAGATTATGTATCCAATTACAATGACACGTTCGTTGAATCTGACACATTACCGGAATTGAAATTTATTTTTTTGCTATAAGCCACATTATAAAGATTCAGTCATGAAAACTAGAGCTAAAAAAAGAAACTCCTGTTTTTTGTAAACCCTAGAAAAGTTGGAAATGTTAAAAAACTTAAATAACTGAAATATTGGTAAGTGTATAATAGTTCTGGTTTAATAGTCCTAAGGACGCTCAAACAATTTTTTTAAAAACCTTACTATTTATTTAAGGGTTACCTATATCCTAACTCAAACAACCACGTCTATAATTTTTATAGCGCTGACAACGTAAACGTAAGAAATACCGTTGAATAAAAAAAATGACACCTCTAAACCGTAGACGACTTGATGTCCAAAATCCCATTTTGTTTCTGCATGGATTCAAAAAAATTTTCGGATTTAGGTAATTAAGAAGGTTTGTGTCGTTGGTTGGGATTCAGATTTTGCAAAAATTGCTTGTGTGCAGAGAAAAACTCGTTCAACAATGATTGTTTACCAATTTCACGTCATTTGAACCAGTCAGTGCCGTATTTGTTGGGTAATAACTGTGAGTCGCATATTATCGAGAAATTTCAGAGACCATTGAACACCGTCAAAGTATTACTATTTTAATTATTAAAAAAGAAAATTGCTTCTGGCAGTAATTGTTCACATTTCCATTAAATATGTTTGCGCCTCATTTACTAGGAGCAACATACCCTATAACTATACTTTATTTCTGTAGCAGCAAATCGCCCACAGTTACAGCTCATATCTTCCAGTAATTCACACATTTTATGTAATTTGTATAAACTATCAATGTTCATGAAGTCTTTATTAATCTTTCATTATCTAGATAATAAGAGCTTTTAATTTAGTTATCCTTATTTTTATTTCTTGGAATATAGTTTTCAAATTTTTTATTTCAAAGACTAATTCGATTTGAACTACTTTAATGAATTTGTTCGAAAATCGGTATTTTGACTTGCCCAACTCGACTACGGTTTTAAAATAAAATCAGCCAATTTGAAAATAAATGTTAGACTTACTAGTCACTATGTAATGCGTTATATTATTTATGCTGCGTGATGACCAATTCGAATGTCAAAACATTAAATTTTCATTAGGCCAATTTGACCAGTAAATAGAATAAGTCAAGTTGTGCAATTTGCAATTTCGAATTCAAGGTGTGTATTGACACGTATTGCGTTTCGCAATTAAGAAATTATTTTTATAAAAGTCATTAAAAAAGTCGTTTGTGGAACCTGTTGATCAAAGTCTGAGCGACTTTAATCAAGTTTCGATCCAGATTTGATTAGGAGGCAAATTTTGCTAGAAATTGATAAAATATGATGAAAAAATGATAAATAATGTAAAATTAGCCACTTTTCAGATGATTTCTGCAAGAATTAAATTAACTTAAATTTTATTTAACAAGTGATTAATGTGCATGTATCACTTATTAAAAAAAATTTAAGTTTATTTAATTCTTGCAGAAATCAACTGAAAACTGGCTAATTTTACATTATTTATCATTTTTTCATCATATTTTATCAATTTCTAGCGAATTTAGTCTCCTCATTAAACCTTGATCGAAACCTGATTAAAGTAGCTGAGACTTTGATTCACTAAATTCGCCAGGGAAAGTCAGAAAATTCAATTAAACCATGACGACCTGAAAGGAGGCAATCAGTAGAGCTGTGCGAGCGCCTTTATAGAGACTCGGTCGTGGAATCTACCACATGACGGAAATTTAAAGTCGATTATTAGGTTATGTGTCTGATTTCAGAGACTCGGTCGTTGAAACTGCACTAGAGACTTGGTCGTGGAATCTACCATTTAACACAATTTAAAGCTGATTATTAGATTATGTATCCAATTACAATGACACGTTCGTTGAATCTGACACATTACCGGAATTGAAATTTATTTTTTTGCTATAAGCCACATTATAAAGATTCAGTCATGAAAACTAGAGCTAAAAAAAGATACTCCTGTTTTTTGTAAACCCTAGAAAAGTTGGAAATTTAAAAAAACTGAAATTACTGAAATATTGGTAAGGGTATAATAGTTCTGGTTTAATAGTCCTAAGGACGCTCAAACAATTTTTTTCATTAGGCCAATTCGACCAGTAAATAGACTAAGTTAAGTTGTGCAATTTGCAATTTCGAATTCAAGGTGTGTATTTTTTTATTAGGCCAATTCGACCAGTAAATAGACTTAGTCAAGTTGTGCAATTTGCAATTTCGAATTCAAGGTGTGTATTGACACGTATTGCGTTTCGCAATTAAGAAATTATTGTTATAAAAGTCATTAAGAAAGTCGTTTGTGAAACCTGCAACGGTTTCTAAATTTAAATTTTATTATTTGGTTATATTTCAAATTAAGGAACCTTCTCACCTCTACTGCCAGCCTGCTTGCGCAGGCAGGCGCAATGAGAGTACGGGAGAAAAAAACATTTAATTTGAATTTTCTGACTTTCCCTGGCGAATTTAGTGGATCAAAGTCTGAGCGACTTTAATCAGGTTTCGATCCAGATTTGATTAGGAGGCGAATTTCGCTAGAAATTGATAAAATATGATGAAAAATGATAAGTAATGTAAAATTAGCCACTTTTCAGATGATTTCTGCAAGAATTAAATAAACTTAAATTTTATTTAATAAGTGATACATGCACATTAATCACTTATTAAATAAAGTTTATTTTATTTAATTCTTGCAGAAATCAACTGAAAAGTGGCTAATTTTACATTATTTATCATTTTTTCATCATATTTTATCAATTTCTAGCGAATTTAATCTCCTCATTAAACCTTGAGCGAAACCTGATTAAAGTCGCTCAGACTTTTGTCAACCAAATTCCCCAGGGCTCTTACTCTTATGTGTTACCATGACGACCTGAAAGGAGGCAATCAGTAGAGCTGTGCGAGCGCCTTTATAGAGACTCGGTCGTGGAATCTACCACATGACGCAAATTTAAAGTCGATTGTTAGGTTATGTGTCAGATTTCAGAGACTCGGTCGTTGAAACTGCACTAGAGACTTGGTCGTGGAATCTACCATTTAACACAATTTTGAAGTTGATTATTAGGTTATGTGTCAGATTTCAGAGACTCGGTCGTTGAAACTGCACTAGAGACTTGGTCGTGGAATCTACCATTTAACACAGTTTTGAAGTTGATTATTAGGTTATGTGTCAGATTTCTAGGAATCGGTCGTGGAATCTACCAGTTGATAAAATTTAAAGCTGATTATTAGATTATGTATCCAATTACAATGACACGTTCGTTGAATCTGACACATTACCGGAATTGAAATTTATTTTTTTGCTATAAGCCACATTATAAAGATTCAGTCATGAAAACTAGAGCTAAAAAAAGAAACTCCTGTTTTTTGTAAACCCTAGAAAAGTTGGAAATGTTAAAAAACTTAAATAACTGAAATATTGGTAAGTGTATAATAGTTCTGGTTTAATAGTCCTAAGGACGCTCAAACAATTTTTTTAAAAACCTTACTATTTATTTAAGGGTTACCTATATCCTAACTCAAACAACCACGTCTATAATTTTTATAGCGCTGACAACGTAAACGTAAGAAATACCGTTGAATAAAAAAAATGACACCTCTAAACCGTAGACGACTTGATGTCCAAAAACGACCAGACACGAGTATCTTTTTTTAAACTCTAATTTCCGAAAATCCTTGGGTCGTTCATGGGTGCAAATTCGTGTCGGACAGTATTATATGTGAAAATGTTTAATAAAAATTATTTTTAATTTTACTCAATAGAGTTGTACGTAAAGAAACCATTTAGGGTCTTTTGGGGTAAATAGAAACAGATTTGCTAAGTTTCAGTATGTCACTATGTAATGTGCTATATCATTTATGCTGCGTGATGACCAATTCGAAAGTCAAAACATCGAATTTTCATTAGGCCAATTCGACTAGTAAATAGACTAAGTCAAGATGTGCAATTGAACTCGGTTGTTGAAACTGCACTAGAGGCTTGGTCGTGGAATCTACCACTTAACATAATTTTTAAGATGATTATTAGAATATGTGTTGGATTTCTAAGAATCGGTCGTTATTGGGACCGATTTTTAACCTTACTTAATAGAATTGTTCGTTAGGAAGCACATTTAAATTAAATTATTAAAACTATTTAAGAATGAAAATTACTTACCGCAGTAATTGACAGATTTCTATTAGATATGTAGTCCCATTCTAGTAGAATAGTAGCACAGTTGTAAACTATGTAATGATTTTATTTTTTAAACATTTATTCTGATTAACATTTCTATTACAGTATTCCACAATTCCATTGAATATGCATGTGATTTTCTGAATGCCAAATAACCACTAAATACATATTATTTTTATCGTAGTAATTCGCTCACAATAAATGGCCTAATCACCCATCAATTTACGCATTTAATGTAATTCGTTTATTGATTTAATTTGTTTAAATAATCAATGATTATAAAGTCTTTATTAATATATTATTATGTAAATAATAATAATAATAATAATAATAATAATAATAATAATAATAATAATCGAGTTATAATTCTCGAATTTTTTATTTTGAAGGCTACCATATCTGAAATTTGCAGTAAATGGCACATTCACCCTAATTCGATTTGAAATAGTCAGTCCGAATATCGGTATTTTGAATTGCACAATTCTTTTCGGTTTTCTATTGAAGGGTGTTTCTGACGTTCTCGTTTTTAGCGCTATAAAAATAATAGACGTGGTTGGTTGGGTTAGGAGAAAGGTGAATTGTGATTAGCTGAAATCTAGATTGACAGCTGTATTCGAGCTATAATTTTATGCTCTCTAAATTTGAATCAGCGATAAGTCGCTGATTATGCAGCTATAAGTATGCAGCTGATTCAATCAGTATATATACACTAATAAAACAGCGAATAGTCACTGATATTTCAGCCTATATACGCTTATATAGCTTATAGCTGAATAATCAGCGATTTTTCGCGGATTCAAATTTAGAGAGTGCAAGGTTTAGCATAAAAAACTGTTAGTTTAGATTTTAGCTAATTAAAATTCACCTTTCTCCTAATTTTTACAGTGTTAACAGTGAGTAAGTCAGAACAGCCCAAATCAGCCAATTTGAAAGTCGAAATTGAACTTTCGATTTACTATGTAATGTGCTATGTTGTGTTAAGCAATTCAAAAGTAGAAACCTTGAATTTCAAATTGGTAAATTTGAATAGAAAATATACTATGTCAAGTCGTGTAATACGCACTTTTAAATTAATCGAAAGTAGACCGAATCAAGTTGTGCACTTCGAAATTTCGGTTTTCGAATATTGGCATGTTCGAATCGAATTTTGCACACCTCCAATCTTTATGTGATATATTTTAGAAGCTCTATCGTAGAACCTGCCACTTTTTAACTTTAAATAAACTCGAACGTAATTATTTTTAACCTCATATTTCAGAGGCTCGGTCATGTTACCTGACATCTTACCTGCAAGTAAAGTTAATTATGTTGTATTTGCAGCTTTGAGACACTTCTCTAGAATTGCCCACTCTCTATAAAATTAAATTTCTTATTTCTTTGTTCGTAGAAAAATGTAAGCAAATATTACATGAAACAGTTATATTATACTTATCCCTTTGCGGCATAGTGACACTTCTGAGTGTCACCTTTTTTATATTCTTTGAGGATTTGAGGATATTTATAGTCTTTGAGAAGGATTGTTCTTATTTTTTAGTGACAGTCCTTAAAAAATAAAAAGTCCTGCTTTGTTCTCCAAAATGACAAAATGTTCTCCTTTGTCCTCAAAAATTACAAATGTCCTCCTTTATTGAAGTAGTTCTTTTTTCCTTGTGTAATTGAACCGCTGGCAACCAAAAAGGCATATGCTGGAGACTCTCCGAACGCAGGACACGGGTATCTTTTTTTAAAATATAATTTCCGAAAATCCTTGGGTCGTTCATGGGTGCAATTTCGTGACGGACGGAATAATATTTGAAAATGTTTTAAAAAATTATTTTTAATTTTACTCAATAGAATTGTACGTAAAGAAACCATTCAGGGACTATTGGGGTAAATTTATATTTTATTTATATTATTAGAAATATTATTGAAATTTCTTCTGTTTCTATTTTCTCCGAATTTCTAATATTTAGGTGTACATAGAAACAGTCTTCTATTTTTAATTGAAGTTTGCAAAATAAAAAAATTAAAGCAGATTTTTGTTGAAGCATTAATAAGAGATATTTATAAATTTTAGTATGAATTTTAACTTTATTTTTTTTGAAATGCGAATCAAAAAAGTGAAAGGGTGTCTTTTTTTATTTTAAATTTTTCATGCAGTAGAAAATATTTTTGTACATCATGTTGCTAATCGACAAACAGATAATGTGAAAATAATTAAAACCCCTTGAGGGTGATCTAAGGTTGAAGGTCGTATTTATTTTAAAAACGTTTTTCTTAACTGAAATAACTACTATTTCGATTTACTTCTTGTTTCTTTTTACCCTATTGTGACCCTTAATTTAATTATTTTAATTATTTACGAATGAAGATTGCTTCTCACAGTAATTGGCACATTTCCATTAAATGTGCATGTGCCCCAATCTTCCAGTAATTCACGCATTTGATGTAATTTGTTTTTTGATTTAATTTAATTAAATAATCACTGTTTATAAAGTCTTATTAATGCTTTTTTATAGATAACAAAAGCTTTTAATTAAATTATATTTAAAACTTCTTGCATTATATTTCCAAAATTTTTTATTTCAAAGGCTAGTTCGATTTGAACTAGTCGCTTCGAAAATAAGCGTTCCGAATTGCCCAACTAAACTCCGGTTTTCAAATCAAATTGGCCACTTGACATAAATTTTAAGTTGATTATTAGGTTATGTGTCACATTTCTAAGAATCGTTCGTGGAATCTACCACTTGGCGTTAATTTAAAATCGATTATTAAGATATGTCAGTTGTAAGATACTCGGTCCTTGGACCTGCATTAATTTTAACTAGAATTAAACTATTAGGATTGTTCTAGTGCTCAACTTGAAAGTTTAATTATTTCATAAAAAATATTTTAAATTAAAGTTGTTGTTAAAATATGTTGTTCTACACGAGTTGTTTAAATAATAATTCTTTTTTAAACTTAAACATTAGTATTAAGAATTAAAATAAATTCTTTGAGAATAACTATTTATTGCATGTATTTATGACTTATATGGTTATATTTATAAGTATATTACATATAGCAAAATTTTTTAACTTTTTTGTCACTTGGGTGTTTTTGACGTCGTTGATCATAAATCCTAAGTCAAATTTTAAAAATTCAAAATTGTGCAAAATTTCTTACTTTATTCATTTATCCGAATGTATTGTCTATCATTAAGTCATTTCAGGGAATAAATAGTTTGGTTTAAAATTTTAAAAATTCTTTAGCGGTTAAAAATATTTCAATGTTGTCCAACTTAAACTACGTGGTAGTAATCATACTGTGAGGAGTCATTATTTTTTTATATTTTCTGTATCTTTAAATTTTTTTTTGTTTCTTCATATAATTTAGACAGGAACACAATCATTTAATTTTCATGGAAACACGTCAAAATCTAAAAATTGATTTTTTTAGTCATAAGGTCCCGTTTCTCAGACGCAGTAACATATACATTCTAAAGGAAATGCAATTCATTGGTGTAAAACAAATGACAAATGGCTGCACAGACTAAATAGTCGACAATGCATTCAGCTAAATGAATGAAGTAAGAAATTATCCACAGCATTGAATTTTTAAAATCTGACCTCATATTTCTTTTTAGCAACCCCAAAAAGCCCCGAATGGCTAGTTTAATGAAAATCCGATAAATTTTGAAAGAATAGCCGCCATATTTGATCCACCATTTTGAATTTTTTAAATTTGTCTTGAGATTCGTAATGAGTGACCCCTGAAACCCCCGAGTGACAACTTTCAAATGAATCCGATTAATTTTTAAAATATTGGCCGCCATATTAGATTCGCCGTTTAAAAATTTTAAAATCTGACTTAAAATGCGTAATCATCGAATTATAGAATCTCTGTCGTGGAACCTGACACTTGACGCAAATATAAAGTTGATTATTACGTTATGTGTCAGAGTTCAGAGACTCGGTCGTGGAACACCAAACTTAAAAAAATTTTGTCTTTAATTTTCAAGTAATTTATAATTTTCGGTAGACAATATTTTTCAAAAAAAAATTTATTTTGAAAATAATCACGTGTTGAAGTTTTGGGTCATTTTATTTTCGTTTTCTTATTACTCTAAAACGAATAAAGATAATTAAGTAAACTTTTTTTAAAAATGAAGAATTTTGAAGATAAAATAAATCAATTACTAGAAAATAAATTTTTTTAATTGTTACTAACAATTCTTTTAAACAATTGCAAATTGAAGATTATTCTCATTGTTTTTGAAAGATTAAATTACCATTTATTGAGGCACAATTTCCCAAGGATTTATTAAAAACAGAGTAGGGGAGACCGGGGCTAAACCGGACGGATTTGGTCTTTGACCAGAAACTCATACAAAAACATACTTTTTGCTAAAGTGTAATATACCGTTTTGAAGCTTGTACTTTCACCTACAAATCGCACTTGTTCGATTTAAAAAAAGTACAATAGCTTCAGAGATATATTGCTTCGAAGGTGACTACCTCAAAAACGAAAATCCGAAAATTGGTGGGGCTAAACCGGACACCCCATGGGGCTAACACAGTCGAAAAACGACTCCTGTTCCTGGAAACAGATAAAATTGGACACTAATAAATAAGATCTTCTTTTGTTTTGTTAGAAACTTTACCTTTCCATGTGGATTAAAAAAAATTATTTTTTAGTAATCGCTTTATTTTATCTTCCAAGTATAGAATTCAGGCTTCATTTAAAAAAAAAGTTTACTTAATTATTTTTATTCGTTTTAGAGTAATAAGAAAATGAAACTAAAATGACCTAAAACTTCAACACGTGATAACTTCTAAAATAAATTTTTTTTGAGAAATATTGTAAGGGGTAAAAATGTACTCATATATCTATCGAAAATAAATTACTTTAAAATTGGAGACAAAATTTTTTCAAGTGGCCGGTTTCACTTATTTTGTCTTAAATACTACTTGAAGTAAATTTGAAGAACTGAGTTTCGAGTCCTCATAAATGGACAGTGCATTCGTTCATGCAGCTTATTTTTTCTTATCAAAATTAATTTTAAAAGTTGATAATTGCTTATCGACAACCATATCGAAGTAATTATCATATGAATCACCTAACTCTAAACCAAAGAATTCAATTGACACCTAACGGATGTCACTATGTGCTGATATTCTCGAAATCTTCATATTTCAAAATATTCTGTCAGCGAAAAATTCTAACATTAAATTTAAAGTTGATTA
This sequence comes from Leptopilina myrica (nomen nudum), assembly GCA_032872475.1. Lineage (NCBI taxonomy): Eukaryota > Metazoa > Arthropoda > Insecta > Hymenoptera > Figitidae > Leptopilina > Leptopilina myrica (nomen nudum). The sequence goes on from JAVJHR010000011.1 coordinate 28,304, forward strand.
TTAGGCTATGTCTCATATTTCAGAGGCTTGGTCGTTAAACTTGCACTAGAGGCTTGGTCGTAAAATCTGCCACTTGACACAAATTTTTTTTTTTGATTATTAAGATATGTCAGATGTAAGATACTCGGTCGTTGAACCTACACCAGAAGCTTGGTCGTGGAATCACCACTTAAAGGAAATTTGAAGATAATTATTAGGTTATGTGTCAGATTTCTAAAAATCTGTCATGGAATCTGCCACTTGGCGCTAATTTAAAATTGTTAATAAGATGTGTCAGATTTCAGAGACTCGGTCCTTGAACCTGCACTACAGGCTCGGTCGTGGAATCTGCCGCTTGATACAAATTTGTAATTGATTATTAGGTTATGTGTCGATTACAAAGACTTAGACGTGGAATCTGACACATTTCCTGCATTGAAATTTATTGTTATTCATTGCTATTGTTCTATTATCTAGATGATAAGAGTTTTCAATGTAATTAGCCACAGCCATATGCCGGCTGTGAGACACCTTTGCAAATTCTTTTTCTTTTAATGATAAACACTTTCAAAATAGTTTTAAATTGTCTGAATAATTTCTTTCTTTACCTCTAAAAATGTTGCAGTCTATTAGTAATACAATTATTATTAGTAATACAACTATTAGTAGTTTATTTTATCCAACAGCCGCTATGAACTCGACTATCTGTGCATTCGTAACGGGCAAAAAGTAAGCTTTTGTCGTCTAACTACTAACAGACAAGCAGCAGTCGGCGTAAAAACTACTCTCCATAACATATACATGGAAAACGTAGTTTTCTATTGGTGAAAACTGTTAAGAAAAAAACATGAATGTGTACTGAAAATTCTTTTTCCATAAAAATGTAATACTTCATCAGAAATTTATATTAATGTAAGTCAGGGAGAAAATCATTTTTTAAACTGGAAAAGTGGGTAAAGCCACAGAATTTCGATATAGAAAAACTGTGGATACCTTGTTTATCTTTTAGATTTAACATATTATTTTATAAAGATTTAAGTAATCTATTCATACAGTTTCAACGACCAGGGCGTATTTTGCAAGTGGGCGTGGTCATATATTACATGTGTAAATATTCAACGACCGGGGTGTTTCTTAATTCGGTGTTTGGTATCAGGTGGGGGAACACGCGAGGGGAAGTGAACACAAATGCTCGGTTGTTGAATACACCCTTGAGTAAAAGAAGTTATTTTTTATTAAAAATATAAAACTATTTTCATTTTAAAGTGTAAACATGGATTATAGAACATCATTAGCGTCATTTTCAATAATAAAAAATGCCGGTCGTGGAAACTACCGTTACATAAACATATATATATATATATATTACAATATATATATATATTAAATAATATATAATATAATAATATAATTATTGTAATATATATATTACAATATTTCCATATTCTTTCTTATAAAGTTTCAACCTTTTATATCAAATATCAGTTCTATTTATTATTTTCAAAAGTCGTACAAAGTCGTACTCCATTTGCTAGGAATCGTGGACCACAGTTTTATAAGATTTCATTTTATAAAATCCACACAAAACTTTAAACTCAATTTTCTCAAAATGATATTTTATAAACTATAAAGCAGCATAATTTAAATTATTCTAAAATGGATTTTAAAGAATACTTAATATTTTTTAAAAATTTAGCACATTTGAAGACGATGATGTATTTGAGGATGCAGGACGTATACAATCTCAAACTCTAATACCAAGAAAAAAGGAACACAAGATGCATTCAAATGATAAGAAAGACATCAGCATATCGAGGAGTACTATTTCTAAAATAGATGTAGATGAGGTAAAAAATTTTATAATTTATACAAACTATTTTTTAATTTTTTATATTATTTTTTTAATACTCTCTAAAAGAACAAATATCAATTTTCTAGAAAAAAATTTAATCTTCATTATGCAAATTATAATTATTCCGATGAATAAAGAAGGTAAAAAATTTATAATATTCAACTTTTTGAATAAAGAATAAAAATATTAATTTTTTAAAAGAACTTTCACTACTTCAGATTTGCTAACAGTAGAAATTAAAAAAAAATTCTTAAAAATTATAATCAAATTTTTTCAAAAAATACAATTATTTTCAAAAAATATTAAAAATTCAATTATTAAATTCTTTTTTTATTATAATTTGTTAGAGGAATTCAATTATTTTCAAATATTTTAATAAAATTGTTCAAAAGAAATTAATTATTTTAAAAATAATTTTAATTCAAATTTTTAAAAAATAATGTAATTATTCTTTTAGATTTTTATGATTTTTTTTTAAATTTATTTATTTATATAAATAATTCTTCGGAAGAATTTAATTATGTCGATAAATAATAAAAATTTTTCTGAAAATTTAATTAGTTTAATTTTTTTAAATAAAAATTCTTCGCTAAATTCAATTATTTTCATTAATATTAATATACATTTAAATAATTCAATTATTATTTTTAAAAGTATAATAAACTTCTTCTTGGAAATTCTATTATTTTAAAAAACTATAATAAAATCGTTCGCAATAATTCAATTATTTTTATAAATAATAAAATGTTTTTTAAAACTTTAATTAAAAAAAAAGGAATAAAATTTCTCTCAGACATTCAATTATTGTCAATAATTTTAATAGAATTATTTAAAAAAATTTTTTGTAAAGATCTTCGTAAGAATTGAATTTTTTCACGAATAATAAAATTTTTTTAGGAATTAAGATTCTAAAGTTCTAAACGTTCAAATGGACGGAATTTTTTTTTTCATTTTAAATTTTCCTTAAATAATTTTGTGTTACTATAAAAAAACCAATTATAAAGTTTTCATGTGTGTAAAATTTAAGTTTTTAATTTTTATTACGAACATTAATTTATATAAATATTTCTAATAAAATGTTTTGTTCATTTGAACGATTAAAACTTGTGAATTATTACACGGAAAAAGTTTCGGCACGTCAGATGAACAGGTTGTGTCAAATTTTCTTCTACATTTATTTTGCACGCCATCTGTGCCAGTTTGGAGTATCTGACGTGCATTATTGTACGTCTGATACGCCAAACTGGCACGTCAGACGTGCAAAATGATATGTACTGCGTTGACACTGTCCTCGGCGCATCTAATGTCCCGGAATTTTTTCCGTGTAGAAATTTAATTATTTGAAATAAAATTTGCATCTAATTAGTCGAATGAAATGAATTAAAAGAAAAAAAATTATAAAATTATTTGCAAAAATGACATTGTTTTTTTAAATATTATTGCAATGCATGCGTCTCATAAATTTTATAAATGTACGTAACTGTTAAAAAGTTTTACATTAAAAAAAATATATATGACAATAATAAAAAAAATTAATTTTCAAAGCAAACAAATGAGAGCAGAAATAAATATTTAAAAAAATCTACATCAGGGTCTTTTTAGGGCCACATCCGAGGCCCACTGATTAGATTGGCTATACCTTTTTCTGCAATGGTATTTACATCAATTTATGTTACAAAATTAATTAATACTTAAAAAAATTTAATTTCTGCACAGGAAAAACTCTTTAACAATATTTTGAATTGACACAATTATTATTATTTTTTAATTTTAATCATAAAAATATGCCTATTTTAATCAAACATAATTCATATTTTTAGAAAATTTGTTTATAAATGTTTTAAACTTTTTATTTTTTGTTATTATTAATTTATTATTATTGATGTTGGTTTTATTATTATATAAATAAATTTTAATTTATTAATTTATTTTTGTAAACAATTAAAATGTTTAATAATTAATTACATAATTAATGTATAGCAATGTTTTTAAAAGTGGTAAAACTTAATTTTAAAAATCAATAATAAGGCTTTTTCATTGAAAATGATCGACCTATGTGAGATTATGTATAAAAATTTTTTTCCATGCATTTTTATCTTTCAAAGACATAAATTGAAAATTTTAATCTTACGTGGCCCAGGTGTGGGCCTTAAAATTTTCCTGATGTGTGCCTGACCATGGTTGCCACATCTGGCCCTGATCAAGGATAGGCGTCAAGTAGATCAATTTCTGCACAGGAAAAACTCTAACAATATTTTTAATTGCCACAATTATTATTATTTTTTAATTTTTAATAACAATTAATAGTGCTTTTCTCATTTGCATTTCTATTCTATTTTGATAAATAAATTATGAACCACAGATATATAATCAAAAAGATAGAAATTGAAAGAATGTTAGAAAAAAATATTTTTGAACTGTGTTTTTAGATAGTTAAAAATTTAAGCGAGGGATCCCCTTAATTAAACTTTTACTACGTTTCTTGATCAAAGAAAAAGCATCTTATTTTAAGATTTCTACGTTCCTAGTTGTCATATTCCTAATTTTTGGAAGCTGATACGCCCAGATTTGTTAGACTTAAGTTCAATGTTTTTAACGTCAAAAGCTAAAAAAATAATATTTTATTATAAACTACAAAAGAATTAGAATATTCTATATTCGAGTAAAATACTTTTATTTTGAGAGGTTATTAGAATAGGATATTTCATCTGAATCTGAGATTATTTTTTTGTGTTTATATACTGATTGCTATCCAAAAGCACTGGCCATTTCTGAATTATTAAAAAAAATAAAATTTCGCTTCTTGAAATGTTTTTTTTAAATGTATAAATATTTAATATAACTATTAGGGTAAGTCCGTAAGAGATGACCATATTTTTTTAAAGCACTGTAAAAATGATAGAAAAGCTTTTTTTGACTTAAGTTTTATTGATAATTAAAAATTGGACACTTAACTTTGAAAAGACGAAAAATAAGTAAAATATTTTCATAATAACAATCTTACAATTTACATTTTTAAAAAAGTGCATTTGTGCACATGTGTGCGGGAGAGATGGCCAATCTTTAGAACTTTTGGCTTTTTAGCTTAAACATTTATTATGCAATTAAGTGCAGTTTTTATTTAGCCAAAAGTGTCATATACTATCTTCAATCAATATGGTTTGGTTGTACCTTTTGGCAGAACCTACGAATAGATCTTCATCTCTGGTGTCAATCAGATCAATTATTTTGTTACCAAAGGTTTTTTAATTTGTTTTTCCGTAATGAGTATCATAAATTTACATAGAAATTCTTTTATGAAAGTCACTTATGGCCATCTTACCCAGTAATACATTATAAAAGTAAAAATGAAAATATTAAATAAATAAAATAATTTCTTTATTAATTTTTTGTTTATATCAAGGCGTAGGTTTTGTACTACTTGAAAAAAACTAGACAAGTGCGAGTTGTACTCGCACTGAATTGGCGGGTTCCGTTCACAAATATAAGAATTATACTTGTGATATTGTTACAACAATTGGTTGAATTTTTTTCACGGTTGTATTATTTTGGTAAGTTGAATTTTCGACACTTGGTTAAAAATAAATAAAAATTGAAGTATTACATATTTTATATTATAAGCAATAAGCAGAGGAACCAATCTTAAAAATTCGTTTAAAAATTGGTTTCTTTGCGCTTATTGCTTATAATATAAAATATTTAATACTTCAATTTTTCTTTTTTATTTATTTTTAACCAAGTATCAGAAATTCAACTTACTAAAACAATAAAAGAGTAAAAAAAATTCTATTAATTGTTGTAACAATATCACAAGTATAATTCTTATATTTGTGTGCGGAACCCGCCAATTCAGTGCTAGTGCAACTCGCACTTGTTTATTTTTTTTATTTAAGAAGTTAGAGGGAGAAAACAGTAATTTTCAACAAATATTTTAAATATTAAATTTTATTTAAGTACGGGCTGCTTGGTATCTGATAGCAAATTTTCCACATTCCTGATTAAAAAAAAATTTAATTAATTTTTTTAATTAATTTTTTAAATTAATTTTTATGATCAGATTGTAGAAATACAATAGTATGCCAATTTTTAGCTAATACTATCAAATAATGTTGATTTAAAAAAAAAATTTTAATTTATCCTTGACAACGCTATGGCCATTATTACCTAGCAAGTTATCTATATTTTTCCTGTAATATTCGCGTTAAAATACACCAGTATGCCAAATTTAAGCTCTTTATGTTGAATAGTAAAGAAGTTAAGGGGGGGGATGGTCACTTTTTATTCATTTTTGGCCAAAAATCTTGTTATTTCCTTGACAACGCTATGACCATCACCTCCAATCACATTCTCTATATTTTTTCCGTAATCTACAAGTGAAAATACATATCTGAACTAAATTTGAGCTCTTCAGGTCAAATAGTTTAGCCGCTAGGGGGGGGCACGATTTTGGCTACAGACGCAAGAGTCTCACTAATAGGGTTCCGTTGGTACACCGTAGATGCACGGAACCCTAAAAAACAAAAAATTATCTTAAAAAATATAAATATAACGATATGAAATCTGAATTTCTTAAATTTGTTTATGACCATGAAAAAAAATTAAGAACGAAAATACTTATAGTTTTATTATTTTTTAAAAAATTATTGTTTACATTTATTTTTTGTCACAGAAGGTCGCAGAATAAATAATAATAATAAGTGATATTTCATTACAAATTCTGTAAAATATTTAAATTGGCCATCTCTCCCGTATGACTATCTCCCCGGACATACCCTATTAAAAAATATTTTATTGCAGTCCATTAAAATAAACAACGAATATTTACAAAAAGATATGCTTCATTCACAATTATGTCATGATTTGCCAATGGAAGTTGAAATATGTGATGATGATTTTTCTTTTAAAAGAAGCCATTTTATGGAAATGAATGACTTAGATTCAATCGAAGAACATTCAGCTACTAAAAATATTTCTAATAAGGTAAAGAATTAATTTTCTACTAATACAATTAATGTTAATGTTCAAATGCATAGGTTATTATAATTAATGTTCTTTTTTTAGTAATTATGCAGTTCAGTGGTTTCTGTCACATCTAAAAATATTAAGCTTTTTGTTTGTTTATTTTAATTTCTCTTATTTGAAGTTACTAAAAGGGTGAGCAAGATGAAATATGCAAAATACGTAAGGTTATTTTTGCGCATATGATTTTGTCGTTTTTCTAAAATTTTATTTTCTTTGCATATTATTATTATTTTTGTTAGAAAACAAGGGAATAAGAAAATCGCTTTTATTTAATTGTTTACAAAGTTTGTTCTCGTAGCCTTAGTGGACAATATATGGATAAATAATAGTTGAAACAAATAATGACATAACATTGATATAAAATAAATAACTATATAATATTTAATTTAATTAGTATATTTAAGATATCTCCAGATCAAAACATATGTCATTTTTTACCTATTTTTAACTTACAGTTTTAATTGTAAGATATATTTAAGACTTCTCCATGTTAAACTCTGAGACCTAATATAGAATATTAAAAAAATAACACATTTGGCTTATAATTAATGGTCACATCATATTCCATTTTTCAAGAATACATTGTTTAAACAATTTTGCATTATACATAAAACATTAAAATATAGTATTTGTATATGTAAACTCTGATGAATTTTAATCGTTTTGGGAACCTAAAAGAAAAAAAGCATTTGGCCACCCCGGGTGGCCAGCCGGTAGTCCGCATTAACAAAAATCTTTGGTAGCGTGAAGCTTAATTTAAAAAAATTATATTTTTGATGTAAGACTTAAAAACTTTTAAAGAAGTTTGTGTATTATACTAATTTTATGTACAATTATCTGTTATACCTTCCAGTCACTTGTTTAATAATAATAATATGCAAAAAAAAGAACCATTGATATTTTTATAAAGCAGACAAATATCCATGAAAAAAGAATGTCACTTATTTTACGTGTTTTATTTTGCTACCCCTCCTAGTTACTTATAAAATTCAAGAGATTAAAAAAAACTAAAAGTTTGACCATTGTTAGATAAACGTTTGAAAAATATGTAGTTACATTTTTGAGATCTGAGGGTATACTTGTGAAAAAAGTTATAAGCGTTTTTATTTTTCAACTTTTAACGTTGGCCTTTTGGGGGGGGGGGTAGAAACGTTATTAATGAAGAGTTAATTTGATGAGACTAATACCCTTATTTTGTAAAATCCATTAAAATGTAATTTATACAAAACTCCGGTTAGTCAGGGCGTTTTCGAGATAAAGTATAAAAAGTATGCTTTTACTGTAGGTAGCAAGTTGTTTTATCATAGTGAACCTTTGGTTTATAATTGGAGGATAAATCTTTTCTTCACTCTTTTTGGCAGAAATATTAGTCTAGCAACATACATTTCCTGCGTTTTTACATGTAAGATATTAAAAAATGTAGAAATTTGTTTTAGTATTTATAAAAGTATACTTAGTTAATGTGAAAACTTTAGGCAGAAATATCTTAAAAATATAATAAAAAACAATTAAAATGTTATCAGACAGCGCACTGCCATGAATATTCCTAGCTTTCTGACTTTATATACCAAAATGTCGTAAAAATATAATTAAAAAAAATTAATTTTTTATTGAAAACTTACCTTCCCAAGATATCTATCAACATTAAAAAAATAATTAAAATGTTGTCAGACAGCGCACTGCTCACGGACTGGTATAGTCCTTTATGACAGCGTGTAGATATGTGCGGCCCCTCATATGTCAAAACACAGGACATGAATGCTGACAGAATAAAATTTCTGCCAAGAAAAATAAAGAAGATACATATTCTTCAATAATGAGCCTTATAATAAAGCCTTGATAAAAAGTTTACTGGCTCTTAAACTAGTACTACTATTTATTTTAATCTCTATATATTATGACTCAAAAATATATAAAAGAGCACTTGCTTAAAGTTTATGTCATTTTGTAGGCAGATGGAAACGTTTATTCGTTGGAATTGGAAAACTCGGCTAACAACATCAATGATTTCTATACCAATATTTTTGATGATTCCTCTCCTTCTAAGGATGATTACAAACATTCAATTTTTTCTCAATTATATTCATTTTTAGAAAAACCAGACACACAAGAAGTAATAAAAGAACCAATTAACAAAAGTGCGGGAGAAATAGTAATGATGATTTTGCAGTTTGCTTTGGCGTATACACTTTCTCAAACTGCTGTAACACATCTATTTCAACTTGTAAACTGCTTATTTGTTTCTCCAATTCTACCAGATTCACGATATTTGATAGATAAATTGTTTAATTCTTCTAAAAATGCAATATTTCATGGTTTGTGTACCGATTGTGGAACATACGTAGGGATTTTTGACCGATCACATTCACTTTTAAAATGTAATTTTTGTAACATTGACATTGAGACAAAAAATTTAACTTATAATGACTTCTTTGTTAATTTTGATGTATCGTCTCAAATTTCCGAATTAATTAATTCTAACAGTGAGCACTACAAACATATTATGACAAATAGATTATCTCAAAAAGATATTTTTAAAGACATCTATGACGGGCGGATGTATAAAGAATTTCTAGCGTATTTAAAACCATCTGAAAGGCAGCAATACATCACAGTAAATTTTAACAGCGATGGTGCACCATTATTTAAAAGCTCCTCCTATTCAATTTGGCCAATTTTTCTACAAGTCAATGAATTGCCTTTCCACATAAGAAATTCAGAACAAATTGTTGCAGGGTTATGGTTTGGCAAGAATAAACCAAATATGGACATATTTTTAGATCCTTTCGTTGACACCATGAACGAACTTTCTTCAAATGGCGTTAAATGTATTATAAATGATCAAGAAACTTTGATTAAAGTATATCCTATTGTTTGTTGTGTAGACTCCGTTGCACGTGCGCCGATGATGGATATGACTCTTTTTAATGGAAAATTTGGTTGTCCTTGGTGTCTTCACGAGGGCAAATGGGTTAGCAATCCTATGAAACCAAAGTCTGGAAGCCATAAGTACCCACTAACTGATAAAATAGTCAAAATTAGAAATTTAAATGACACCCTCAAACACATGGAAACTGCAACATTACTAAATCCTTGCTTTGGTTTTAAAGGTCCATCTCCTTTAATAAGATTGATAAGTTTTAACATTATCGAAGGATTTGTACCTGATCCTCTACATATATTTTCAGGAATTGGAAAACAATTTTCTAATATTTGGTTCGGTGTAAAGGGAAAATTTTCTGGTCTTGTTTCAAAAGAAGAATTAAATAATGTGAATAGCATTATGAAGGATTTAAAAGTGCCTTGCCAAATTGGTCGCCTTTGTCGCACACTTGAAGACAGGGCATTCTGGAAAGCTAGGGAGTGGGAGAATTGGATCCTTTATTACAGTATTCCAATAATCCAATTAGTTTTAAAGAACACAAAATTAATCAATCATTGGCTTCTTCTAGTTGAAGCATTTTACATTCTCCTTAAAGAAAAAATAACGATTTATGAAATTGATCATGCAGATGCTCTTTTGCATGAGTTTGTGTGCAATACTGAGTTACTATATTCAGATGTTCAAATGACATTTAATGTTCATCAACTACTGCATCTAGCAAAAAGTGTTGTAAACTGGGGGCCATTGTGGGCCCATAGTACATATGGATTCGAGAGCGGTAATGGAGATTTACTGGATGTAATTCACGCTGCGAAAGGTGTACACCACCAAGTATGTAGGCACATTGGTTTTAAATTTAGTTTAATAACAATAAAACGAAATATTTATAAAAATTCTTCCCCAATCACAAAAAATTTTATAGATCAATTATGTAATAAAAAAAGTCAGAAAACTATAAAATTTTCTCAAGCAAGATATTTTGGAAAAATGTCTAAAGTTAATGAAGAGTGGAACAGAAAATTAAATATCTCAAAGGGAGCAATATCTTTTAATAAAATGGTTAAGAATGGTTGTCTTCATTTATCGAATAAAAAATTGAATAAACGATCAGACAATACGTTTGTTCGACTTTCAGATGGCTCTTTTGGAAACATCGTTGAATTCATTGTTGATAATAATGAAACTAGAACAGAATGGGTTCTTTTACAAATTTTGCAAACGCAACCTGCATTTAAAAACCATCATACAGCATATCAAATAGTCCTAAATATAGAAAAAGAAATTGTTGCAAAAAATGTTTCAGACATTGACACAATTTGTGTTAACATAAATATTAACAATAAAAATTTTATCTGTACCGTTCCTAATATTCTTTCATATTAGTTTATAATATAAACAATTAATATTCGCTATGATTTCTGAAATACGATTATTTGCAATTTCTAAAAACCTTTCTTATTCAATATAGATATATTTGAGAGATTATTAGAAGCATAAGTAATTTGATGTTGAACCAGAAAAACAAAAAAAATTACTATGCAAATATATCATTTAAAAAAAATAAAACGAAATTTCATTTTTTATTTATACCCTCACAGTACCATCTCTTACTGTAACGATACTGTAGGCTTAATTGTAAGCAATTCAAGGTCACCGCGTAAGATAACTGTAAACTTAAGGTAAACTTAAAATTTTCGCCATACAGTAAGTTTACACAATAAGGCCGTGGTAAACTCACAAGGTAGATAACTGCGTAAGCTTGACATGTAAGCTTGCTGTGACTTTATTATGTAAGGTTACAGTTAACTTGCAGTAAGTTTGTTGTAAGTTTACGAGCTAAGCTTTTACAGTTATTAATAAATAATTTAAAAAAATATTTATGCGCAGTAGGTTTCTATGGCACTTACGGATGCGGAGTAAGTTTTTTTAAACATATCCTACCGGAATCTTTTACATAAATGACAAAGTAAGATAAATTATTGTAAACAGTTTATTGTTTACTGTAAAGCAATAAATAAATATTTTTTTACAAGTTAGCAACAATATAAGCTTACCGGTGTAAGATTACTGTAATCTTCCAGTAACCTTACATGATATGTTCACAGCAAGCTTACATGACTAATTTACAGTGACCTCATTTTGTGATCTTACTACGAGTTTACCATGTAAGTTTACCGTGGCCTTACTGTGTAAACTTACTGTATGGTGAAAATTTTAAGTTTACCTTAACTTTAAAGTTATCTAACGCGGTAACCTTAAATGGCTTAAGAATAAGCCTACAGTATCGTAAAAATGAGAGATGGTGCTGTGTGGGCAATTTAATACTTCATTCCGCCTAATTAAATTGTATATTTATAATTTACATAACTGACTTCTTATGACCTTTATAAAAAAATTTTAATACTTTTTGAAAAAAATTCTTATATGTTTTGACATGACGAAACGAAAGTTGATATTATTTAACAATTTTTTTGTCAAAATAATTAATAACTAACTTAAAAAATATTTATTTTCGACTTGTGATAGAAGTAAAATTCAAAATAAGATAAAATCCAAATTTAACTTTTTAATTGAAAGACATAATTAAACGTTTAGAAAATTATGAAAATTTTATTTTAATGAATATATTGAAACTCGATTAAAAACGATTTTGTACAAACATAAAATAGCGAAAAAAAATCAATTTTATTTAAATACTTGTTGTTTGAACAATACAATTTACCAATTATTTTGCTAAAAAAATTGTTAAAAATCATAAGTTTTCGACATTTTGTGCAGACATTTAAACAATATATATATATATATATATATATATATATATATATATATATATATATTTGCGTCAAATTTGATCTTTTTAGGGTTCCGCAAACGAAATTAATTATTAGAAATTATATTATCCTTGTATTTTAGAAGAATTACGTGACGCATGAATAATCTCTAGAAATTATTAGTTAGAATTTGTATAGATTGAATTTTATTTATTAGAATTATCTTTCAGCAGAATTTCAATTTTTTCGATTTTTTTAAAATAGATTTTATACTAACCAGAATATTGACATTAACAAAATTATAAAAACTCGAAATTTTATTTATGGAAATTATCATTTAACACAATCTCTATTAATGGTAGTTTCCATTAAAATAAATTCTTATTTAAACGAATTTTTATTTGCAACAACTCTTATTTTACATAATATCTACTTAGTCTAATTTTAAGAAGACACAATTTCTTTTTCTGCGAATTTTCATAAAAATGATGAATCTGTTTCTATTGAACTTAAAAAGTATAAATTTAAGCCATACTTTAAGCTAGAATTTTTTGGGTTTATTGACTTTTAGAAGTAGTAATGGAGGTTCTATTAGGCTACTAGTTTCGAAACTAAAAGTAGGGTCCAATTGCATGAAATTTAGAACCTCCTTTACTGCTCCTAAAAGTCAATAAATATATATAACCTTTCGAACAAATTTTTCTAAACCTTTGTATATAAAAAAAATATATTTTTTATAGCAAATTAAAAAAAAATTACAGCAAACCAGATTTAAATTTATAAAAACATAGTATTTCAAGAAAAAATAAAAAGTTACAATAAAAAATCGTCATTAGCCTTAAAACATTAGCTTAATAATAATCATATTATGCTTATAGTTTACTATAAGTTTACTATAATAAAAATAAAAAGCAGAACAAGTTTTTAATTTTGGAAAATTAATCGTTTATATATTGTATTACATAACAAAAAAAAAAGAAAACGGACCAATTTTTTATTTTTGAAAACTATTTGGTTTTCTACTTTTAGAATATTTAATAATCCAAGCATATATTATTATTATTGTTTATATAGATTTTTTATATTAAAAAATGTTCATTCTGAATACTGTACGTACATTATGTTTTTTAGACTTAAAATCGTACTTGACGAATTTTTTAAATGTAAACAAATTAATGAAAAAACAAATAGTTAAAGAATGAGATTTTACTTTTAATATTTGTACTTCTTCTGTTCAACAATTATATTTAATTAAATTATGCGACAAAAAACATTTATAATATTATACTTCGAATTATTTGAAGGGGAAGTTTTGTCAAACCAAATGTTTTTTGAACTTATTTTTTCTAATGGTATAATATATTTTGCTCGTGTGATTGCTGCACTCATTTCACTCGAGCAGGAAACTTTCACCTTCACAAAATCACTCATTTTCAATACTAATTACACAAAAATAATATCTATTTATTAAATAAAATTTTTTTATATAAATGGGAATATATTAAAAAGAAAATTTGTACAAATAAACTAATTTTAAAGTAAATATATATCGATATAGTAGTGACAATTATTAAGAGTCGTTCAAATCGGCAATTGATCTGTAGAACAGAAGAATGGTACGATAATTTTTTATTAAAAAAATTTCGAGAAATTAAAAAAGTTATTAAATTTTTTTTATTTATTCTTCTCTAACTTTTTTGTGTATAATAAAAATTCATAAGTATTCGAGGATTATCGTCCTCGGTTTGACCAGACTCCCCCTTAATTTATCTATGTTTCTAATAAAATACGAATGTGGGAGAGAAATGAAAATTATAAAATGTATACGTTTGTACAATCATGGGTATGAGTGTTATGAGAAAAATAATACTTATCTATCTATTAAAAATGTTATAAATTAATTACAATTCTGAGTTAAAAGACTAAAATAAAAAAATACTATAATATTGTTATTTATTTAGTAGTATTAAAAGAAAATTTTATATTAGAAAAATTATAGATTTTATTCCTAACCTGAAAATAAAGGAAAAGTTTAAAATAATTTACAAATAAATAAAATAAAAAATTTTTTAATGTAAATAGATTTAAATTTTTTTTTAATTTAATAAAATTATTTTAACATTAAAAATAAGGTGAACTGCAAAAATTATAATTTTTAAGAATTGTATTTTTAAATGGTTAAAAATTTTCTTTCTTTTGAATTATACTGTACTATAATTTATAGTAATAAACATATGTCAAATATTTGTTAAACTTTTTAAACTACTTCTGTAAAAGTTCTCATAAAATTTTCCTATGTCCTCAATTAAAAAAAAAATTACAAAGTTTTACTATAACGAAACCCTGTGTATTTATTTCTTGTTTACATGTAATTTAGATTTCTTAATGTAACAGTATTTCTCGGGTAAGTAATCAATAAAGTAATCATATGTATATTCTTAAAAACTTAAAATCTTTAAATATTAGATAATCTTACAAGCAATATATGAAACTTGTTAAAACTTAATAATTACCAAATGTTAAATATTTAAATATAATTGAAATAATATGTAAATTTATTAAAGAAATGTAAGAGTTAATTTAATATATAATTTATACAAAATTTCACTTAATAATTGCTTGTAAATTCCATCATGCCTTACTTTGTAGGGTACGTCATAGATTTCGACAAACAGGATCCTATAAGTGATCCTAGATTGCCAGTTGTTTATGAAGGAACAGGTAAGAGAACATACGCAAGACCTCTTAAAGGAATATACTAATGTTTTGTAGAGAGGTAGTTCACATGAGAACTTATTTAAGAACCCTTTTTTTTTAAATTAGGATCCTGTAAGTGATCCTAGATTATCAGTTGTTTATAAAGGAACAGGTAAGAGAACATACGCAAGACCTCTTAAAGGAATATACTAATGTTTTGTAGAGAGGTAGTTCACATGAGAACTTATTTAAGAACCCTTTTTTTTTAAATTAGGATCCTGTAAGTGATCCTAGATTATCAGTTGTTTATAAAGGAACAGGTAAGAGAACATACGCAAGACCTCTTAAAGGAATATACTAATGTTTTGTAGAGAGGTAGTTCACATGTGAACTTATTAAAGAACCCTTTTTTTTAAAATAAGGATCCTGTAAATGATCCTAGCTTGACAGTTGCTTATGAAAGAACTTGTGCATGAACTTACTTAAGATCTTAAACATGATCTCACCAGGTCTATTGCAGGTAATATTTCACATGGGAAAATGGGCAAGATACTTAATAAGATCCTTGTTGTTGCTTTTTTACATTAAATATGATCCTTTAGCGGACCTTTTACAAGTTCCTCTAAGGATCCTTCTCTTAAGGATCATATATGAGAACCTGTAAAGGAAGTTATGAGGGATCTTAAGAAAGGATCATACGTAAGTTCCTGTACAGGAATTTTTAACAGGGCATGTTGAATCCACAATTTAGCATTTAGAAAAACGAATATCAAATTCGAATTCAGCGACTCCAAAGAACTCCGGAATCCGAATTTCGATCGAAACGCATAAATTTTAAAATTTTCCGCCATATTGGGTCATCATATTGGATCCGCCATTTTGAATTTTGCAAATCTGACATCATATTTGTACTCAGGGACCCCGAGTAACGAGTTTCAAGCGAATTTGAATTTTTTTTATTTTTTGAAGTCGCCATTTTGGGTCCGACATTTTGAATTTTCTAAATCTGACTTCAGATTCGGATTCAGCGACCCCAAAAACAGTAGTATGTACTTCGCTACTAAAATCAAATCATGTTTAGTATTTTCCCACACAGCACATGATGTTTCCTAAATATTTCCTGAATATTTCACTGAAAGATTGAAATATGACAGTGCAATATTCTTTAAATATTTCTGCAAACAGGAAAATGTCCGCTTATGTAGAAATATTGACACGAAGGTTGAGAAAATATTTCATTGAAATATTTTGGAAATTTTCAACTGAAATGATGCGCAATGGTCGAACTTCGTTTCTATGGCCTGTAGAGCTGCGCAGTAGTTTTTGGCTTTCTAGACCTATGGATTTTAAAATATTTCAGAAAATTCCTATTGGTTTCATGTGTTTAACAAATTTGTTAATTTCGTGAAATATTTTCAGAATATTGCAGAAGCGTCATATGTGATATTGCAGGAATATTTCAATGAAATATTTTCTTAACGTCAATATTTCCTCATAAGCGGACATTTTCCTGTTTGCAGCAATATTTCAAGAACCTTGCACTGAAATATTTCAATCTTTCAGTGAAATATTCAGGAAATATTTTGGAAATATCATGTGCTGTGTGGGTTTTTTGAGATGGCCATATATGGCCACAGACGCAAAGGTGGCACGACTTTTCGTGGCCATATATGGGCCATGGACTGTTAAGGGGTTAATATAATAAAAATTATATTTGCAAATTAAAATACTTGTAAGTAAATATTTTGTTAAATAGATATTTTATAAAATAAAAATTTTGGTAAAATTAAAATTATATTATAAAAATAAAATTTAATTACCTTATCTTCTTTCCTTTTCTTTGACTCTACCACTTGGGAAACTGGAGTCAACAATGTTTTTAGTGAAGGTTTTTTTAAACGAATGTTTCGATTTTCAGCTTCGTCTATTTGACGCTGCACATCATTAGGACTGTCTATGAAAATTTATATATTGCATTAAAATATATATTACATAACTGTATAGCAGTTACGTGAGTTTGGTTTTAAAATATTTATAAGTAGTTTTTATTTAACAGTATGTTATAAGGTAAACTATAAATGATATTAATAGTAGTTTTTGTTTGTTTGACCGTATTATATATTTTGTAGAATAATGATATTAATGTTTATTTAAAAGAATATTAATACAACTTAGTTCATGTTTAGCAGAAGTTCTATATTTAAAGTCAAAACATGGTGTCCCAGTCATAGGTGTACATATTTTAGGGTTGAAATCTAGCCAAGAATGAAAACGAAAAGTCCTTTGATGTTTTTAAAAATATTTTACTGTTTTCGAGTTATTGATAAATTAAAGCAACCAATAATAGCCAGCGCATTACAGTTAGCGGCAAAATGATTGGTTAGCACAAACACAGTTCCTTTGTATCATGCACTTTATTGGATACTTTCATTTATAAGAAAACAACCCATGTAGAAATTTCCCTACTTGTTCTTACCAAATGTTGGATTCTGATTAGAACCACCCTAGAAAATTTAGTCTAGAAAAATCTGACTAGAACCTGTTTCGATTTTTGCGAGGAAATTCGGACTATAAATGTCTAGCTAGATTCCGTATAAAATCTAGAGAGATAATTCAGATTAGAAATCACTGGTTAGATCCTTGCTAAATTCTGATCAAAGATGCCCGGAGTCGGACTTAGACTATTTTTTAGTTTTATGGATTATATAATTTGTCTAAATATGAGAATAATGTCTAAAAAGACGCAAATATTGTTAAAATGTTTGTATAATAAAATAATCCACTTTGGTGTTATTTTGACTATGAATAAGATTTTAATTTTCCTTTTTGTCCCTATCTCTAGTAGGGCTCTTGTTAGATTCTGACTAGAATCTCTAGTCTACAAAAACTAGTCGGGTTCCAATCAAATTCTAGACCAAAAATTATTATTATTAATTTTAGATTATAAAGAATTATTATTAATTGAAATTATTATTTGTTATTTTAATAATTTAAATAATTTAATAATTTAAATTATTGTTAGATTATAAAGAATTATTATCAATTGAAACTATTAGACAATGCAGACTAGAAAAACTCACTAGGACCTTATTGATTTCCAACTAGACAAACTAGTGTACAAGTAATATACATAAACTGTCTTTCTATAAATAAATATTTTTATGAATTATCAAAAACATTTTAAAGTATAATTGCCAATTTTTCATAGGTTAGATTTGCACCAAATTTAACGTCAGAAATCCTCTTTTATTTTTATAAAAGAAATTCTTATTTAGTTAAAGTTTATGATCATTACAAAATTTTTTTGTTATAAATAAACTGGTATTAATTATTAATATGTAGCTCTAAAAGTTGAAGTGTCATGTTGGCGGATAATGCTTTGTTTTAGCGCACCCTTGAATTATACTCACATAATTAATATTTATTTATGTCTTATTCTTTTAATTTACTTGTTAAATAAAAGATTTTTATTGAATAAAATTGTTTTATTGGAATTTTGGGTAAGAATATTCTAAAATATTTAAAATTATGTTTAAAATATGTTAAAAAAGAAAATAATTAAGAATATGCAAAATTTTTTTTTAAATAATGCTGGTAAGAATCATCTAACTAGAATTTGATTGGAACCCGACTAGTTTTTCTAGACTAGAGATTCTACTTAAAATCTAGCGAGAGCCCAATTAGAGATAGAGGCAAATGGTGAATTGCAATACGGGATGTAATTTAAGCGGTGGTGCTTCCAAGCTATCACGGCCGTGAAGCATGTGTATCCGACTGGAGTCCCCTATGTCCAAGGTTCGATCCCCCATGGGCACGAGATTTTTCGACTCATGTTTAAGGTTTTTCGTATACAACATTCATTAATAATGTTAATATGAATGAAGAATTCAATTATAAATAGGTTAAGTTGAAAAATAATAATTTTTCAAAGTCAACTAGAAATTCTAGTCGGGCCCTATCATCACCGTTATGAAAGTAGTTAGATTCTAACGATTTTCTCTAATCAGATCCCTACTACAAATAGGGAATTCTGGCTAGGACCCCATAAAATTCCAATCTCAATTTCTTCATGGGAATGAAATATTTTGAAAAACTTTAAAGGACTTTTCGTATTCATTTTTAACCGGAGGTCTGTTTTTATCTCAGTAAAGTATCCCAGCTAAAACAGGATATTGATGCAAGGTTCCTGCATAGAAGTTGTCCATAAAGCATTTTGATACATATTTTCGATAATCTACCCAGCTTAAAGTCCCCGTACAGGATCCTGTGCAGAATCCCGACCAGGATCCCGTACCCGTCCTGTACAGGATTCCGACCGGATCCCGTACAGGATATTGGAACAGGGTTCCTATGTAGGTTCCGATGCAGGAACCTTGGCTATCAAAGGTTCTTGAACAGTAACACTTGCAGGATCCTGTACAAAAAATTTTTATTTCTTAAGCAACATTTGATCTACATAGGATTTATATTTCAATATGTTAGGCTCATATAACAATGTTGGACAGAAAAATGTATTGCGCATTCAAAAAACTCATAGAAAACTACTGCGCAGGAGTTAAAAATATAAATAAAATAATTGAGGAAACCGTGTAGGATCCTTTAAGGGTTCCTCACAGGATCCTTTACACTTAAGTACCTGCAGTTTACAAAACTGCAAAGGTTCCTGTACATGAACCTTTACAACGTTTCTTGTACATGATCCTGCAAGTGTTCCTGTATAGGATCCTATACATAAACCTTTAATAGCTAAGATTCATGCATCGGAACTTGCACAGGAACCCTGTTCCAATATCCCGTACGGAATCCAGTCGGGATCTTGTTCAGGACGATTATGGGATCCTGTATAGAACCTGAACAGGATCCTGAGAGGATCCTTTAAGGATCCTGTACAGGGATTTTAAGCTGCGTAGACACCCTCCCCTTTTCATGATGTTTTTTTCATTAACAGGGTCAGTCATCGGGCGATTATCAATTCGCTCCAGTGAGGGAAAGAGGACTTCCCCCCATGCGGTCAGGTACCTAAGTTCGGGAATCGGAGCGAAAATAGCACAGCGGGGTGCCTGGTTCATTAATCTCTCATTAAGTCATCTTTCCTTAAGAGTGTTCAATGGTCTCTGAAATTTGTAGGTTAAGTGCGACCTATACTTGTCGCCCTACAAGAACGATACTGCCTGGTTTAAATGCCGTGAAATTGGTGAACAATTATTTTCAAACGAATTTTTCTCTGCACCCAATCACTTTTTGCAAAATCTGAATCCGAACCATCGACACAAATCTTCTTAATTACCTAAATCCAAAATATTTTTTGAATCCATGCAGAAACGCGGTTGCAAAATGGGAAATGCCAGAGTAATGTCATGCGAATCACTTTGACAGCTGAGCCTTTACACTCCCTGCATGCTTCTGCCCTCTAATAGCAAATATCTGTAACACACGTCTTGTCTCCTGTCATTACATTACTTTTGAGTTTCCCATTTTGCAACCGCTTTTCTGCATGGATTCAAAAAATTTTTCGGAGTTAAGTAATTATGAAAATTTGTGTCGTTGGTTCGGATTCAGATTTTGCAAAAATTGCTTGTGTATAGAGAAAAACTCGTTAAAAAATGAGTGTTTTCAATTTCACGTAATTTAAATCAGTCAGTGCCGTATTTGTTGGGTGATAACGGTGAGTCGCATATTATCGAGAAATTTCAGAGACCATTGAACACCGTTAATAATGAATTTTTAACTTTTTAAATATTAAAATTTTTAAGGCACACAACATATTTATGGATTCGTAATCAAATAAGGAATCTGAATTTAATAAAGATAAACTTTGAAATGTTTATATTTAAGAAATTTATTTCTTTAAATGTCAATAAGGTAGGATGGCTTCCCCTCCCGTAAACGAATTGATAATCGCCCATTAAGGTCATGTTATTCAGTGTGAAGTTTTTCCATAGTAAAGTATATAGGGCACGTGACCACTGAATAACATGACCTTAACAGTTAACATAGAGTATGATATTTTGCTGACCTTCCCCCTAGCTCCTAAAGTATCACATGCTTTATGGATTACCCTATAGGAACCCTTGAAAGGACCTAGGGTTTTGCGGTCTGTCGCCGGTTCCTATGCAGGAACATCGGATTTTTTATAAAAATTTTACCTCTTATGGATCAGCATGAGATCTTGCAAAGAGCTTTTATTAGCATCATTCAAATGACCTACGTAGGATACATTGTATTTTTCTTATTATACGGCCAAAATAAATAAAACTGGCCACTTGAAAAACTTTTGTCTTCAATTCTCAAGTTATTTTTCGTTGATAATCGAATAAAATTTTAGCTTTCACAATATTTTTCAAACAATGTTTTTAATTTGGAAGTAATCAGGTGTTTCAGATTCACGTCAGTATATTTTCATTTTCTTATTTTACCCTAAAACGAATACGGATAATTAAGTCAATTTTTTTAAATTTAAGCTTAGAGCCCGTGTAGAAATCACCATGCTATGCCTAAAATAATTATTGGTCCTAGCTTGGACATAATTTGGCAACCCCAGTTTACATATCCTAGGCTGGTCCTAACTTGGCACTAGCTATGAGATCCAGTTATTTTTTATAAAATTTTTTAGAAAAATAAAGTGATTAAATGTAGGACTTGATAAATATTCTTAATCAATATTTATAAAATTAATTGATAATTATAATTATTTAAACAATTTATTATTGTCAATAACTAATTTTTATTTGAAGTGCACTAACAATTTGCATTTTTTTTAATTTTGAAAATAATTAATCTGAGTAGTAAATCGAAGATATTGTATGATTTTATCAATTCAGCAATTGTTTAAACAAATAAATGTTATTTACTAATTTTTGTCACAAATCATTTAGAAAATTGTTTTTTTTTAATTTTGCAAGTAACTAATACGAATAGTATTAATATTTAAATTATCATTAAAAAGTTTAAATTGAATATAATTTATGATTTCAGCAATTCAGAAATTGTTTAAAAATATCATTGTTGTTTTTTACTAACTTTTGACTCAAATTACTTCAAAACTAACAATTTTTTTCTAATTTTGCAATAACTAACTACTAAGATTAGTTGATTGCAAAATTAAATAAAAACTGCATGCTTTCAGATAGTTTGCGTCAAGAGTTAGTATATAACAATTATTTATTTGAAAAAATGCTTAATTGTCAAATTCAGAAACTATCTGCATGTTAACTACTCAAGTTTGTTAATCGCAAAATTAGAAAAAAATACAAATTTTAAAGTGATTTGTCACAAATGTTAGTAAAATAGCAACACATATTTTTTTAAACAAATACAAATAGCAATATGTCATTTGTAAAATATATTATATAATAACAAAAATGTGTTAAAGTGAAATTTATTTATTTTTTAGTTTTTTTAATATTTCAATATTAAGACTTTATTATTACCGTGGTAATTTTTTATCATTAATTGACAAATGTTACTTATATATAAACAATCAAAAAACATTTTTCAGGAGCTTTTTATATTTTGTTTAATGATTTTAAGTTTCGTTTAAATTGAAGCAAAGCTCTAAGAGATATATTGAAATTTTAATGTGGGCTGTCCTACCCAGGTCCTACCCTAGCCCTACCTGCTCTCTAAATTTGAATTAGTAAAAATGTTTACTAATTGGGATTAGTGACTGACTTTTTGCTTTTGAATTAGTAAATTTTACTAATAAATGATCATTTCTACTAATCAATTAGTAAAATTTACTAATTCAAAAGCACACCGAAAAAAATATTCTTGTTTTAAGAGGATTCCTCTTATTTCAATGCATATTTTTCCTCTAGAATATGGCTCAAAAATAATCCTCTTATTTTAAGAGGATTATTCTCCGCATAACAATATTCCTCTTAAAATAAGAGGAAAATACTCTTCGATTAAAAGTATTCCTTTTGATTCAAGAGGATTTTTGCAAGAGGAATTTTCCTCTCAAAACAAGAATATTTTTTTTTCAGTGCAAAAAGTCAGTCACTAATTCCAATTAGTAAACATTTTTACTAATTCAAATTTAGAGAGTGGGCTTCCTAGTTTTATTAGCAAAAATTTCTAAGTCCGAACATCAAACATTTTTTTAGACTAACAAATTAATGTTAATTTTTTTTTAATGTTAAAAATGATTTAAAATTTATCTTTGAATATTATTTTATTTTAGTTAAAGTATAAATTTATTTATTTATATATTATGGTGTATTAGTATCAATAAATACCCTTTTTAATCAAGTAATAATTTATTACATGTACAGGGTGGCCGCAAAATTTTATTTTCAAAATTCCCTGACTTTTCCATGACTAATTTTTCATTTTCCCTGACTTACAAATTTTTAAACAATTTAATATTCTATATTGTTGATTGAATTGTTTATAATGCTTTTTAAGTAACAATTTTATTTATAAGGTAAAAAATGTGATAATTGAAAATTGTTTGTAAACAAAATCTTTTTATGTTCATAAGAATGTTACCTAATATTCTGAAAGAGAATAAAGAGTTCTAGAGTTTTCTACCAAAAAAAGAGTTCTGAAAAATTTCAAAAGTTATTAGCAAATTAAAAAAATTTATGAAAATAGCATTTCACAAGTTCTGAATATAGTTTTGGCATCGTCGCTAAGAGTTCAGCAAGTAATTCTAATGACATTTTGCTCTAAAATGTTAGAGAGTGTTTTGGTTTTGTTGCGACAATTTAACATGTGACTTAATTCTAAGGCGTTAAAAAAATATGTTTCTAAATAGTAGTACACATTAAGAGACGTTATAATTGTAAATAAGGGGCAGTATGAACCCCCTAAGGAACAGTCGTTAAAGCAGAGTCTACAATAGAGAAGGTGTGCATCGATGTTCAAAGCTATAGGTATACTAAAGCATGCTGTGGTGTATCTATAGCTATTAACATCGATGCGCACCTTCTCTCAATTTTTGACTCTACTTAAAAGGGAAGATATTCGAAAATTGGGTATAATCATATTAAAAAGAGAGACGTATTGTTCCATTTAATATATTCATTTTTTTGATGTTATCAATAAGAATTTTTTAAAAATGTTGATAAATTTTCAACATCTTTTTTTAAGATTATTCAAATTACCTTTTTTCATGAAATATTTATAATGAAAAAATGTTTATTATATAAGATAATATATTTAACAAAACATAACCAAATATTATACTATTAACTAAAAAGTATAAGAAAGTAAAACTTTAACGTAAAAAAATTAATTATAAATAATTAATTCAGCTGAAGAATATTCAAAAATTTTATTAACGACAAATTATTAATTTAAAAACTTATTGACATAACCAAGATGAGTTATAATTTTAATGTTTTTTATTAGAAAAAATTACCAAAACCTGTAAATCACTTAATTATGATAATTTCTAATTAAAAACAGAAATTCCTAAATATAAAAACATGTTTATAAAAATTAATTAATACAAATTTTTTTATTTTTAAATTAACTCTAGTGGTTATGTGAGAAGAGTCATTTGTTTTATTTTCTCGAAATAAGAAATTACGGATTTATCAAGTTTTGAAAACTTGCTCCTCAATTATTTGTAGAACTTTTAGCAACGATGCCTGAACTCTATTCAGAATTCGTGAAATGCTATTTTTTTATAAATTTTTTTAATTTGTTAATAACTTTTGACATTTTGCAGAACTATTGGTTTTTTTGGTAGAAAAGTCTAGAACTCTTTATTCTCTTTTAGAATATTAGGCTAGAACTCTTTTTTGAAAAAATAATAGTGCTATGCAGTGTTAGCACTATGATTTTTCAATGTCTTATTCTTTTTTGTTAATCAACGAACCTATTTAAATAATCATTATAGAACTCTAGAAGTATTGCTAAAGTGCCCAAAACTCTTGAAAAAATCTGACTTTTAAAAAAAGTAGTGCTAACTTTTCATGATTATTTTTTTCAGTGTATTTGATTCGTTATCGAAGATAATTAAATCTTTGAATATACAAAATTTTTAAAATTAGTTTTTAAAATATTTGAATGTAATTAATTTTTTAATGAATTTTAATTATAAATTTTTAACATTATTTTTTTCAACAAAATGTTAAAAATATTTTTAAAAAATTATTATTTTTTAAATGTATTTAAATATAAGTACATTTTAAGATTTCTCATCAAAATTTCTCATAATTTAATTATTTTCAAAACTTTTAATTAAAATTCATCAAATTTTGATTTTCAAACATTGTAACAAAATACTTAAAAAAATTAAATTATTTTGAATTAAATATTACAAAATTTCAATTATAGATATATTTTAAAAAATTTCATTTTCCTAATATCCCTGAAAAAAAATTTTTTCTCTAATTTCCCTATTATTACTGACCACTGACATGTTATTGATAAAGTTTTTTTAGTAAGTTTTGACTGACACTAAATATTTAAGTTTTACAGACTTTAGTTTCGAGTCGACACGAAACTAAACTGAACCTACCCAAACAGCACATGATATTTCCAAAGTATTTCCTGAATATCTCACTGAAAGATTGAAATATTTCAGTGCAAGGTTCTTGAAATATTGCTGCAAACAGGAAAATGTCCGCTTATGAGGAAATATTGACGCGAAAGTTAAAAAAATATTTCATTGAAATATTCCTGAAATACCACATATGACGTTTCTGCAATATTCTGAAAATATTTCACGAAATTAACAAATTTGTTAAACACATGAAACCAATAGGAATTTTCTGAAATATTTTAAAATCCATAGGTCTAGAAAGCCAAAAAATACTGCGCAGCTCTACAGGCTATAGAAACGAAGTTCGACCATTGCGCATCATTTCAGTTGAAAATTTCCAAAATATTTCAAAGAAATATTTTCCCAACTTTCGTGTCAATATTTCTACATAAGCGGACATTTTCCTGTTTGCAGAAATATTTAAAGAATCTTGCACTGTCATATTTCAATCTTTCAGTGAAATATTCAGGAAATATTTAGGAAACATCATGTGCTGTGTGGGTACTTTTTTTCTATTTTCGTTTTAGCATCAGTCCTTGAAACTTATTCATTTACATATTTATAAATTAATAATTCACACAATTAAGTAAAATTCATATATTTTAATTTAATAAACACCAAATTATAAATGAATTGAAAATACATAGGTCTGATTTAACTATATCTGATTGAAAATTAATCAGTGTTCAAAGTTACTTGAAATGCTTATTATCAGTTATTAACTAACTATAATGTAATGTACAATTGAATGAAAACAATTATTTTCTAAAATTTTAATAAATTCTTCGAAACAGTTCAATTACTTTTAAATAGTAGTTTCTTTACAAAAATTCAATTATTTTAAAAAAGAAAACAAACATGTCACGAAATAATTCAATTTTTCTCCTTAATTCGTTATAAAATATTTCAAAAGAATTCAATTGTATTCAAAACTCATTTTATGAAAGAATTCAATCAAAATTTATAAAAAAAATGACACGAAAGAATTCAATTATTTTTTTCCTTAATTCGATATAAAATATTTCAGAAGAATTGAATTATATTCAAAAACTAAAAAAAATTCCTTGCAAAAATTCAATTATTTTCATGAATTTTAATAAAAATTTTTGTTGAATAATTCAATTCTCTTCAGAAATAATAAAATTTTTTTGAAGAATTTCAATTCATTTCATGAATTTTAACAAAATTCTTTGCAAAAATTCAATTATTTTCATGAATTTTAATAATATTTTTGTGAAATAATTCAATTCTCTTCAGAAATAATAAAATTTTTTGCAAAATTCCAATTATTTTCTTGAATTTTAATAAAATTCTTGGCAAAAAATTCAATTATGTTTATAAATAATAAAATTATTAGCAATAATCTAATTATTTTCGAAAATTTTAATAGCATTGAATATAATTATTTTAAAAATTTTTAATTAAAACTATTAAAGAAATAAATTTTATTATTTTTAAAGAATATTCAAAGAAATTCTTAAAAAAGAAATTAATTAAAATTTTCTAAAATGTTATAAAAATTCTTCCCGAGAATTAAATTATTTTCCTAAATAATAAAATTCTTCAAAGGAATTCTATTATTAATTTTTTGATAAAATTCTTTGAAATAATTAAATGATTTTCAATACATTAATTTCAAAATTGAAAATATTAATAAATGAAAAATTATTTTAAAAAAAAAGTTAAGAAACAAAAAAGCAAACAACAACTAACTTCATACTGTGAATTATTAACGTTTAACAAATTATTAACGTTTAACATTAAAAAATTTGGGAATTATTAACTTTAATAAAATTCGCAATTGTCAAACTTTTGACAATTCATTATAATATTTTAAATTTAAAACACATGAATGAAAACGACCAACTTCACATTAGGACAGATGGACATAGAAAACAGAATATTATTATGTAATAATTGAAAACCAAAGTTATAAAAGAAAGTTGTAAAATTAAATTGTTCTAAATATATTTAAATATTCACAGAAAAAGTTATGTTATGTAAAATTTAAGGTTTTAAAATTTTTAACATTGTTTTAAAATAGGACCAAAAACTAGATTATCACCATAGTTTTAGTAATTTTAGAAATTTGATATTTTTAAAATACTTTTGATAAAATTGCTTAATAAATCAATGACCTAAGGCAACAATGAACTAATACATTAATAGTTTTAATAAACAAAAACAAAGATTTTTATTTTAAATTTCAAATATAATTTTTATTTGAAAGAATAATGGTAAGAAATATGTTTAAAAATACTTATAAAAAGCTAATAATTAAAAAACTAATATCAGGTTGAAATTAAAAATAAAACAAATATACCTGATTAATAACATTTAATAACATTTTTAATTAACTTAATTAATATTAAACACAATCTTTGTGAGAGAAAATTTTTTTTGCACGTGCTTTATATTATACTTAACCATGTGACAATATGAATTTGATTATCACTTTTATCGTTATAAATAAATGAATGGTTTCAATAAGAATTTTTTGAGAAAGTCTAAAACATTATAATAAAACTGTTTTTCGAGCAAAAATATTTTTACAAATTTTTTTTACATTATAATGTATAAATATATTAAATTTGAAAATTTAGTTATATACCTGAATTTTACAACAACCTTAAAATTCTTTATAATATATTTCTTAAAAAATATCAACAGTCTTTCAAATCACTAAATTTTTCAAAATAATGTAAATTTGTTTTATTATTATTTCGCCTAATGTATATTTTTGACTTTTTTAAAAAATTTAAGTGCTTTAGGAAAATATTCTTACAGACAGACATTACAAAATATTTATAGAAAAGAGAAAAATCTTCTAAAAATATGTAAACCCGATAAATATTTATTTTTAAAGGTTAAATTTAAATTTTTCATTTGATAAAAGAATTAAACAAAACATAATATTCAGTAAAATATGATGTTTATGTGTCTGCACGAAAGCAAATGTCAAAAATTGATCATATTAAATTTTTTTTAGCAAAGTGTTTTAAATTTAATAAATTTGTATTATTGAAATAAAAAATATTTTACCATGGACAATAATGTTTTTTGTTTACAAATTTTTATTTTTTGATTTTTTAAACAAAAAACATTATTGTTAAAAAAGGTTTTTAGCAAAAAATTTGAAAA
Organism: Leptopilina myrica (nomen nudum); assembly: GCA_032872475.1. Lineage (NCBI taxonomy): Eukaryota > Metazoa > Arthropoda > Insecta > Hymenoptera > Figitidae > Leptopilina > Leptopilina myrica (nomen nudum). Next base: position 57,145 of record JAVJHR010000011.1, read on the forward strand.
GGAAAACATTATTTTCCTTTTAAATCGTTTATTATAAATGATGTTAACTTTAACAATGTGTATTTTGATAAATTAAGTTTTTATTTTTATAGATATTTTAAATGTTTAAAACTTAACTTAACCTTAACTTGTAAAATAAGTGTTTTTTAAGGTCCCTGAAAAGTATGAAGTAGGTTTGCGATTTGCGATAAATGTCTAATCTAATATTCTATTCTAATATTCTAATATTATTTTCTAGTATTTATCTATTCAAATACTAAATTTTTCAAAATGTCAGTTAATAAAATATTTTTGTTATGAAAACTTAATTTTCTTGAATCTTGAATAACTCAAATAACCATAAAAAATATTTTTAATGGTTATAAATGTCATTTAATAAAATCAATGACCTAAGGCAACAATGAACTAATACATTAATAGTTTTAATAAAAAAAAACAAAGATTTTTATTTTAAATTTCAAATATAATTTTTATTTGAAAGAATAATGGTAAGAAATATGTTTAAAAATACTTATAAAAAGCTAATAATTAAAAAACTAATATCAGGTTGAAATTAAAAATAAAACAAATATACCTGATTAAATTGATAAAAATATGGATAAGAGGAAATTATATTTAAATATATCTTTCCTTTTTTCAAAATATTCAGAAACTATTAGCATTAATATAAGCAAATTTTAGATTTTACCGAGCTGTTTATTTTGATTCTCCTTCAAATAACGCTATATAAAGATTCAAAATATTGAAAGTCAAATCCATTTGGTCTCTTTTGTACAATTGTGTATAGTTTATTAAATATTTACTTATATAGAAATAATTATTTTCTCTACTGAGATAAGTCTAATTTTTTTTAAATACATGTAATACTCAATAAAAATATAAATTTATTGATTAGAAATTTATAAGAGATAATATATAAAGATAATAAATGTAATTTACATTAAAACGTTGAAATTATAAAATAATCACAGATGTGAATGAATGTTTTAACTGAAATTAGATTATAAGATTTTAACACTTACTTCCAACAAAATGTACGACAGCTTTATGAATATAAAACTTTTTATCTTTTTCGTTGAAATATTCCACTTCGTATGCTTGTTTCGATTCAACAAAGTCTTCCTTCTTCTGGCACTTAAAATTTCTTATTGTATCTATATCAACAATTTCTTTGGATCCGCCAATTAAGAAACTAATAAATGCGTGTGTAATATTTGATTGTTTTTCTGTTTGCGATTGAGACATTTTTCACTGAGAAAATAAACATGTGCTTAGAACGCGATCACTCATGTAAAAGCCGGTCGTTTGCAGCAATGCGTTGTTCTGTTTTTCAAACTGTTCGATTTGCGACGTTTTGGGGGAAGCTTGAGAAATTTCATTGGCTGATCATATTTCCACTTGGCGCTTCTCACTTTAGTCGGTATAAAGGCCTATTTTCAATAGATTGAAAAGCATTAGGGTACGATCACATGTGAGCAGAATACGTCGACCGAAAACAGAAAATCATGAGAGTGAAAAGAACAACAATATCTACCTATCTCTTTTGCACTCATGATTTTCTGCTTTCGGTCGACGTATTCTGCTCATATGGGATTGCACCCTTAGGGTGTGAACCCATGTAAGAAGAATACGAGACGCATGATTTTCCCCTAAACGCCAAGTGGTCGAATGCTCCAATGGTCGAATATCAAGTAGTCGAACAGTTAACTAGTCGAATGCTAAAAACATCGAATGGACAAAACGTTGAATGTTCAAAACATCGAATCGTCAAATGGTCGAATGCTCAAAACGTCGAATCGTCAAATGGTCGAATGCTAAAAAGGTCGAATCGTTAAATGGTCGAATGCTAAAAACGTCGAATCATCAAAAGTTCGAAAAAATTGTTTGATTTAAGTAAACATTTGATAGTTATAAGTTAATTTTTACTTAAATCAAACAAATTTTTTGAACTTTTGGCGATTCGACGTTTTGAGCATTCGACCATATGACGATTCGACGTTTTAAGCATTCGACCATATGACGATTCGACGTTTTGAGCATTCGACCATATGACGATTCGATGTTTTGAGCATTCGACCAGTTGACGATTCGACGTTTTGAGCATTCGACCATTTGACGATTCGATGTTTTGAGCATTCGACCATTTGGTGTTTAGGGGAAAATCATGCGTCCCGCTTTACGCCATCATGGGACGCATGATGCGTCGGCGTAAAGCAGAAATCGTGTGATAGAAAGAGATGAACAGATATCACGTCCTCACTCACTCACATGGTTTACGCTTTACGCCGACGCTTTCACGCCCCCATGGGACGGTACCTTTAGGCTATTTCACAACATCGAGATATTTCGAGTTCGAGTATGACGTCAGATAGTTGGAGACTAAACAAGCAGACGACATAATGCAATTCTTATAGGAGAGAAAAGTTTTTGCATTTTTTTCAATGTTTTGCTAATTTAATTGATTTTAAACACTTTCTATCTACATATATATAATTGAAACGAATTCTGTAAAATAATTTCAGTGAAATCAACTTTTTACATTTTACAGGAACTTGAAAATATTGTAAAATATATGTTTTTAAGGTTAGAAACGTCTGTTTACTACTATAGTGTCTATATGCATATAAAATAGTTGTAAACAAACGTTCTTAATCTTAAAGACATACAGTTTAGCATATTTTTAAGTTCCTGTGAAGTGGAAAGTGTTAATTTTACTACAATTATTTTATAGAATTCGTTTAAATTACATATGTGTTGTTAGAAAGTGTTTAAAACCCATTAAATTTGTAAAATATTGAAAAGAAAATGCGGAATTTGTTTCCCCCATAAGAAATTCTACCCCATAAGAATTGCTTTGCGCCATCTGACTGTTTTCCTTCCAGATATTTAACGTCACACCTGAAATCGACTCTGACATGACAAATTAAACAACCTAAAGGTGCTTGTACACTTCCTCTGTTCTGATTATATTCAGGAACGTACAGAGTTTTGATTGGCTATGCTCATAGAGAATTTCCAAAACATTAAACTTTTTGGGAAGTTTCTATAAGAATAGCTAATCAAAGCTCTGAACATTTCTGAATATACTCAGGGTGCGATCCCATGTGAGCAGAATACGTCGACCGAAAACAGAAAATCATGAGAGTGAAAAGAACAACAATATCTATCTATCTCTTTTGCACTCATGATTTTCTGCTTTCGGTCAACGTATTCTGCTCACATGGGATTGCACCGTCAGAACGGAGAAGGTGTATTGTTCATGTCGATGGAAAAAAGTTGTAGAAGCAGCCTTAGACTTTAACCGGACGTGATGTGACGCAACTGAGGTGGTGTGTATATTCTAAACAAGTGGACAACGTAGAACGAGAACAATCAAGAGAAGGAAAAGCATAAGATGGCGACGACGGTTATTTAACAAGTGAATGTTTCAAAGTTATTTTAAAAAAATAAGTATCAGAATTAAGTAACAAGAGAATAATGGCAGAAAAAGAATATTAGTAAGTATAATTATTTTTTCATAAAAATTATATAAATTTTATTCATGTTTTCTAAATTATATTTCATAAGTTTTTCTTTTTCATATTATGAAGTAAAGATTAATTATATTAACTTTAATTTTCCTGTAGAAAAAATTATTTTAACAAACTCAACAAAATTATTCTTTTATTTAATTGTCATTTATAAAAGTGTATATTTAATAACATTTTTAATTAACTTAATTAATATTAAACACAATCTTTGTGAGAGAAAATTTTTTTTGCACGTGCTTTATATTATACTTAACTATGTGACAATATGAATTTGATTATCACTTTTATCGTTATAAATAAATGAATGGTTTCAATAAGAATTTTTTGAGAAAGTCTAAAACATTATAATAAAACTGTTTTTCGAGCAAAAATATTTTTACAAATTTTTTTTACATTATAATGTATAAATATATTAAATTTGAAAATTTAGTTATATACCTGAATTTTACAACAACCTTAAAATTCTTTATAATATATTTCTTAAAAAATATCAACAGTCTTTCAAATCACTAAATTTTTCAAAATAATGTAAATTTGTTTTATTATTATTTCGCCTAATGTATATTTTTGACTTTTTTAAAAAATTTAAGTGCTTTAGGAAAATATTCTTACAGACAGACATTACAAAATATTTATAGAAAAGAGAAAAATCTTCTAAAAATATGTAAACCCGATAAATATTTATTTTTAAAGGTTAAATTTAAATTTTTCATTTGATAAAAGAATTAAACAAAACATAATATTCAGTAAAATATGATGTTTATGTGTCTGCACGAAAGCAAATGTCAAAAATTGATCATATTAAATTTTTTTTAGCAAAGTGTTTTAAATTTAATAAATTTGTATTATTGAAATAAAAAATATTTTACCATGGACAATAATGTTTTTTGTTTACAAATTTTTATTTTTTGATTTTTTAAACAAAAAAATTATTGTTAAAAAAGGTTTTTAGCAAAAAATTTGAAAAGGAAAACATTATTTTCCTTTTAAATCGTTTATTATAAATGATGTTAACTTTAACAATGTGTATTTTGATAAATTAAGTTTTTATTTTTATAGATATTTTAAATGTTTAAAACTTAACTTAACCTTAACTTGTAAAATAAGTGTTTTTTAAGGTCCCTGAAAAGTATGAAGTAGGTTTGCGATTTGCGATAAATGTCTAATCTAATATTCTATTCTAATATTCTAATATTATTTTCTAGTATTTATCTATTCAAATACTAAATTTTTCAAAATGTCAGTTAATAAAATATTTTTGTTATGAAAACTTAATTTTCTTGAATCTTGAATAACTCAAATAACCATAAAAAATATTTTTAATGGTTATAAATGTCATTTAATAAAATGTTTACTTTAAAAAATATTAATTGCAAATAATGTTTTTAACTCGAATAACTTCTCTTTCTAAGGTTAAAAAACGAAAATAGGATTTTAATCGAAAAAAATTGACTATCACTTATTGTTCCAATAACACAGGCACACAAAAAAAAAAGTTTTTTGGCCGAGACACTACACTAGTATATTCCCATGTATTTTTGCCCGCTGAATCCGAATCCGAAGTCAGAATGGTCAAATTGGTTCTTTTTTTTGAGTTATACTCAAAAAACGACTCAAAATTGACTCAAAATGAAAAAAAATCAAAAAGATTTTTTATGACACTATACTAGTATATTTCCATGTACTTTTTTCCGCTGAATCCGAATTCAAAGTCAAAATTACCAGATTTGCTCAAAATTTTGAGATAAACTCAAAAAAAATTCAAAAAACCGAATTAAAATCCAAAAAAATGAAAAAAAATTCTATGACACTATACTACTATATTTCCATGTACTTTTTTTTGCTGAATCCGAATTAAAAAATTTTTAAAACCGAATTAAAATCCAAAAAAATAAAATAAAATTTTTATGACACTGTACTAGTATATTTCCATCTATTTTTTTCGCTGAATCCGAATTCAAAGTCAAAATTACCAGATTCTCTCAAAATTTTTGTATATCGCTTTCTTAATCAATTTTTTAAATGTACCTCAAAATTTTTAGCAAATTTGTCAATTCTGACTTTCAATTCGGATTCAGAGAGAAAAAGTACATGGAAATATACTAGTATAGTGTCTTCAAATTTTTTTTTATTTTTTGGGATTTTAATTCGGTTTTTTTAATTTTTTTGAGTTTATCTTAAAGTTTTGAGAAAATTTGGTAATTTTGACTTCAAATTCGGATTCAGCAAAAAAAAGTACATGGAAATATACTAGTATAGTGTCATAAAAAATCTTTTTGATTTTTTTTCATTTTGAGTCAATTTTGAGTCGTTTTTTGAGTATAACTCAAAAAAAAGAACCAATTTGACCATTCTGACTTCGGATTCGGATTCAGCGGGCAAAAATACATGGGAATATACTAGTGTAGTGTCTCGGCCAAAAAACTTTTTTTTTTTGTGTGCCTGTGTAATTGACAAGAATGAACGACAATCAATTATTTTCGATCAAAATAGTATTTTGAATTTTTAACCTTAGAAAAAGAAGTTATTCGAGTAAAAAAACATTAGTTGCAATTAATAATTCTGAAAGTAAACATCCTGTCAAATAATATTTATAACCATTAAAAAATATTTTTTATGATAATTTGAGATTATCAAGATTCGAGAAAATTAAGTTTAATAACAGAAATATTTTATTAACTTAAATTTTGAAAAATTTATCTTTTAAATGAATGAATACTAGAAAATAATAATATTAGGATAAATAATATTTTTATTTGTTTAATTATAATCTTTTTTAGGATTAGACGGTATTCTAAATATGCAACATTATAATTATAATTAAATAAATTTAGACCATTTTTATAATTGACACTTTTAAATTAGATGAAATTACGATTAGAACTTTTTCATAAACGGGAATAACCAGGCGCCCCGAGTTTAACAAAGAACAATTTGTCAGTAACCTTCAAAATAAACACTCATTTGAAATCAATTACTTTTAAAGACTACTGCAAAAATAAACACGAAATTTTATCAGTAAGAAAATATTGCTTCAATCTAGATTCTCTAAAAATACAGTATAAATCGGGTTTTCTTCAACGATGTTTCAAACATTCGAAATCGTGATAAAATAAAAAATTGTTTACTTTGATGGTAGTTTTTTTCAGCTATTGATCAAATTAGTATTATAATAATATTTAAACTGTATTTAAGTTATTAATTATTTAAACAATTCCAATGTACTAAAATTAAATTACTTTACTAAACAAAATTATTAAATAAAAGTTAAACAAATTTTATTATTGAAAAATTTTTTTATCTAATAAAATTTTTAAATCTTGAAAATTTTACTGATTCATTGTTATTCAAGAAAATGCCCTACCGAAAAATTTCCGTACAAGATCTTGTACATTTTCCTATACAAAAACTTGCACTATTTCTATCAAAGAAATTGTCCCATTTCTGCATATGAAAATGAAACAAGATCTTTTACAAGTTCTTGTGCAACATCTTGTACAAGGAAAATATCCTAAGGATTTGGAACAATGAACATGTTCAAGATCTTGTACAAGAACCTGTACATGTAAACTTTTTTCGTTTTTGAATAAATGTTCATGTCTAATTTCTTTTACGAAATTATGTACATGTACAAATTAATTACTTTAAACCCACACAACACATGATATTTCCTAAATATTTCCTGAATATTTCACTGAAAGATTGAAATATGACAGTGCAATATTCTTTAAATATTTCTGCAAACAGGAAAATGTCCGCTTATGTAGAAATATTGACATGAAGGTTGAGAAAATATTTCATTGAAATATTTTGGAAATTTTCAACTGAAATGATGCGCAATGGTCGAACTTAGTTTCTATGGCCTGTAGAGCTGCGCAGTAGTTTTTGGCTTTCTAGACCTATGGATTGAAAAATATTTCAGAAAATTCCTATTGGTTTCATGTGTTTAACAAATTTGTTAATTTCGTGAAATATTTTCAGAATATTGCAGTAACGTCATATGTGATATTGCAGGAATATTTCAATGAAATATTTTCTTAACTTTCGCGTCAATATTTCTAAAAAAAGGGGACATTTTCCTGTTTGCAGCAATATTTCAAGAACCTTGCACTGAAATATTTCAATCTTTCAGTGAAATATTCAGGAAATATTTTGGAAATATCATGTGCTATGTGGGAAGGATGTTAAAAATTTCTTTATCTTTTGCATAAATAAAAAAAATAATAAACGTTATTAATGAAATATTTTCTACACATGAACTTGTACAAACGGAGAGAAATTTCTATGAAATGCTGCCACCTTAAACTGAGTTCAAAGTGTATTCCGGCAGTTTTTACTGTGCTACCTCTAGAACTTTTCATTACAGATTGTAGAGGCAGCACAGTAAAAATTGACGGAATACACTTTGAACACAGTTTCAGGTGTCAGCACGGTAGATATTCTTAGAAATTTCTCTCCGTAAAGGATCTTGTACAAGTATACATTCTTGTACATAATTACGTACAACTTAATTGGACATGAACATTTAATCAAAAGTGAAAAAAACTTTACATATAAAGGTTCTTGTACATGATCTTGTTCATTGTTCTAAATTCTTGAGATATTTTTCTTGAACAAGATGTTGCACAAAATCTTTTTTTAATTTCTTGTGTTGAAATTGAAACAAGTATAATTTCTTTGACAGAAATGGTGCAAGTTCTTGTAATGGAACTTGTACAAAAAATAAATAAAAAATAATGTATGGGGACTTTCAGTAGAGTGGTTATGTTATGAAAGTCATTTTTTTCGATTTCTCTAATTGAGAAAATATGTATTTGTCAATTTTAATGTAAAATTATATTTTAATTTTAGTACATCAACAAATATCACTACAGGGAGAAGCTTGCAATTGTCGTTTCCTGATCACCAACCATTTCAACGTACTCTATCTACGATACAAACAATAGAGTAAGTAACTTTATAAGCATTTCTTATAATAGATAACATGGAGATAACTTTATCACTATTTTAAAAATTTTAATATATATATATATATATATATATATATTACAATATATATATATATTAAATAATATATAATATAATAATATAATTATTGTAATATATATATTACAATATTTCCATATTCTTTCTTATAAAGTTTCAACCTTTTATATCAAATATCAGTTCTATTTATTATTTTCAAAAGTCGTACAAAGTCGTACTCCATTTGCTAGGAATCGTGGACCACAGTTTTATAAGATTTCATTTTATAAAATCCACACAAAACTTTAAACTCAATTTTCTCAAAATGATATTTTATAAACTATAAAGCAGCATAATTTAAATTATTCTAAAATGGATTTTAAAGAATACTTAATATTTTTTAAAAATTTAGCACATTTGAAGACGATGATGTATTTGAGGATGCAGGACGTATACAATCTCAAACTCTAATACCAAGAAAAAAGGAACACAAGATGCATTCAAATGATAAGAAAGACATCAGCATATCGAGGAGTACTATTTCTAAAATAGATGTAGATGAGGTAAAAAATTTTATAATTTATACAAACTATTTTTTAATTTTTTATATTATTTTTTTAATACTCTCTAAAAGAACAAATATCAATTTTCTAGAAAAAAATTTAATCTTCATTATGCAAATTATAATTATTCCGATGAATAAAGAAGGTAAAAAATTTATAATATTCAACTTTTTGAATAAAGAATAAAAATATTAATTTTTTAAAAGAACTTTCACTACTTCAGATTTGCTAACAGTAGAAATTAAAAAAAAATTCTTAAAAATTATAATCAAATTTTTTCAAAAAATACAATTATTTTCAAAAAATATTAAAAATTCAATTATTAAATTCTTTTTTTATTATAATTTGTTAGAGGAATTCAATTATTTTCAAATATTTTAATAAAATTGTTCAAAAGAAATTAATTATTTTAAAAATAATTTTAATTCAAATTTTTAAAAAATAATGTAATTATTCTTTTAGATTTTTATGATTTTTTTTTAAATTTATTTATTTATATAAATAATTCTTCGGAAGAATTTAATTATGTCGATAAATAATAAAAATTTTTCTGAAAATTTAATTAGTTTAATTTTTTTAAATAAAAATTCTTCGCTAAATTCAATTATTTTCATTAATATTAATATACATTTAAATAATTCAATTATTATTTTTAAAAGTATAATAAACTTCTTCTTGGAAATTCTATTATTTTAAAAAACTATAATAAAATCGTTCGCAATAATTAAATTATTTTTATAAATAATAAAATGTTTTTTAAAACTTTAATTAAAAAAAAAGGAATAAAATTTCTCTCAGACATTCAATTATTGTCAATAATTTTAATAGAATTATTTAAAAAAATTTTTTGTAAAGATCTTCGTAAGAATTGAATTTTTTCACGAATAATAAAATTTTTTTAGGAATTAAGATTCTAAAGTTCTAAACGTTCAAATGGACGGAATTTTTTTTTTCATTTTAAATTTTCCTTAAATAATTTTGTGTTACTATAAAAAAACCAATTATAAAGTTTTCATGTGTGTAAAATTTAAGTTTTTAATTTTTATTACGAACATTAATTTATATAAATATTTCTAATAAAATGTTTTGTTCATTTGAACGATTAAAACTTGTGAATTATTACACGGAAAAAGTTTCGGCACGTCAGATGAACAGGTTGTGTCAAATTTTCTTCTACATTTATTTTGCACGCCATCTGTGCCAGTTTGGAGTATCTGACGTGCATTATTGTACGTCTGATACGCCAAACTGGCACGTCAGACGTGCAAAATGATATGTACTGCGTTGACACTGTCCTCGGCGCATCTAATGTCCCGGAATTTTTTCCGTGTAGAAATTTAATTATTTGAAATAAAATTTGCATCTAATTAGTCGAATGAAATGAATTAAAAGAAAAAAAATTATAAAATTATTTGCAAAAATGACATTGTTTTTTTAAATATTATTGCAATGCATGCGTCTCATAAATTTTATAAATGTACGTAACTGTTAAAAAGTTTTACATTAAAAAAAATATATATGACAATAATAAAAAAAATTAATTTTCAAAGCAAACAAATGAGAGCAGAAATAAATATTTAAAAAAATCTACATCAGGGTCTTTTTAGGGCCACATCCGAGGCCCACTGATTAGATTGGCTATACCTTTTTCTGCAATGGTATTTACATCAATTTATGTTACAAAATTAATTAATACTTAAAAAAATTTAATTTCTGCACAGGAAAAACTCTTTAACAATATTTTGAATTGACACAATTATTATTATTTTTTAATTTTAATCATAAAAATATGCCTATTTTAATCAAACATAATTCATATTTTTAGAAAATTTGTTTATAAATGTTTTAAACTTTTTATTTTTTGTTATTATTAATTTATTATTATTGATGTTGGTTTTATTATTATATAAATAAATTTTAATTTATTAATTTATTTTTGTAAACAATTAAAATGTTTAATAATTAATTACATAATTAATGTATAGCAATGTTTTTAAAAGTGGTAAAACTTAATTTTAAAAATCAATAATAAGGCTTTTTCATTGAAAATGATCGACCTATGTGAGATTATGTATAAAAATTTTTTTCCATGCATTTTTATCTTTCAAAGACATAAATTGAAAATTTTAATCTTACGTGGCCCAGGTGTGGGCCTTAAAATTTTCCTGATGTGTGCCTGACCATGGTTGCCACATCTGGCCCTGATCAAGGATAGGCGTCAAGTAGATCAATTTCTGCACAGGAAAAACTCTAACAATATTTTTAATTGCCACAATTATTATTATTTTTTAATTTTTAATAACAATTAATAGTGCTTTTCTCATTTGCATTTCTATTCTATTTTGATAAATAAATTATGAACCACAGATATATAATCAAAAAGATAGAAATTGAAAGAATGTTAGAAAAAAATATTTTTGAACTGTGTTTTTAGATAGTTAAAAATTTAAGCGAGGGATCCCCTTAATTAAACTTTTACTACGTTTCTTGATCAAAGAAAAAGCATCTTATTTTAAGATTTCTACGTTCCTAGTTGTCATATTCCTAATTTTTGGAAGCTGATACGCCCAGATTTGTTAGACTTAAGTTCAATGTTTTTAACGTCAAAAGCTAAAAAAATAATATTTTATTATAAACTACAAAAGAATTAGAATATTCTATATTCGAGTAAAATACTTTTATTTTGAGAGGTTATTAGAATAGGATATTTCATCTGAATCTGAGATTATTTTTTTGTGTTTATATACTGATTGCTATCCAAAAGCACTGGCCATTTCTGAATTATTAAAAAAAATAAAATTTCGCTTCTTGAAATGTTTTTTTTAAATGTATAAATATTTAATATAACTATTAGGGTAAGTCCGTAAGAGATGACCATATTTTTTTAAAGCACTGTAAAAATGATAGAAAAGCTTTTTTTGACTTAAGTTTTATTGATAATTAAAAATTGGACACTTAACTTTGAAAAGACGAAAAATAAGTAAAATATTTTCATAATAACAATCTTACAATTTACATTTTTAAAAAAGTGCATTTGTGCACATGTGTGCGGGAGAGATGGCCAATCTTTAGAACTTTTGGCTTTTTAGCTTAAACATTTATTATGCAATTAAGTGCAGTTTTTATTTAGCCAAAAGTGTCATATACTATCTTCAATCAATATGGTTTGGTTGTACCTTTTGGCAGAACCTACGAATAGATCTTCATCTCTGGTGTCAATCAGATCAATTATTTTGTTACCAAAGGTTTTTTAATTTGTTTTTCCGTAATGAGTATCATAAATTTACATAGAAATTCTTTTATGAAAGTCACTTATGGCCATCTTACCCAGTAATACATTATAAAAGTAAAAATGAAAATATTAAATAAATAAAATAATTTCTTTATTAATTTTTTGTTTATATCAAGGCGTAGGTTTTGTACTACTTGAAAAAAACTAGACAAGTGCGAGTTGTACTCGCACTGAATTGGCGGGTTCCGTTCACAAATATAAGAATTATACTTGTGATATTGTTACAACAATTGGTTGAATTTTTTTCACGGTTGTATTATTTTGGTAAGTTGAATTTTCGACACTTGGTTAAAAATAAATAAAAATTGAAGTATTACATATTTTATATTATAAGCAATAAGCAGAGGAACCAATCTTAAAAATTCGTTTAAAAATTGGTTTCTTTGCGCTTATTGCTTATAATATAAAATATTTAATACTTCAATTTTTCTTTTTTATTTATTTTTAACCAAGTATCAGAAATTCAACTTACTAAAACAATAAAAGAGTAAAAAAAATTCTATTAATTGTTGTAACAATATCACAAGTATAATTCTTATATTTGTGTGCGGAACCCGCCAATTCAGTGCTAGTGCAACTCGCACTTGTTTATTTTTTTTATTTAAGAAGTTAGAGGGAGAAAACAGTAATTTTCAACAAATATTTTAAATATTAAATTTTATTTAAGTACGGGCTGCTTGGTATCTGATAGCAAATTTTCCACATTCCTGATTAAAAAAAAATTTAATTAATTTTTTAAATTAATTTTTTAAATTAATTTTTATGATCAGATTGTAGAAATACAATAGTATGCCAATTTTTAGCTAATACTATCAAATAATGTTGATTTAAAAAAAAAATTTTAATTTATCCTTGACAACGCTATGGCCATTATTACCTAGCAAGTTATCTATATTTTTCCTGTAATATTCGCGTTAAAATACACCAGTATGCCAAATTTAAGCTCTTTATGTTGAATAGTAAAGAAGTTAAGGGGGGGGATGGTCACTTTTTATTCATTTTTGGCCAAAAATCTTGTTATTTCCTTGACAACGCTATGACCATCACCTCCAATCACATTCTCTATATTTTTTCCGTAATCTACAAGTGAAAATACATATCTGAACTAAATTTGAGCTCTTCAGGTCAAATAGTTTAGCCGCTAGGGGGGGGCACGATTTTGGCTACAGACGCAAGAGTCTCACTAATAGGGTTCCGTTGGTACACCGTAGATGCACGGAACCCTAAAAAACAAAAAATTATCTTAAAAAATATAAATATAACGATATGAAATCTGAATTTCTTAAATTTGTTTATGACCATGAAAAAAAATTAAGAACGAAAATACTTATAGTTTTATTATTTTTTAAAAAATTATTGTTTACATTTATTTTTTGTCACAGAAGGTCGCAGAATAAATAATAATAATAAGTGATATTTCATTACAAATTCTGTAAAATATTTAAATTGGCCATCTCTCCCGTATGACTATCTCCCCGGACATACCCTATTAAAAAATATTTTATTGCAGTCCATTAAAATAAACAACGAATATTTACAAAAAGATATGCTTCATTCACAATTATGTCATGATTTGCCAATGGAAGTTGAAATATGTGATGATGATTTTTCTTTTAAAAGAAGCCATTTTATGGAAATGAATGACTTAGATTCAATCGAAGAACATTCAGCTACTAAAAATATTTCTAATAAGGTAAAGAATTAATTTTCTACTAATACAATTAATGTTAATGTTCAAATGTATAGGTTATTATAATTAATGTTCTTTTTTTAGTAATTATGCAGTTCAGTGGTTTCTGTCACATCTAAAAATATTAAGCTTTTTGTTTGTTTATTTTAATTTCTCTTATTTGAAGTTACTAAAAGGGTGAGCAAGATGAAATATGCAAAATACGTAAGGTTATTTTTGCGCATATGATTTTGTCGTTTTTCTAAAATTTTATTTTCTTTGCATATTATTATTATTTTTGTTAGAAAACAAGGGAATAAGAAAATCGCTTTTATTTAATTGTTTACAAAGTTTGTTCTCGTAGCCTTAGTGGACAATATATGGATAAATAATAGTTGAAACAAATAATGACATAACATTGATATAAAATAAATAACTATATAATATTTAATTTAATTAGTATATTTAAGATATCTCCAGATCAAAACATATGTCATTTTTTACCTATTTTTAACTTACAGTTTTAATTGTAAGATATATTTAAGACTTCTCCATGTTAAACTCTGAGACCTAATATAGAATATTAAAAAAATAACACATTTGGCTTATAATTAATGGTCACATCATATTCCATTTTTCAAGAATACATTGTTTAAACAATTTTGCATTATACATAAAACATTAAAATATAGTATTTGTATATGTAAACTCTGATGAATTTTAATCGTTTTGGGAACCTAAAAGAAAAAAAGCATTTGGCCACCCCGGGTGGCCAGCCGGTAGTCCGCATTAACAAAAATCTTTGGTAGCGTGAAGCTTAATTTAAAAAAATTATATTTTTGATGTAAGACTTAAAAACTTTTAAAGAAGTTTGTGTATTATACTAATTTTATGTACAATTATCTGTTATACCTTCCAGTCACTTGTTTAATAATAATAATATGCAAAAAAAAGAACCATTGATATTTTTATAAAGCAGACAAATATCCATGAAAAAAGAATGTCACTTATTTTACGTGTTTTATTTTGCTACCCCTCCTAGTTACTTATAAAATTCAAGAGATTAAAAAAAACTAAAAGTTTGACCATTGTTAGATAAACGTTTGAAAAATATGTAGTTACATTTTTGAGATCTGAGGGTATACTTGTGAAAAAAGTTATAAGCGTTTTTATTTTTCAACTTTTAACGTTGGCCTTTTGGGGGGGGGTAGAAACGTTATTAATGAAGAGTTAATTTGATGAGACTAATACCCTTATTTTGTAAAATCCATTAAAATGTAATTTATACAAAACTCCGGTTAGTCAGGGCGTTTTCGAGATAAAGTATAAAAAGTATGCTTTTACTGTAGGTAGCAAGTTGTTTTATCATAGTGAACCTTTGGTTTATAATTGGAGGATAAATCTTTTCTTCACTCTTTTTGGCAGAAATATTAGTCTAGCAACATACATTTCCTGCGTTTTTACATGTAAGATATTAAAAAATGTAGAAATTTGTTTTAGTATTTATAAAAGTATACTTAGTTAATGTGAAAACTTTAGGCAGAAATATCTTAAAAATATAATAAAAAACAATTAAAATGTTATCAGACAGCGCACTGCCATGAATATTCCTAGCTTTCTGACTTTATATACCAAAATGTCGTAAAAATATAATTAAAAAAAATTAATTTTTTATTGAAAACTTACCTTCCCAAGATATCTATCAACATTAAAAAAATAATTAAAATGTTGTCAGACAGCGCACTGCTCACGGACTGGTATAGTCCTTTATGACAGCGTGTAGATATGTGCGGCCCCTCATATGTCAAAACACAGGACATGAATGCTGACAGAATAAAATTTCTGCCAAGAAAAATAAAGAAGATACATATTCTTCAATAATGAGCCTTATAATAAAGCCTTGATAAAAAGTTTACTGGCTCTTAAACTAGTACTACTATTTATTTTAATCTCTATATATTATGACTCAAAAATATATAAAAGAGCACTTGCTTAAAGTTTATGTCATTTTGTAGGCAGATGGAAACGTTTATTCGTTGGAATTGGAAAACTCGGCTAACAACATCAATGATTTCTATACCAATATTTTTGATGATTCCTCTCCTTCTAAGGATGATTACAAACATTCAATTTTTTCTCAATTATATTCATTTTTAGAAAAACCAGACACACAAGAAGTAATAAAAGAACCAATTAACAAAAGTGCGGGAGAAATAGTAATGATGATTTTGCAGTTTGCTTTGGCGTATACACTTTCTCAAACTGCTGTAACACATCTATTTCAACTTGTAAACTGCTTATTTGTTTCTCCAATTCTACCAGATTCACGATATTTGATAGATAAATTGTTTAATTCTTCTAAAAATGCAATATTTCATGGTTTGTGTACCGATTGTGGAACATACGTAGGGATTTTTGACCGATCACATTCACTTTTAAAATGTAATTTTTGTAACATTGACATTGAGACAAAAAATTTAACTTATAATGACTTCTTTGTTAATTTTGATGTATCGTCTCAAATTTCCGAATTAATTAATTCTAACAGTGAGCACTACAAACATATTATGACAAATAGATTATCTCAAAAAGATATTTTTAAAGACATCTATGACGGGCGGATGTATAAAGAATTTCTAGCGTATTTAAAACCATCTGAAAGGCAGCAATACATCACAGTAAATTTTAACAGCGATGGTGCACCATTATTTAAAAGCTCCTCCTATTCAATTTGGCCAATTTTTCTACAAGTCAATGAATTGCCTTTCCACATAAGAAATTCAGAACAAATTGTTGCAGGGTTATGGTTTGGCAAGAATAAACCAAATATGGACATATTTTTAGATCCTTTCGTTGACACCATGAACGAACTTTCTTCAAATGGCGTTAAATGTATTATAAATGATCAAGAAACTTTGATTAAAGTATATCCTATTGTTTGTTGTGTAGACTCCGTTGCACGTGCGCCGATGATGGATATGACTCTTTTTAATGGAAAATTTGGTTGTCCTTGGTGTCTTCACGAGGGCAAATGGGTTAGCAATCCTATGAAACCAAAGTCTGGAAGCCATAAGTACCCACTAACTGATAAAATAGTCAAAATTAGAAATTTAAATGACACCCTCAAACACATGGAAACTGCAACATTACTAAATCCTTGCTTTGGTTTTAAAGGTCCATCTCCTTTAATAAGATTGATAAGTTTTAACATTATCGAAGGATTTGTACCTGATCCTCTACATATATTTTCAGGAATTGGAAAACAATTTTCTAATATTTGGTTCGGTGTAAAGGGAAAATTTTCTGGTCTTGTTTCAAAAGAAGAATTAAATAATGTGAATAGCATTATGAAGGATTTAAAAGTGCCTTGCCAAATTGGTCGCCTTTGTCGCACACTTGAAGACAGGGCATTCTGGAAAGCTAGGGAGTGGGAGAATTGGATCCTTTATTACAGTATTCCAATAATCCAATTAGTTTTAAAGAACACAAAATTAATCAATCATTGGCTTCTTCTAGTTGAAGCATTTTACATTCTCCTTAAAGAAAAAATAACGATTTATGAAATTGATCATGCAGATGCTCTTTTGCATGAGTTTGTGTGCAATACTGAGTTACTATATTCAGATGTTCAAATGACATTTAATGTTCATCAACTACTGCATCTAGCAAAAAGTGTTGTAAACTGGGGGCCATTGTGGGCCCATAGTACATATGGATTCGAGAGCGGTAATGGAGATTTACTGGATGTAATTCACGCTGCGAAAGGTGTACACCACCAAGTATGTAGGCACATTGGTTTTAAATTTAGTTTAATAACAATAAAACGAAATATTTATAAAAATTCTTCCCCAATCACAAAAAATTTTATAGATCAATTATGTAATAAAAAAAGTCAGAAAACTATAAAATTTTCTCAAGCAAGATATTTTGGAAAAATGTCTAAAGTTAATGAAGAGTGGAACAGAAAATTAAATATCTCAAAGGGAGCAATATCTTTTAATAAAATGGTTAAGAATGGTTGTCTTCATTTATCGAATAAAAAATTGAATAAACGATCAGACAATACGTTTGTTCGACTTTCAGATGGCTCTTTTGGAAACATCGTTGAATTCATTGTTGATAATAATGAAACTAGAACAGAATGGGTTCTTTTACAAATTTTGCAAACGCAACCTGCATTTAAAAACCATCATACAGCATATCAAATAGTCCTAAATATAGAAAAAGAAATTGTTGCAAAAAATGTTTCAGACATTGACACAATTTGTGTTAACATAAATATTAACAATAAAAATTTTATCTGTACCGTTCCTAATATTCTTTCATATTAGTTTATAATATAAACAATTAATATTCGCTATGATTTCTGAAATACGATTATTTGCAATTTCTAAAAACCTTTCTTATTCAATATAGATATATTTGAGAGATTATTAGAAGCATAAGTAATTTGATGTTGAACCAGAAAAACAAAAAAAATTACTATGCAAATATATCATTTAAAAAAAATAAAACGAAATTTCATTTTTTATTTATACCCTCACAGTACCATCTCTTACTGTAACGATACTGTAGGCTTAATTGTAAGCAATTCAAGGTCACCGCGTAAGATAACTGTAAACTTAAGGTAAACTTAAAATTTTCGCCATACAGTAAGTTTACACAATAAGGCCGTGGTAAACTCACAAGGTAGATAACTGCGTAAGCTTGACATGTAAGCTTGCTGTGACTTTATTATGTAAGGTTACAGTTAACTTGCAGTAAGTTTGTTGTAAGTTTACGAGCTAAGCTTTTACAGTTATTAATAAATAATTTAAAAAAATATTTATGCGCAGTAGGTTTCTATGGCACTTACGGATGCGGAGTAAGTTTTTTTAAACATATCCTACCGGAATCTTTTACATAAATGACAAAGTAAGATAAATTATTGTAAACAGTTTATTGTTTACTGTAAAGCAATAAATAAATATTTTTTTACAAGTTAGCAACAATATAAGCTTACCGGTGTAAGATTACTGTAATCTTCCAGTAACCTTACATGATATGTTCACAGCAAGCTTACATGACTAATTTACAGTGACCTCATTTTGTGATCTTACTACGAGTTTACCATGTAAGTTTACCGTGGCCTTACTGTGTAAACTTACTGTATGGTGAAAATTTTAAGTTTACCTTAACTTTAAAGTTATCTAACGCGGTAACCTTAAATGGCTTAAGAATAAGCCTACAGTATCGTAAAAATGAGAGATGGTGCTGTGTGGGCAATTTAATACTTCATTCCGCCTAATTAAATTGTATATTTATAATTTACATAACTGACTTCTTATGACCTTTATAAAAAAATTTTAATACTTTTTGAAAAAAATTCTTATATGTTTTGACATGACGAAACGAAAGTTGATATTATTTAACAATTTTTTTGTCAAAATAATTAATAACTAACTTAAAAAATATTTATTTTCGACTTGTGATAGAAGTAAAATTCAAAATAAGATAAAATCCAAATTTAACTTTTTAATTGAAAGACATAATTAAACGTTTAGAAAATTATGAAAATTTTATTTTAATGAATATATTGAAACTCGATTAAAAACGATTTTGTACAAACATAAAATAGCGAAAAAAAATCAATTTTATTTAAATACTTGTTGTTTGAACAATACAATTTACCAATTATTTTGCTAAAAAAATTGTTAAAAATCATAAGTTTTCGACATTTTGTGCAGACATTTAAACAATATATATATATATAAACATATATATATATATATATATATATATATATATATATATATATTTGAGGCAAATTTGATCTTTTTAGGGTTCCGCAAACGAAATTAATTATTAGAAATTATATTATCCTTGTATTTTAGAAGAATTACGTGACGCATGAATAATCTCTAGAAATTATTAGTTAGAATTTGTATAGATTGAATTTTATTTATTAGAATTATCTTTCAGCAGAATTTCAATTTTTTCGATTTTTTTAAAATAGATTTTATACTAACCAGAATATTGACATTAACAAAATTATAAAAACTCGAAATTTTATTTATGGAAATTATCATTTAACACAATCTCTATTAATGGTAGTTTCCATTAAAATAAATTCTTATTTAAACGAATTTTTATTTGCAACAACTCTTATTTTACATAATATCTACTTAGTCTAATTTTAAGAAGACACAATTTCTTTTTCTGCGAATTTTCATAAAAATGATGAATCTGTTTCTATTGAACTTAAAAAGTATAAATTTAAGCCATACTTTAAGCTAGAATTTTTTGGGTTTATTGACTTTTAGAAGTAGTAATGGAGGTTCTATTAGGCTACTAGTTTCGAAACTAAAAGTAGGGTCCAATTGCATGAAATTTAGAACCTCCTTTACTGCTCCTAAAAGTCAATAAATATATATAACCTTTCGAACAAATTTTTCTAAACCTTTGTATATAAAAAAAATATATTTTTTATAGCAAATTAAAAAAAAATTACAGCAAACCAGATTTAAATTTATAAAAACATAGTATTTCAAGAAAAAATAAAAAGTTACAATAAAAAATCGTCATTAGCCTTAAAACATTAGCTTAATAATAATCATATTATGCTTATAGTTTACTATAAGTTTACTATAATAAAAATAAAAAGCAGAACAAGTTTTTAATTTTGGAAAATTAATCGTTTATATATTGTATTACATAACAAAAAAAAAAGAAAACGGACCAATTTTTTATTTTTGAAAACTATTTGGTTTTCTACTTTTAGAATATTTAATAATCCAAGCATATATTATTATTATTGTTTATATAGATTTTTTATATTAAAAAATGTTCATTCTGAATACTGTACGTACATTATGTTTTTTAGACTTAAAATCGTACTTGACGAATTTTTTAAATGTAAACAAATTAATGAAAAAACAAATAGTTAAAGAATGAGATTTTACTTTTAATATTTGTACTTCTTCTGTTCAACAATTATATTTAATTAAATTATGCGACAAAAAACATTTATAATATTATACTTCGAATTATTTGAAGGGGAAGTTTTGTCAAACCAAATGTTTTTTGAACTTATTTTTTCTAATGGTATAATATATTTTGCTCGTGTGATTGCTGCACTCATTTCACTCGAGCAGGAAACTTTCACCTTCACAAAATCACTCATTTTCAATACTAATTACACAAAAATAATATCTATTTATTAAATAAAATTTTTTTATATAAATGGGAATATATTAAAAAGAAAATTTGTACAAATAAACTAATTTTAAAGTAAATATATATCGATATAGTAGTGACAATTATTAAGAGTCGTTCAAATCGGCAATTGATCTGTAGAACAGAAGAATGGTACGATAATTTTTTATTAAAAAAATTTCGAGAAATTAAAAAAGTTATTAAATTTTTTTTATTTATTCTTCTCTAACTTTTTTGTGTATAATAAAAATTCATAAGTATTCGAGGATTATCGTCCTCGGTTTGACCAGACTCCCCCTTAATTTATCTATGTTTCTAATAAAATACGAATGTGGGAGAGAAATGAAAATTATAAAATGTATACGTTTGTACAATCATGGGTATGAGTGTTATGAGAAAAATAATACTTATCTATCTATTAAAAATGTTATAAATTAATTACAATTCTGAGTTAAAAGACTAAAATAAAAAAATACTATAATATTGTTATTTATTTAGTAGTATTAAAAGAAAATTTTATATTAGAAAAATTATAGATTTTATTCCTAACCTGAAAATAAAGGAAAAGTTTAAAATAATTTACAAATAAATAAAATAAAAAATTTTTTAATGTAAATAGATTTAAATTTTTTTTTAATTTAATAAAATTATTTTAACATTAAAAATAAGGTGAACTGCAAAAATTATAATTTTTAAGAATTGTATTTTTAAATGGTTAAAAATTTTCTTTCTTTTGAATTATACTGTACTATAATTTATAGTAATAAACATATGTCAAATATTTGTTAAACTTTTTAAACTACTTCTGTAAAAGTTCTCATAAAATTTTCCTATGTCCTCAATTAAAAAAAAAATTACAAAGTTTTACTATAACGAAACCCTGTGTATTTATTTCTTGTTTACATGTAATTTAGATTTCTTAATGTAACAGTATTTCTCGGGTAAGTAATCAATAAAGTAATCATATGTA
Source organism: Leptopilina myrica (nomen nudum) (assembly GCA_032872475.1). Classification (NCBI taxonomy): domain Eukaryota; kingdom Metazoa; phylum Arthropoda; class Insecta; order Hymenoptera; family Figitidae; genus Leptopilina; species Leptopilina myrica (nomen nudum). The sequence continues at coordinate 79,328 of JAVJHR010000011.1, forward strand.
TATTCTTAAAAACTTAAAATCTTTAAATATTAGATAATCTTACAAGCAATATATGAAACTTGTTAAAACTTAATAATTACCAAATGTTAAATATTTAAATATAATTGAAATAATATGTAAATTTATTAAAGAAATGTAAGAGTTAATTTAATATATAATTTATACAAAATTTCACTTAATAATTGCTTGTAAATTCCATCATGCCTTACTTTGTAGGGTACGTCATAGATTTCGACAAACAGGATCCTATAAGTGATCCTAGATTGCCAGTTGTTTATGAAGGAACAGGTAAGAGAACATACGCAAGACCTCTTAAAGGAATATACTAATGTTTTGTAGAGAGGTAGTTCACATGAGAACTTATTTAAGAACCCTTTTTTTTAAATTAGGATCCTGTAAGTGATCCTAGATTATCAGTTGTTTATAAAGGAACAGGTAAGAGAACATACGCAAGACCTCTTAAAGGAATATACTAATGTTTTGTAGAGAGGTAGTTCACATGAGAACTTATTTAAGAACCCTTTTTTTTTAAATTAGGATCCTGTAAGTGATCCTAGATTATCAGTTGTTTATAAAGGAACAGGTAAGAGAACATACGCAAGACCTCTTAAAGGAATATACTAATGTTTTGTAGAGAGGTAGTTCACATGTGAACTTATTAAAGAACCCTTTTTTTTAAAATAAGGATCCTGTAAATGATCCTAGCTTGACAGTTGCTTATGAAAGAACTTGTGCATGAACTTACTTAAGATCTTAAACATGATCTCACCAGGTCTATTGCAGGTAATATTTCACATGGGAAAATGGGCAAGATACTTAATAAGATCCTTGTTGTTGCTTTTTTACATTAAATATGATCCTTTAGCGGACCTTTTACAAGTTCCTCTAAGGATCCTTCTCTTAAGGATCATATATGAGAACCTGTAAAGGAAGTTATGAGGGATCTTAAGAAAGGATCATACGTAAGTTCCTGTACAGGAATTTTTAACAGGGTGTCGACCAAATTTTTTGAATGTTGATAAATTTGTCTAAAATATTTACTCAGGGGGTTTTGAGGTAACTTGAAAGTTATTTAAAAGTATATCTCTTTCAATTCCGCTCTCGGCCGAACCCAGAGTCACGAACGAGGACGTGGCGGTAAATGACTTCATTTTTTTTTGCTTTTTTTGTTTTTGTTTTTTTGTGTTCTTTTTGTTTTATGATTTGTTTTGTTTCTGTATTTTATTTTTAATATTTTTAACAATATTTTTAAACTCCCAAGTATAAATATTTTCAGACAAATTCACGAGGGGCAAACAACTAAAGAATTTGGTGTACACCTACTACAATAATAATTCAGTAATTCAAGATAATTCATGGTAATTCACATTGGTAATTCAATACAAGTGTACACCATAATTCACGAGTTGTTCACCCCTTGCAAATTCAGCAACTTTTAGAAAATTAGGTCGTAATATTAAGTCAGACATTTTCAATTTTGGAAAACGAATATCAAATTCGAATTCAGCGACCCCAGAAACCCCCTGAGAAACGAATTTCGATCGAATCACATCAATCTTAAAATTATCCGCCATTTTGAATTTTTTAAGTCTGGATTAAAATTTGGATTCAGCGACCTCAAAAACCCCCCAGAAATGAATTTCCCTTGAAACACTATTGAAAAAATGGATTTATAATTAGAGTTAAAAGACGCAAAGTGGTTACGATAAAATATAAAATGCTTTTATTGAAAGAAATTTTCAAATGTTTACTGATTTGCTGTACTTTCTCATTCTTTTAAGTGCGCGTATCATATTTTTGTGAAGTCAATTCAGAAAAATAGACTTTTCTGAAATTTTGGTGGGTTCCGTGGAATAGAGCCCTGGGGTAAATTCGCCTATTAAGAAGAATACAATTTTTCAATTCTCCGTTTCTAACGGGTATTTATTCTCTTTCAGAATAAAGGCCTTTCTCCAATAGGTTTTAAAAAGTGTGAGAATGACTGCGTCTACGTCGGTTGCTATAGCAACACATGTTAAAATCAACGCAACGCATTCATTCGCAGACAAACGCAGAGTTTTGGGAACCTATTGGAGAAAGGACTTAATAGGTCAGAACTCTTTTTGCAAAAAAAATACTGCTATTCAAAGTTAGAACTCTGATTTTTCAATGTCACTTTTTTGTTGTTAATCATTAGAACTGTTTAAATAATCGTTATACAACTCTAGAACTATTTTTTGCGTTGCGTTCTTAGACGTAACAAAGAAATTATATAAAATTATTTTTTAAATCTTCAAAGTTTTATAGTTCAGTAGTTTTTAAATTTTTAAAAAACTAGTATTAGGATTTTCTATCAAACTCAATGGAGGGCTAAGAGAACTCTCATAAGAACTCTTGGAACTCTTAATTTATTAAAATCAAATTTTTTTGAAAATTTTAAGTTTTGTAGTTCAATAATTTTTGGGTTCTGAAATAATTGTTATTAGGGTTTTTGATCAAACACTATTGGAGGCTGACAGAACTCTGATCAGAACTCTTGGAACTCTCAACTTATGAAAATCAAATTTTGTTGAAGCTTCAAAGTCTTGTATTTCAGTAGTTTTTAGATTTTGAAGAAATAGTTTTTATTATTTTTTATCAACTTTGATGGGGGGCTAACCCCAGCAAACACTGTTACAGATCTGTTACAGCACTGTGACAAATAATTGAATAACATGTTCTGTAACTGGTGACTCACAGGGGACTCACTGGGTATGCAAAATGTCGTAGTCAGGGGGATGTCACAGTTACGTAACAGATATGTCACATGGTGACAAAGATACTTGTCACAGTTCTAGAACAGTTACAAATATCTGTTACTCATATCTGTCATTAAAAAAATATTTAAATAAAATAAAAAAATATTCCATGCTGTTCTCGCATGGCATACATACTTGGAATGTTTATACATGTTGAAGAAAATTTGTTTCGCTATTCATTTAAATACTTACAATCACGAGGTCTCGAACGCAAGACGCAGCTAGGAGTGGATTAGAAATCAAACGCTCTACCAACTGCGCCATGGAGGCTCATGAATGGAAATTTAGAATTTACATAAATAACGAAGGAACTATGAAAATGTGCTTTGTAACTTGAAAAAAGGATACTGTATTTGAAACAATAGTATAATTATGTTATGTATACCTAGTATACATTATATTTAATAATGTTATGTTATTGAAGAATGTTAATTTTCAAAGTTAAAAGTATAAGAAAAGGCTTAAAAATTAATTTTCAAATGAAAGATTAAATAAATTAAAACTTAAAGCAATAAATTTAAGCTTAATTAATGAAATTTCTAAATTTTTAGAACAAATTTATATTTTAACTTTTCATTTAAATATAAATAGATTTTTCAAAATTCGTTGTAAAATTAATTTATCAATAAAATTTGCTATTACGAATAACAATAATGTCAAACAATTAACAGCATATGATTGTTAGGTGCTCAATGTTAATTTTTTCGACCACTTTTCTATTAAAATATTTAATAAATTGAGCTAGTTTTTTGTGAATAAATCTCAAATACAATAAGGAAGGGCAGTGATGTGTGAAAGTTTTAATATTTTTAATATTAATTTTTACAAACCACTTTAAAATTATCAGTTCTGAAAGTCGCTTCTAATCAATTTCTCGTCTTTACCGATTCTAAAGTATTTTTTATAATTTATTTTTGAATTATTAAAACTTGCACATCATTGCCCTTCTTTATTATAATTTAGATTTTTTTTACAAAATTTCAGCTCAATTTATTAAATATTTTAATAGAAAAGTGGTCGAAAAAATTAACATTGAATTTTGTAACAGTCACTGTTGTTAACGAATAATTACAGAAGAATAATAAAGCTGAAGAAATAAGAAAGCAATTTATTGTCAATAATTACTACATATATGTATTTTTTATAAATTAAATTATATTATTATCTATTATTATATATTAAACATTAAATGAACTACACCAAATTTGTAACTCTATAGAAATGTATATGAATATTAACAGAATTTAACATTATTTGGACATATTCCCAGAACTAGATTAGAACGACAGTTATATAGTAGATCATCATTTGTGACTTTGGTATTATAGAATTGACACGTAACACTGTTACAGAAATATTCTTAATTGTAATTGCAATTATATTACAAGACTGCATTGTAACAGAAGTTCAGACCAGTTACATAAAAATGTTCCTACACAGTTATAGAACAAGGTTGGAACAACAGGTACAGAAAATTTGTGACATTAAAGTTATGTAACTCTTACATCACATTGTGATAGAACTGTGACATAAGCATGATACAGAACTATTCTGTAACTAACTCGTAACTATGTTCTAGAACTCTGTGACAATCAGGTTATATCACAGATCTATAACTACTTAGGAACAGATGTTCTATAACACTGTGACCTCACTGTTATGGAATACTTATAGAACGTGTTTGCTGGGACAGAACTCTGATCAGAACTCTTGTTATGCAACATATTTGTCTTTTTGAAAAAGTTATTGGGTTTTTGATTTTCTTTTTTTGACTTTGGATTATCAGAACTATTAAAATAAACTGTAGGGAACTCTAGAACTCTCTTAAAACTACTCGGAACTCTAATTATAAATCCATTTTTTAATAGTGGGGGGGCTGCGTGAAGTTGGCCCCCATTATAAAAAAACCAATTTTTTACTATTTAATCGCCAGAACTATTTCTAAAAACTATCAGGAACTCTAGAACTATTGTAGAGGAAATGAGAACTAAAAAAAATTTAATTTTTTTGATAGTGGGGGGCCAACTTCACATACATACTTTTTGAGGTAAAAAAAAATCTAACATGATGGAATAATACTTGAAATTCATGTTCAGCGCATCAAAATACATTAGAATCTTTTATAAGTTAATTTTAGTAGGGAGTTAATATAAGAGAATTGCTGTGTAAGGAGAAATCGTTGCGTAGTAACCCATTGCGCATAGCGATCAATTTCAAAATACATGTTTTTTATCCTATTAAAGAATATTATTTTTTATTATTATTTTGTTCTCTGTAAAAAATATCTTTGTTTGAAAATAAACTGTTAAGAAAAAGTTTTCAATATCATTTTCTATTCTACAAATTGATTTCTAAATGTTAATTATATAACGTTCTATATAGAAAAATTTTTTGAAAAAAACGCAGACACACACTTTAACTTTAGAATTAAAAATCACATAATTTGAAATAAAATTGTTGTCAGCAGGACTATCAATGTTTTTTCTTGTTTAGGAAAATTTTTTCATTTTTTATTTTTATATGTTAAGCAACATTTGACACTTAATATTTGACTACTGCGGTGGATGTTACAAAAGTAAATAAATTGATTCAGGAGCCTTTACGTGTTCCTTACAAGATTCTCTACAGTTTTTTACCAAGTTCTTTACCTACAATTTACAAAAGTACAAAGGTTCCTACACCGGAAACTGAACAGGAACCTTGTCTCAATTTCCTGCATGGGACCCGACAGAGTTGCAATGATTTAAACATTACCCTAGTAGCATGTGTAATATTACAATAATATTGAGAACACTGTGATAACGTAACCAATATTGCCTCAATGTTGTCAATGTTACTGGAACATTACGTGCAACTGGGGTATTTAATTTGTACAAATAAATACATTTTTGTTTTAATAAATTAAAATATTTGAAAATTATTTTGTTCATTTTACTTCTATTAACTTAACATGAAAGAAATTTAAATTGGATTGATTATCTAAAAACTGCATATTTATTTATGTAGAATTATTTAATGCTTAAAAGCTTAGAGTTAATATAATAATTAACCCTTTAACGACGAGATGTGCTGCTTTTCAACATGAATTTCAATCGCTTAAAATTAGTAGAAAGAAGCCATAAAAATTTTCAAAAATCCATACCCTACTATTTTTGGGGTCGCTCTTTCGATTGGCGTGGTCAAAATTTTCAAAAAATTATATTAAACCCTTCTTTTTTTCGAAAATACTAAAAAAAATTGAAGTTTTTTCAATGTAATTTTTTCCCAAAGAATTTTTTTCTTTGTCATAACGCTTTTAAAATAGGACAAAAAGTATCAGAAGCGTGTTCCCGATAGATGTACTTGAAAAATATCTATTTTTTTTTTATTTTTTCGATTTTTAATTCAAAATGGCGCTTGAAGGACAAAAAAATTTCTTAATTTTCGTAAGATGACAAACTTTTTAAAAATTGCTCAAATCTGATTGAAATTTGTTACTCGGGGGTTTTTGGGGTCGCTGATTACGAATCTGAAGTTAAATTCCAAAAATCCAAAATGGCGGATCCAAAATGGCGGACTCTTTTTTAAAAATTGCTCAAATCTGATTGAAATTTGTTCCCCGGGGGTTTTTGGGGTCGCTGATTACGAATCTGAAGTTAAATGCCAAAAATCCAATATTGCGGATCCAAATGACCAAAATAGAGTCAGAGTAAATAGAGTATAATAATTCAGAAATTTTGGATCTACCACATTGGATTTTTGGATAGTGAGTTGAGATTCACAATCAGCGACCCTTAAAACCTCCGAGTAATAAATTTCAAGCAAATCTGAGTAAATTTTAAAAAATGAGTCCGCCATTTTGGATCCGCCATATTGGATTTTTGGAATTTGACTTCAGATTTGTAATCAGCGACCCCAAAAACCCCCGGGGAACAAATTTCAATCAGATTTGAGCAATTTTTAACAATGAGTCCGCCATATTGGATTTTTGGAATTTAACTTCAGATTCGTAATCAGCGAAACAAATTTCAATCAGATTTGAGCAATTTTTGAAAAGTTTGTCATCTTACGAAAAATTAAGAAATTTTTTTGTCCTTCAAGCTCCATTTTAAATTCAAAATCGAAAAAAATAAAAACTAAAAATAGATATTTTTCAAGTACATCTATCGGGAACACGTTTCTGATACTTTTTCTTCTATTTTAAAAGCGTTATGACAGAGAAAAAAATTCTTTCTACTAATTTTAAGCGATTGAAATTCATGTTGAAAAGCAGCACATCTCGTCGTTAAAGGGTTAAATTGGCATCCAAAATTATTATTTTTTTCATTTTTAACTTTAGAGAATGGAAATTTATTTCAGATACCTATAACTATATTTAATTAAATTTTAATTTAAAATTAATTTTAACTAAAAGTAATAAATTTTCTATATTAGTCATGTTCATAAAAATAATTTTTTTATTAAAAAAATTTATTTTATTAAATATAATTTCACATTTATTTTTAGTTCAATTAATTGAAGAACTGGATGCTATAATGTATTACGTGTGAGTTTAGGCGAATAAGTATTGTCAAACAGGTCAAATTTTTTTCTAACTGTTTTTCTTTTCGAAATATCTTGAAAAATCCTCATTTTCCAGAAAAAAAAATTTAATTGTTTTACCACTTCAACTTGTCATAGTTTGGTTAAGTTTGAATATTTTTTAATGAAACAAAAAAGAAATTAAAGTCTTGAATGTCCTGAAAACAAATTGATCATGAAAAAGAAAATATTTTAAAAACTGAAAAATACGAATTTTTTTTAATGCAATGCAGAAAATGTGTTTTCAAGTTTATGAGCGCTTCGTTTATCTGGAAAATTTTAAGCCCTGACAAACTTCCAGTGAGAAAGTTGTTTATTAATATGTAAAGAAGTTTTCTGGAAAATTGCAGTAACATTGGATTCATACCTTACAACTTATTATAATGTTTAAATTTCTTAATGCATCTTCTCGTAGTATGTGCGTTTCGCGCTTTAGTTGAGTTACATGCTTCTCATTGTCACCGTATACCAATTAATATTTTTTTCTTTCACTTAAAAATGAAAAACATCAAATAAGTGTTTTTCTGGTCTTTCTTCGTTTTTATACTTAAATAAAATAGATTAATAAAATATTTTTTAGACATTTTATTTTTTAACGCAAGTCTTGTTTAGGGCGTTTGCCTGGTAGTCCGTAGGTCGTAGGTTCAATTCCCGCGTTTTTCTTTGGCCATGATTTAATTTAAAAAATTAAAGTCAATAAATAACAATGTTATTTATTATTAATTGATCTTGTTTTTCATGAATAAATTATTACTTTATTACTTTAATTTTGAAAAATACAGTTACAAATATAAGTTAAGGGCAAGGGAAAGGGCTGCGCTGGCGGGAGGCCCCGCATTGCACATCGGAAATCCACGCGGGCCCACTGCGGGGGCCATCACCACTTTTCCACACGGGTACTTATAAAATATATATTTATTTTATAATAAATATATTAATTATTTATGAGGCATTCGACGCCAAATGAAAATATCAAAATCCATATTTTTTATTAGGATCAAACATTTTTTATGTTTTAGTACTAGTTAAAAAATAGGTTCATGATTTTTCTAAAATTTTTTTATTCAGTCATTCATAATATACAAATTTTTCAAAATTTCAGGTTTAAAAATTTTTTTTTAATGCTTATAACTTCTACAAATGTGGATCAATTTAAAAAACACCTCTCCTCAAAAATTGTAAGTCTTATCAAAATGGTGCCCTAAAATAATGATGCTATATTTTAAAGTAAACGAAATTTAGTAAATTGAAATTTTTCTGAAAATCATAGCTGCTCCTTTTTTCGAGATATCACTGAAAATATAATTTTTGATTAAAAAAATCAAAATTTAGGAAAGTTATGCATTTTTTATGAACTTATCGATAATATATACTTTGCTAAAACAAGTCTGAAATTATCAGAATATGAGAGACCGGGGCGTAATGGGTCACTTTTCACTTTTTGTTGTGCAACTACGTCATTCTTGCATTAATTAAAATTTTGTCATATGGAAAATTTATCCCAACATCTCAGCTTTCAATTAAAAAAGTACGTCCTAATATCACTCATACTTTTTTTCTAGAACAATGTTTCTGGAGATATGCAAGGTGACCCGAACCGGGGCGTAATAGGTCACTACCCGGGGCGTATTGAATCAGGAATGAAATTATAATTTAGATCATGAAACATTATTACAATATTGACCATTTTTGTTTCTATTGTACATTTATAATAAGAAATATTGAAAATGAAAGATATTTAATTTGAATAATTTTCATAAAATTTTTAAATTTTAAAAAGTTGTAGCGAAGTACAAAATCTATTTACTTCAAAAATCTAATCCCCAGTTATTTTTTAATAAAGGATTATGATTTATACTTATTAATATATAAACTACAAGAAATTTAAGTTGATAGCAAAATTTTATTAAAATTTAAAAAATAATAGGTTTTTCTTAGTAGATTTAGCGATCCAATACGCCCCGGCCAAAGTGACCCATTACGCCCCGGAGGTGTTTGTTGAATATTTTGTTATTTTTAATCAGTATCGTAAGTATTAGTCAAAAATTGTCAATTGTTCTTTAAACACAAATGTTTAAAGCTCAAAACCTAATATTTAGAAATTTTTTATCAACTATTTTTCGAAAAGATATAATAAAAAAACAAAGGCTTTAAAAATTTACTTTTAAGTGTCAAAATCACTTATTCTACCATATTTTCTACAATTATAAATGAACAAAAATAAAACTTTGTACAAACTTTCAGTACACTAAGTTCATTATTTGATCGGATACCAAAATTTTTCTGACTTATTAATTTTAAATAAATTGAAGTGATTCATTATGCCCCTGGTCCATTACGCCCCGGTTCTGCCAATATGTTTTCGAGATAAAACCTTATTGGGAGAATTCTACCAATGCTGCTTTTTCTCTGCCAATACTGTCCTTTAGAATCTTTCGATTTCGCGTTTATTGATCGATATTCGACTGTGTACTGTTGATCTATTATCACATGATTTAGAGAGCTTTCGACGTTCGCGCTAGGGGCGCTGTGAGTATAAGTCACCACGCTTATCTAGAAAATCCCTAAATCGTATGGTAATAGACCAACAGTTTGTCAAATTTTATTTATTAACATTTTAACAAAATTTTATATTTCTTGTTCGTTATCAACATTTTAACACATTAAATCAATCAGTCTTTTTGATTAAAATGCTAAATTGAGTTAATAGACGCTAAATCGAAATATTCTAAAGGACAGTATTGGCGGAGAAAAAGCAGCATTGGCAGAATTCTCCCAATACGGTTTTCACTCGAAAACGTATTGGCAGAAACTCACTGCCAATACGATTTCGCTCTCTTCCAATACTGCTTTTTTTACTGGGTTGTTAATTGACTTGATAACCACTTTATTACAATAAATATTTATTAAGCAAAAACTAGGTAAGTAAAAATATTGCCACTTTCCATTTATTTTACAATGTAAATATTTCAATATCATTTTTATAGCTTTTTTATCATGTTAAAAACGTCTAATCAATTGTGTGATCACAAAGACAATAGATTGAAAGTTTGCGGACCTTACGGAAGATGAATAATTTCTTAGATCCACCAGAAATTATTTTTCTTCCGCAAGGTCAGCAAATTTGCAATCTATTGTCTTAGTGATTACAAAATTGATGACATTTTAAAGATGAAAAAAGCTATGAAAATGAAATTGAAATAAGTACATTGTAAAATAAATTGTAACGTGGCAATATTTTTACTTACCTCGTATTTCCTAAATAATTATTTATTGTAATAAAATGGTTATAAAATCAATTAACATGGTAAAATAAGTGACACCGATCTGTATAAGCTTAATAAAAAAAATTTATTTATTATATTTTTATTGGAAAATAAAGAAGAAATGTTTTTTAAAAAAACTATTGTAAATTGTTAACTTTGTATAACGAAACGAAAATATACACATTTGAAAATTTAAAAATCGGTTTAAAGGAACTCTTAGAAATTTTATCCCGTTTAATTTAAGTCCAATACCATTTACATCCGATAAAATTTGAAGGTTTCAGGCAATTCTTAACAGTAAATAGTAATAAATCCTAATGTGCTTGATGCGAATTTATGGCCATGTAAAGCTTTACACGGCTGCAATTCTTATTAAATAACTTTTTTCTAATTGAGGCTTATTTTTTAACGGTTTTATACTTGGAGACGTTTAAGAAATATAATACAATTTAAATTTGTTTGTTAGAACGTGATGAAAAGAATTTGTTTATTAATATTTATACATTTTATAAACAAATAATCTAAAAAATTATGAAAAATAAAAAAAATTTTAACCAAAAAATGTTTTTAAATAGTGAAATTTAAGACGATAAAACCCTTTTTTTAAATCCCTCAACTGAAACTCGTGAAAATTTTTTTTAATTTGGCACTACTGAAAAATATAATTGTTAATAACGTTTTCAAAAAAAAGTTTTTTACATAATATTATATTATACATATTACATAATAATTCTTCTAAACCATATTAAGTCTTTTTGGCATCCTTAAGAGCCGACCTAAAGACTCCGCATCTACACTGCAAAACTGGTATTTCACTCGTGCACGGAAAAAATTAATCGCGGAAATTTTCCTCGACTTCGTAGAAGACTTTCGGATGTTGTGGAAAGTGTTTTAAAAATCATATTGACAGTTTTTGAAGAAATAGACTAAAGTTAAAAAACTTTCCGCTACAGTCGAGGAAAATGATGCACGTAACCGATTCCGCGACAGTCGAGGAAAATAAAGACTCCACGCGCACGTAACCAATTCAGCGACAAACGATGAAATTACCTAAAATTTTTTAATGTATATATTAAAATCGACACAATAAATAATAAAAATAGTAATGATTTGAAATCTTGTCAATCAATTGTCATAAATTGTACCTTGCAAAAAGTTAAAAAAAACAGTGTTTATTGCTTTTAACGCGCGCACACTTTTTGCGCACCATTTTCCTCGACTCGTCGACGAAACCTTCTAATACAGTGTTACAATAATTCCGTGACTCTTTTCCGCTACTAGGTTTAGAAAAATTCCGCGACTTTTTTAGGAGAATTTCTGCTAAAATCGTAGAATATTTCTAAAAATCCGTAAAAGATTGTTCATATCCTAGAGTCTTCGATTAGTTGCTGAAAATTTCTGCAACTAATTTTTTCCGTGTGTCTCAAAATGAGATGTTTTAAGTGTTTAAACCATTGAGATACAAAATCTGTTTTATATTCAGACATTTAGTTTTTCTAGTGTCTCATTTTAAGACATTAAAGGTGACTCAATGAGTATAAGACACATAAAACGTCTTCTTAGTGTGAGACGGATACTCGAAACACATTTCGTGTCTCAAAATGCATTACTAAATGTGTAAGACATTTTAAAACGTCTTAAAATGAGACATATATCTGTTTCAAATATGTAGACTAAGACATATTACGTGTTTTAAATATGGGGACAAAACGTCTCAAAATGAGACACTTGATTTTGCAGTGTACTGGTGCCTGCGACATGTTTGATCTTAGCTTTGTCACCGCACTTTTCCTTGCATAAGAAGCAGCATGAGCACTTCTTGCAATCTACCACCTTATAGCCCGCTTCTCAGCACTTGAAACTTTTCAAATATTAGAAATTGACAATGATTTATTTTGAAAAAATGTATTAAAGGTGGGACGGTTTATGAGTTGTGACGTAATTTAGAGGGAGATAGTTACTTCAGATGTTACTTAACGTGATAAAGAGGGGGAGTTCAAAAATAGGATAAAAACGTGTGACGTAATTTATTGATTAAGCTTTTAATATTTCATAAAATAATTAAATTTTTTCACTATTTGAATTCTAGACTTCAAAAGCAAGAAAGTGTAAAGAGATAACAAACAGAGAAACCATTAAAAAATATAAAAGTGATTTGCTCTTAAGAGCTAGAAAAAATTTAATAACTAATAAAAATAACAATGCAAAAAATAAAGACGATGATAATGAGGCAAGTGAAGAATCTGATACACTGAGAGAAGCACCTGAAGACAATAATACAGACCAAGAAGAAATAAATAATGAACATGATTCGGACAATGAAATTTTAGACGCGAATGAAATTCAACATGAAGAAGAAGGAGAAGAAGGAGAAGAAGGAGGAGAAGGAGGAGAAGGAGAAGAAGGAGAAGAAAGAGAAGAAATGAATCAAAATGAACGAAACGTAGAAGAAAATGCAAACACAGACATAAAAAAGAAGTTTCAAGTGTACAACGACAAGGTATGGTATATTTAAGGCATTCTCTGACAGAAAAGCCATCCCAAAAAAAGTTATTTTTTGCAATGAAATCTGTTAAAGGATACATAAAAACAAGTATGAAGATGAAGTTTTTAGGCCTGTGTAATGCATGGTTGCTATGTTATCAGGGGCTTAAACAATAGATTATTTTTAAAAATGTAGTTTTGTCAAGAAAAATTATATTTTTTTGAATTTCCTCTCCCCTCTTTAACCCTTCAAATTTATTTAAAAATACTAAAAAAAAATTACTTATTTTATAATCTTTTTATTTCGCAAGTGGCATTTTAGGTAATTAAAATCCGTACAAGTAGCAGATGATTTTGTAACGCCGTGAAACTTATAAATTTTGTCTTTATTGTAATAATTTTCACCATAGTGTTGTGCACACTGACTTTCAATTAAAAATTTTTAAAGTAAAATACATTTTTGGAACATGGTAAGTAGGTGTTTCAACTTGCACTGTTAAACATTTATTGTATAAAAAAAATTAGACTTCAAATCTATGGTTCATTACTGTAAAAAATAATGAATTACCATAGAGGTATATTTTACTTATTTATAAATAACTCTTCATGTGATTAGAATATCATTGCTTTTATAGAATTTAGTTAATATCTGTTGATTTTTTGATAGTAAACAAGTAAATTAGGTGAAAAACACCTATTTCCCATGTCCAAAAAAAGTAATTTTACAAAAAAATTCGTAATTGACAATCACTGTACAACTCTATGGTAAAAATTATAATATTAAAGGCAAAGTTATGAGATGCACCACATTACAAAATCATCTGCCACTTGTACAAATTTTAATATCACAAAATGCCACTTGAGGAATAAAAAAATGATAAAATAAGGAACATTTTAGGGCATTTTAGAAAAACAACGAGTTACACTTGCACTTAAATAGAGGGTTCCGTACACCAAAATTAAACTCCCTTTTTATAAATAAATATATTGGAAGAAATATAATTGATTAAAATTAGAAAATACGATTAGGAGAGAAAGAAATCGATTTTTACAATAAATTTTTTTTTAATACCAATATTTCTTTATTTTAATTACTACATATTCAACAGCTTTCAAACAACTGAAAAGTCATTTAACAGAAAAATATTTAACATATTTGACATTTAACAGAATTGTCATGTTCTTCCTCTTCTAGAAATTAAGAGAGGTGGACAGACCATTTTGCGTGGCTGGGACGGACACACGAGTGAGGTTCCATTGGTACACCTACGGTGTACGGAACCCTCAAAATTGAAGAGAGAAAAGAGGGTGAGGGGAATTTAAAAAAAATTTCAATTCTTTTTGACAAAACTAAATTTTTAAAAATAATTAGTAATATCATTCAAAAGTTTAAAAAATCCTCTACCAAAAACAATTGATCCCATAGTCCATGACAAAAATTTGTTCTACCTATTAAAGGTAGATTCATTTTTCCACATATTTTTTAAATTATGTGAATAATTAAACTTACTTACAAATTTTAAACAGGTTTATGTAAATGATCATGTGTCATTTAGTTTGCAAGATTGGGACTCAATAGAATCCAAAAAAAAGGAAACACTGATGATCAGAGAGGCAGCAAGAATCCTTTGGAAAGGAGATTTGTCCTCCAAATGTCTTAACAGCGACAAGGCAAAGCCAAGAATAACTGAAGAAAGAAGCTTATGCGAACCAGAAAAATTGGACGCCATCGTTGGTATGATTATGATTTTATTTATTAATGTAAGCTGTTACTTAGTTACTAGTTATGTTCTGTTTAAATTTTTTTTTGTTTTTAATGGTTTTAATTGTTATTTTGACAATATTCTCGACTTTGACAAGAAGTTGTCGAGCGAGTCTCGATGGATAACTTCTATTAGTTACTAATTAGTAATCTAATTCTATTAGTTCTATTAGTTACTTCTATTAGTTACCATATTTATAATTAAGTTTGTTATTTTTAAATAAAGTCCTATATCTTTCTCTACTTCCCACATTTCACAGTATTTTTCGGTAAGTTTGCTGCTAATTTGCCATGCAAAGTTCGCAAATTTGCATTGCAAGTTTGCAGCAAACTTGCATAAAAATAAAAATGTCACCATCTTGGCAAGTATGCACTGCAAGTTTGCAGCAAACTTGCACCAAACTTTCTAAAGTATCTAAAAAAATTTAATTTTTTTTTTAATTTATATATTTTGATCAACGATGCCTTTCCTTAATGATAGAACGTCCAAGCGCCCGTCCTGCCGGAAGGACGTTCCGAAAAACAAGGCTTTTAAAAAAAAGGAATTCAACTTTTCTTATCTGGCACTCTTTGGACTCAAAGTAGACGAACAGACGAAGAAATCCATATATTTAATTTTTTAAAATAATATTATTAAACCATTTTTCAAATTCCTCAAAGTTACCATGTTTTTAAAAGGTCAAAAAAGCACTTTTTCGTAAATTTAATGAAAAATCCACAAAAATCAATATTTTTTGGCCGGTCTAGTCTTTTTCTCTTCAGAAACGTTCAAAGAATGAAACCTAGTGGTTTAATTAAAAAAAATTTCACTTTTAATATTTTTTAGCAAAATTGCGGCCAGTTGAAAAAAAAACTCTCTTCGAAATTGCTTTACAAAATTAACATGGAAGCAGATAAATACAAAACTAAATATTTGGTTGGAAAGGTAATGAAACAAGCTTTCAAATTATGTAAATATCGAATCTTTAGGTTTATAAACCTGGGCTAGGTAGTCTCTTAAACAAAGCGAAAAACGTCCTTCCGGCAGGACCGGGCTTCGTCATTCTGTGACTAAAAATTATGTGGATTTTTGGAAAAGTCAACTTCTCTAACCTTCCCTGCTCTTTGGTTTGAACTTACAAGCTCGGCATTTACATGCGCTGAAAGCTTGATTCTTTACCTTTCCAACGATATAATTACTTTTTGTTTATCTCAATCCATGTTAATTTTATTTAGCGATTTCGGACGGACTCACCTGAGTCTTTTTTGTCCTGCCGGAAGGACGTTGGACGTTCTATCATTAAGGTCATGTTATTCAATGGTTACGTGTCACATATACTTTACTATGGGAACACGTGACCACTGAATAACATGACCTTAAGGAAATATGACTAAAATGTAGTACGCAGCTCTAGATGTCATAGATAACTACTGCGCATACATTTAAGTTTTTAATATTTGACGCAAGTTTGCTGCAAACTTGCAATGCAAACTTTGCAAACTTACCGAAAAATACTGTGCTATGTGGGAATTGTGTAATTTGTTATTTTAGAAGTGCTATCATTAAAAACGCGACTAATATTATTGTCAAATATCAATATCAGTCCTATGAAACATACGCTGTTCCATAAACGTATTAGAGATAACATTACTTTTAACAATTTAAGGCAATTTAAGTAAAAATTAGTCTCTGGGGTTTTTATAACTGCTGCTTACAAATCTGCTATAAAATATAAAAATTAAAAAAAGACCAATTTTTAAGAATAGTTTGCAGCTTTATGATTAATGTAAAATATAAACTTTAAAAAAAATCTGCCATATTGGATCCGCCATTTTAAATATTCAAATCCGAATACAAATTAGTAAGCAGAGATCATAAAAATCCCTAAAGAGGGATTTTATTTTAATTGCCTTACATTGTCAAAAGTTATGTTGTTCTTAATAGGTTTATGAAACAGCGTATGTCTCTTTGGACATTATAGGTTAAAGTTTACATAAATTACATTTTTTGTTTTAAGATATTAAAGAGCAGTTTTTAAGCTTTAATTTATTCCTATGTCCCAAGCTTCAATTTTTTTCAAGAAGTTGAATTTTTAACTTAGGATATCTCACGTAAAATGCCTCATGTATATACAGTAAAAACAGCTATACGTCGGTCATAGTCTGATTGTATAACAAATCACTATGACTGAAGTGTAGCTTTTCTTACTGCATAAGAATTTTTTTTAATTTTATGATAATACATTTTTTATACTAAAAAATGATACTATAATATAATGAAATCTGTATTAGATATTGTGGAGAAAAGACTTCTGGAAAGGAAAAAATTCACACACAAGGATAGAATAATCAGTTTTGTACGATCAAACATTTCATCATTAATAAATGATGAAAACAAAAACATCCCTTCAAGGGCGGAAATTCGTGAATTATTGCTTCTACGTGAAAATCTAAAGGTAATTAATTATATTTAAAACTAGCTGTTGTACTCATCTAGGGCAGGTTTTAGTTACTACCAATACATTTAACAGTGTGTCTACCAATCTGGAAAATGTGTGAAATAACCGGGTAATTTAATTAGATTAAAAAATATATATTTAGTTACCATTAACTATATTATTAGAAAAATATTACCATTTGAATCAGTGACTGCCTTTTTATTAATAAAGGGCATAGAAAGTTAAGTATGCAAAAATTGCCCCGCACATAGTAAAAAAAAAAAAAAAAAAAAAAAAAAAAAAATTGCCCCCATCTTAATTCCTTTAGGAGTTATAGAAAGGAAAAGAAAAATAAAAACTCTTCTTTCTCGAAAACTACTCAACTGATTTTAATGGATTTTAAATAAGTTGTTAATATTGACAAGACGATTAAAAAAAATTTCAAAATTAAAAAAGAAATGCAAAGAAATAAATTTTAAAATTTAATTTTAACATTCTCATCATATGAGATAGTATTAGTTTTGGTCGAAAATTAACTTTTGCTAGTTTTATGAAATCTTTGCGTTTTGGGGTCCCCTGAATCCGAAAAACATGGTTTGGCGATGGTGTCTGTCTGTAGATCAAAAATGTTGTTCCCATAATAACTTTTGCAAAACTTATCAGACCGTTTCCAAATTTTATACACTTAAAATTGGTGCAAAAATGAAGGGTAAGTTGGTTATCCAGCCATTTTTGTCAGTAGTAGTACTTTACAGTACTTTACTTTTACTTTTCTTTTACATTACTTTTACTTTACTTTTATTTTACTTTAAAGTACTTTCAAAATTTTGATTTTTTTAAGAATTAAAATTTTGATTTTTTTAAAAATTAAAATTTTGATTTTTATGTTATTTGGTACTCTTGTAAAACTAAAAGAAATATTATATACTCATGAAAGCTTTTATGTAATATATAAAAACAAATTCGTTTATAAGTAAATCAATAACAGCTTTCTAATAACCAAAAGTAAAATAAATAATAAAAATATTCTCATAATAATCAACAAAATCAAAAAAATAATTACAAAAACTTAATAAGATTTTTCTATTTAATGATCTAATAATTCTGCTACAAATAAAAAAAGAGTAGTTAAAAATTAAAATATTTAGAATAATTTTTTTCTTTTATAAAAACTAGCTTCTTAATTTCTTAATTTCTTACATACACTGTTCTTAAAGAAAGAGTTCTCAAAAAACTAAAATTCATAGGATTATTTTTAAAAATTCGTTTTTTAAAAAATAATACAGTTTTTACAAAACCAGAAATAATATATAGGGAAGGGTGGTCCCATACCGACCCCCTAAAGTGCAAAGGATAAAAATGTGCCAAAAATGTGTTTCTTTGTCTTCGTCAAAATTTTTTTGAGCAAAGGAACTATTTTTCAATGTTATCAGATGGTTGCCGAGGTTTCTGATTGTCATTAATAAAAGATCTAAAGAAAAAGCACAAATTTACGTTTTTAACTTTTTCAAAATAGGTGGTCCGAAACCAACCCCCCATTTTTCTAGGGAAAATCTCAAGAATAATCAACATATCAAATTCTGATAGTTATTAAAATATAATTCAACAGTTTGTAGTAAACAGTTAAATTATTTTGATTTCATATAAATACATTTTTGGACCTTTTTCTGAACAAAATGGTATATAAATGAATCATTAGTATTTTTACTCTGAGATTATTTATGTTTTTAAATTATGTTGACATAGCCTTTTTTGAAATGATAATAAATATAAATTGTTAAACAGTGTCTAAATTTCCAATATAATAGCAGCAATGGTTTTGCCTATTTTAATTTTCGCCCTATTTCTAGTAAAATAAATAGAATATTTATATATAATCCGGCAATCGTAAGGAATTTTTGAAAATACAAAAAATAAAGGTGTACCTTCAAAAAGAAAAAAAAAATTTTTAATTAAAAATTTTAATTTTCTGCAATTATTTTTTTAATAAACTTGTCCATATTAAAAACATATTTAAATTTTATTCAAATCGGTTGAGTAGTTTTCGATAAAAAATTGCAAGTAGATTCTGAAAACTAAAATAAAACCTAAATTGTAGGCTTAAAAAACGCTTAAATTTGGACTCGGGTCTCTTTTCATAAATATTACATCAATAAAAATGAAAGTAAAAACAATTTTTTAATAGCAAATTAATATAAAAACTTTTTTTTCATTTTATAAAAAAATTCTCAGGTTTGGCATAAGTATTCCCGGGTTATTCTTAGTTTTACCAGTCACATTATATATTCGGTTTACCGATTAACAGCTTTTCAAATGTATTAGTAGAATCAAAAACCCGTCGAATACATAGAACACTTAACTTGAAAGTAATCAATCTCAAAATTTACATTCCAGAAGCCTTGTAAAAAATTTAGAACTCTTTATAATACACAAATTAAGATATTAAAATTTTAAACAATACATGTGATTATGTTAAAAACTTGAATTTAATTAAATCAATTTAAGTATGGTTAAAGGTTCTTTAACTTTTACCAAACAAAAGGCTTTTATAAAGAAACATTTGCTTAAAATTTGAAACTTATTTTATCAAAATTTAATTTTTAAGAAGCACATGACTTTTTTTTAACGCTACCCACATAGCACAACATTTTTCAGCAAATTTACAGCAAGGCGAAATTCTAAAACTTGCAATGCAAGTTTGCAGCAAATTTGCGGCAAATAGCAAAAAGGCCATATGGTGGCAAGTTTGCGGAGCAAATTTGCAGAAAACTGGCAGCAAACTTTCTAAGAAATCTAAATAATAGAAAAAAATCGTTTTGTATTTAAAATCTATGTATTTTGATGAATGTTACCTTCCCTTATAGGGAAAATGATTAAAATATAGTGCGCAGCTCTAAATGTCATAGAAAACTACTGCGCATCCATTTAACTTTTACTTTGCCACGCAAGTTTGCTGCAAGTTTTCTGCAAATTTGCTCCGCAAACTTGCCACCATACGGACATTTTGCTATTTGCCGCAAATTTGCTGCAAACTTGCAGTGCAAGTTTTCGAATTTCGCCTTGCAAACTTGCTGTAAATTTGCTGAAAAATGTTGTGCCATGTGGGTATTCTTTCAAATAGACATTTGAATGAATAGACAATTCATCGAAAACACATCTTATTAAATAAACATTTAATTAAATAGACATTTGCTCGAAACGGGTTTAAACCTTACTGCAATGCTATAAATATTGCTGCAAGATTTAAAACCACTTTGATCAAATGTATATTATTAGCATAATTATACATTTGAAAAAAATATTTTTTGTTCAAAATTCATGCGCTTCTATTTTTAAGTGTAAAACTGAGAGAAATACCTTCATAAATAAAAAATTTTAATTTTATATATGAGACAAAATTTCTAAAGTGTACCATTGTCAAAATTGAAAGTTGTTGGATCGGGCTAATATTTTCACAGTATTTAGTACTATGAATAAGTACTTTAACCACCAAATAATATAAAATTTTATAAATAATTGTAGAGGGTGGAGAGGGTTGAAGATTTAGGAAAAGTACTCTCTAAATCTGAATTAGTAGAAAGTTACTAATGAAAGGACGAAAAGTCTTCCACCAAATGATTTAGTCATAATTTTACTAACAAACAGTAAAATTTTACTATTTATGAGTAGATTTTACTAGATTCTTAGTAGAATTCTACTAACAATTAGTAGAACTGTTTTATTAATAGTCGATAAAACAGTTTCACTAAATCATTTAGTAAAAAAGTGAATTTCAATTAGTGGAATTCTACTAAAACAATAGTAAAATTTTACTATTTGTTAGTAAAATTCTACTAATTCAGATTTAGAGAGTATGAGCAGTGAGTTTTATAAAAAATCGTATCTTTTATATATAATAGAGTAAAAAAATGTTAATCTATATGTTTTCAATAGGTTTTTTCTGCTCTTTTAATAATTAAAACATTTTTTCAAAAAATTCAAAATTTTAATATTTTTTTGAAAAATAAAAATTTCACGTTGATTTATTTTTTACTTCAACAAATATTCATAACTTTAATATCAACAAGAACTTAATTTTACGTAAATCATTATAAATTAATAACAAAATATTTTGTTAAGGGGCCATTCATTAATTACGTAAGGGTTCCGGGGGGGGGTGCGGAAAATCTCTACACGACCTTACGTCGGGGGAGGGGGGCCAAAGATATTCTTACGTAATATTTTACTAAAAGTCGAAATTCGCCCGGATGCGAATTTAAACACAGACTTCACTCAATGAACATGTCCTTTCTAAAAAAAAGACATGCACGAAGGAAAAAGTTAGGTTACGCGAACAGAAGACTCCGGTTAAAACTACTTGACAGCCACAGGCGTGAACATATATAACTGCTGAAATCAAGTCAGCACAATTTGACAGTCAGGTAACTTTGACTTGGCTGCCAAGTAGTCAAATCGCTTCGGTCGGTATTGCCTGAGAAAACTATAGACGCATCTGGAGAGGCAACCCAGCTTAAAATCCCCGTACATGATCCTTAAAGGATCCTCCCGGGATCCTGAACAGGTCCTGTGCAGGATTCCATACACGATCCCGTGCTGGTCCTGTACAGGATCCCGTACGGGATTTTGGAACCGGGTTCCTGTTCAGAGGTTCCGATGCAGGAACCTAAGTTATCAAAGATTTCTGTAAAGGTTCCTGTACAGGGACACTTGCAGGATCCTGTACAAGAAATTTTTAAATTTTTAAAAATTTTTTTATGTTAAGCAACATTTGACATACATAGACTTTATATTTTATTATGTTAGGCTCGCATATCAATGTTGGGCAGAAAAATGTATTGCGCATTCGAGAAACTCATAGAAAACTACTGCGCAGGAGTTAAAAATATAAATCAATTAATTGAGGAAACCGTGTAGGATCCTTTAAGGGTTCCTCACAGGATCCTTTACACTTAAGTACCTGCAGTTTACAAAACTGCAAAGGTTCCTGTACATGAACCTTTACAACGTTTCTTGTACATGATCCTGCAAGTGTTCCTGTATAGGATCCTATACATAAACCTTTAATAGCTAAGATTCATGCATAGGAACTTGCACAGGAACCCTGTCCCAAACCCAGCAAATAACGAGTTTTTATTGTAACGAAACCGTTTTTAACGATATTTAATTATTTAACTCTTGTTAGGCAAGCTTGTGGTAAAATCTTACGTAAGAAGGGGAGGGGGAGGGTTGAGGAAATCTTATGTATCCTTATATGGGGGAGGGGGGGGTCAAAACTGACTCGAATCGTCCTTACGTAATTAATGAATGGCCCCTAACAATAAATAATATTAAAGTTGAATTGTTTAAATGTTTGTTAAAAAAAAATTAACACTTTATCATTATTTTTATAAACGATATTCAATTGTTAATTAATTTTGTATGAATATTTATTATTTTATAGAACATCAATT
The DNA here is from genome assembly GCA_032872475.1 of Leptopilina myrica (nomen nudum). Lineage (NCBI taxonomy): Eukaryota > Metazoa > Arthropoda > Insecta > Hymenoptera > Figitidae > Leptopilina > Leptopilina myrica (nomen nudum). The sequence continues at coordinate 102,044 of JAVJHR010000011.1, forward strand.
TATACAAAATACTTCCTGTAGGACTCGTTGGATGTTGATTTTGTATTGCTTTACGCTAGTAAATTTGGAATTGCGTTAACTTTATTTTGTTGTAAAATATTTCAATTTTTATTAATTAATCAGGTCACTAGTGACCTGATGATGATTGCGAACCTAACCACCCTTAATATTTCGAAAACCAAAAAAAAACTCATTTTTTTCTTATTGAAAATATATTGAATGATGTTCACATATTGAAAGTACACATCTTAATCTGTCTTTTGGAACAAAAAAAAAATGGTACTTTTTGACAAAAAGATCCAAAAAAATTTTATTTTTTAATAAAAAGAGAAAAATTAAAAAAAAAAGTTTTTACTTATTGAAAAAGCAGATAAAAACCTATCGAAAACATATAGGAGGCATTCTTTGTCAACGGAAGCCCCCTTCTTCCCAAAATTGGTTTTAGTAAAAAAAATCGGTAATATTCTTAAAAAATTGAAGCGTTTTGTGCAGAAACAGCATAAGTCCATAATTTAAAATTGTTCAGATATCATAAGTAAATATAAAACTTATCATGGACTTGTGCTGTTGTTGCACGAAATGATATTTTAATGATTTTTTTAAGGGTTTAGAATTTTGTTACTCATGTAATATTTTACCAGATTGAAAAGCTTCGTTTACAGATAAATTTTCAATAAAAAAAGTGATTTTCGAAAAAAATGGACTTATGCTGTTTCTGCACAAAACGCTTCAATTATAAAAAATAGTTACATTCAATTGCCGAATTGCGTTTTTTAAAATTCAAAATGGCGGATCCAATATGGCGGTCAAATTTTATTAAACTTATTGGATTCAGTAGAAATTTGTTACTCGGGGGTTTTTAGGGTCGCTGATTATGAATCCGGTATCGACATTTCAAAATTCAAAATGGCTGATCTAAAATGACGGTTAATTTTTAAAAATTTATTAGATTTAGTAGAAATTTGTTACTCGGGGGTTTTTGGGGTCGCTGATTACAAATCTGGTATCGAAATTGCAAAATTCAAAATGGCGGATCCAATAAGACGGTCAATTTTTTTTAATTTATTGGATTTAGTAGAAATTTGTTACTCAGAGGTTTTTGGTGTCGCTAATTACGAATCTAGTATCGAAATTAAAAAATTTAAAATGGAGGATCCCATAGGGCAGTCAATTTTGTCGAAAATTATTGAATTTACTTGGAAATTGTTATAGAAGGGTTTTTTAAATTTTTTAATGATTTTAAAACAAAAATTTAGCGAAATTAGTAACTAACAGTAGAGCTGCGCACGAGACGAGATGACACGAGATTTTATATTCTCTCGTCTCGCTCTCGAAAAAATAAAAATTTGTACTTCTCGTCTTGGTATCGTCTCGGTCTCGCTTTCGTAATTGTCATCTCGTCTATTTAAAAAAAAGGTTTAAAAAATAAAACATTGTACAAATGGTATTTTAAATATACAAATCATCTAATATAAATTCCAACTTTCAATTCAACATTGAGTAAAGAAAATTATTTTAAAGTCATAAAGCGTCTAAAATATTTTTAAATTCGGATTTTAACCAGGAATTTAGACAAAGTAATGATTGAATAGACTTGTCATTCATAGAGCTTCTTAAATGGGTAACGACCAAGCCAGCAAGTGAGAACAACCTCTCTACTCTCTAAATTTGAATCAGTGGAATTCACTGGGAAACAGTTATAAGTATACCATTTTTACTGGTAATCAGTTAAAATTAAAATTCACTGGGAAATTAGTAAAAATGGTATACTTATAACTTTTTCCCAGTGAATTCCTCTGATTCAAATGTAGAAAGTACTGGTACCTATGTTGCCGGTATAGATAGCATTTGCTATCTAACTATCTCTTGCCATTTTAGACAAAGTTTTGGAAGTTCCCTATGAGAATAGCCAATTACAATCCTGGACGTATTTAAATATACTCAGAAGCGGGAAACTAAACAAGCGCCTTTTCCATCATGATACTAGATATCCGTTGTTCAGTTTTCGAAATTTTTTAGTGAGTGTATAGGTCTCGGTGAGAGTCTCGTCGAGATTTGCTTTTAGCGTGGCATCGTCTGGTTAAAAAATTTAAAAAACCCTTCTATAACAATTTCCAAGTAAATTCTATAGTTTTCGACAAAATTGACAGCCCTATGGGATCCTCCATATAAAATTTTTTAATTTCGATACTAGATTCGTAATTAGCGACCCCAAAAACCCCTGAGTAACTTTCTACTAAATCCAAAAAATTAAAAAAAATTGACCGTCCTATTGGATCCGCCATTTTGAATTTTGCAATTTCGATACCATATTTGTAATCAGCGACCCTAAAAACCCCCGAGTAACAAATTTCTACTAAATCCAATAAGTTTAATAAAATTTAACCGCCATTTTGGATCCGCCATTTTGAATTTTAAAAAACGCAATTCGGCAATTGAATGTAACTATTTTTTATAATGTTTTAGGAATATTACCGATTTTTTTTACTAAAACCAATTTTGGGGAGAAAGGGGCTTCCATTGACAAAGAATGCCTCATTAGGTAAAATTTTCAATTTAGACATTGGTACACTTTACAAATTTTGCTCAATATACATAAAATTGTTATTTTATTTCCACATAAAAAATATTCTTTTACAGCATTAATAATTCTTTCATTTGATTCGTACTTATCATATTTTTGTTCTTAATTTTTGGGTTTAAAAGACAGTAACTTTAAAGTACTTTAATCCCTGTGGGCGCAAAAAACGCATTACGTTTTAATAACGTTCCTAAAACGTTCTAGAAATGTTTCTGATGTTCTGTGCTGAGAGGGATGGTTTGAGTCATAAAATTCGTCAAATTTAAATATTTACAAATATATATAAAGAATATTTTTGATGATTTTTTAAAAATTATTTAAATAAATTATTTAACAATAATTATTATCTTTTTCTTTCAGGAGTGAACGGTATCGATTTCAAGATAAATTAAATTTAAGATTTAATTTTATTAATGTTTTAAAATAAAAATATTATTATATGAGTCAAATTGATATTTCTTAAGAAATAAAGTAAGTAAACAAAATTTATTAAATAAGATTTATTAATAAAATATACCATTATCATGACCCACACACAGATAAAATATCAATTTACAACAATTATTTCTATACCTAATATTGTAAACAATAAAGCAAACTTTTCCATTTTTTAAATGGCGTAAAAAATTACTGTTCCAGCTAAAAAAAATATTTAAAAAATTTATACCAGAAAAACTTATATCACATTTTTTTATATGTATATATAAAATTCAAAAAAAATTTCGAAACATATTTCAATAAATGGTTAAAAAGACAATCATCAACTTTTGAAAATGCATTCATTTGTAAGTACTATCAAATTGGTTAGAAGTATGCCAAATATTAACATTAAAAACTTAAAAACCTTGGGAAAAGATTTGAAAACGTACTCTTCTTAAGAAACGACAATATTAATAAACAAGTTGTTCATTGCATAATCATCAGATGAATCATTTTAGCTTCCTCTATTTATTAAAAAATTTTTTTAATAAATAATAAAATGAAAATCAGATTTAATAATAAGTAAACTAATTAAAAAATAATGTTAATTATAAAAATCGATTTAAATTAAAATGTATTATATATAATAAAATAAAAATGTTAAATTTACATTTTTCATGAGAAATAGAAAAATCGATTCATTTTATAAATTTTGATGAAATATGTAGACTTTATATACATCAATCGATTCGTTTTCATTTCAGGAATCTATATTTGTTAAGAGTGAATGAAAATTTTAATAAAAAAAAATATTTATTCAAGAAAATACCAAATTTTTAATTATTTGTTAAAAATAAAAATATCTATTAATTTTATAAATATTGATCAAATATATACTTAATATACATGAATCAATTTGTTTTTTTGTCAGGAGTATAATTTTGAAAAGAATTATTGAAAATTTTAATAGAGTAAAAATTTATTTCAAAAAATACAAAAAATTAATTTTTTTCAAAAATTAAAAAATTGTTAAACAATTTTTTATTTTAAATATTTTTGAAAATCCTTTTGTCTGATTCAATATATTCGTAACAGTAATATACCTGCAAAACTTTATCTAAATCCGTCAAAACGTATAAGAGAAAATTTGTTCACAAGAATTGGGTGACGTACACACACATCCAGACATTTGTTCCTCTTAATGAAATATATACTACACTTGAAAATTTGTAAAAATAATGGATTCTAAGAAAGTCGAAAATCGAGATCACTATAAGGCTTTCTTTGAGAGGAAGCAAAAACAATAATAATTAATCAATTTATTTAAATTATTCAAGTTTACACTATAATTTTATAATAAAGTTATAACATTTACAACCATATGTTAATATCATAATTAAACCTTTAGTTATAAAAATAATCACTCCTTTAAATACAATTTTATGAACCCTTATCCAAAAAAGCACAGAAATTTGTAAAACGTCAATATAGTCATATATATTAAAGTAATAATTAATACTTATAAACAAGAATTTTTCTACAAATCTGAAATGACGCCAACCAATAAAGGTTATCACATACTTAAAAAAAATTTCAAACAAGATCTTGTAAGTTATCCTTAATTGCCAGATGTTTATAAAGAAACAGGTAAGGGAAAACAAGCAAGACCTCTTAAAAGAATGCACTAACGTTTTGTAGAGAGGTAGTTCACGTGGGAACTTATTCAAGAACCCTTTTTTTTAAATTAGGATCCTATAAGTGATCTTAGCTTGCTAGTTGTTTATGAAGGAACAGGTGAGAGAACATACGCAAGACCTCTTAAAGGAATATACTAATGTTTTGTAGAGAGGTAGTTCACATGAGAACTTATTTAAGAACCCTTTTTTTTTAAATTAGGATCCTGTAAGTGATCCCAGATTATCAGTTGTTTATAAAGGAACATGTAAGAGAACATACGCAAGACCTCTTAAAGGAATATACTAATGTTTTGTAGAGAGGTAGTTCACATGAGAACTTATTTAAGAACCCTTTTTTTTAAAATTAGGATCCTGTAAGTGATCCCAGATTATCAGTTGTTTATAAAGGAACATGTAAGAGAACATACGCAAGACCTCTTAAAGGAATATACTAATGTTTTGTAGAGAGGTAGTTCACATGAGAACTTATTTAAGAACCCTTTTTTTTAAATTAGGATCCTGTAAGTGATCCTAGATTATCAGTTGTTTATAAAGGAACAGGTAAGAGAACATAGGCAAGACCTCTTAAAGGAATATACTAATGTTTTGTAGAGAGGTAGTTCACATGAGAACTTATTTAAGAACCCTTTTTTTTAAAATTAGGATCCTGTAAGTGATCCTAGATTATCAGTTGTTTATAAAGGAACAGGTAAGAGAACATACGCAAGACCTCTTAAAGGAATATACTAATGTTTTGTAGAGAGGTAGTTCACATGTGAACTTATTAAAGAACCCTTTTTTTTTAAATAAGGATCCTGTAAATGATCCTAGCTTGACAGTTGCTTATGAAAGAACTTGTGAATGAACTTACTTAAGATCTTAAACATGATCTCACCAGTTCTATTGCAGGTAATATTTCACATGGGAAAATGGGCAAGATACTTAATAAGATCCTTGTTGTTGCTTTTTTACATTAAATATGATCCTTTAGCGGACCTTTTACAAGTTCCTCTAAGGATCCTTCTCTTAAGGATCATATATGAGAACCTATTTAAGAACCTGTAAAGGAAGTTATGAAGGATCTTAAGAAAGGATCATACATAAGTTCCTGTACAGGAATTTTTAACAGGGCTGAAGGCCACTTATGGTTTAGAGGACTTCGCGACAAGGATTTTGATATGCTCGAAATTAAAAGGAAAAGCTTTGTCCTGGTTTCATTCGAAACCAGAACATATTGAGATGAGTACGGATCAGATTCTCGAGGAATTAAGAAAAATGTTTTATCAGCAGCCAAACAAGGTGTTGCTGAAGAAGGCGTTCGAGGAACGGGTCTGGAAAAAAGGTGAATCATTTGCAGAGTATGTTCACGACAAAATTATTCTGGCAAATCGAGTGCCAATTGCTGATGATGAAAGAGTTGACTATCTTGTCGAGGGTATTCCGGAAATAGCTTTGAGAAACCAAGCTCGAATCCAGAGGTTCAAAAACGTGGAGGAATTGATGTTCGCGTTCGAGAAGGTGACTTTGAGTGCTAAAGTTTCTCCTGAAGCATCATCGAAGGAAAGCACGTCTAGCTCAGTGAAGGATTCGAAAGATCAGAAAAAAAGCGAATCGAAGCCAACGTCGAAAGATGAGCGAAAAAGCAGATGCTATAATTGCGGTCAGTGGGGACATCTGTCATTTGAATGTGATCGAGAATTACGCAAGAAAGGCTCTTGCTTTCGATGTGGTGCTATGGACCACATTATTAAAGATTGTCCACAGCGAGATAAACGATTACCGAGGGGACCAGGAAGTTATCAGGGTACCAGTCGAGAAGTAGCGAATGTCGAGGTGGATCAGGAGGACGAATTCTTGAAAGTGGTTAATTATGAATTGCAGCGCGACGAAGAGATCTTCACCATGGACTTGGTTACAAGGTTTGATAGTGGTAGTCCAATTAGTTTTATTAAAGAGAAATTTGTAAATCCTGAGTTAATAGTAGAAAATGAGGCAAATGGTTTCGATTATGCGGGAATCAATGGCTCGAAGTTAAAAATTTATGGTTCTGTAGTTGTGAATGCAGATACGGGTAGAAAGAAAACAGAGATAGAGCTATTGGTTGTGGATAATCAGACCATGAAATCATCTGTTGTGCTGGGTCGAAATGCGATAAAAAAATTTGGTTTGAAATTAATAGAGTCTTCGGATTGTTTTGAAACGGCGTGCAAAGAAATTTTAAATATTGACGTAGAAAATGAAAATAACGAGCAATCTAATTTGAATATTAATCCTGAAATTTCAAATGTCGATCGCGATAAAGTAGAAAAATTATTTATTGAAGGTTATGTAAAACCAAAACGACCGGAGAGACCAAAAATAAATGCAGAATTGATAATTGTTTTAAAAGAGGAGAAACCGTTTCATTACAAACCAACGAGGCTTTCGTTTGCTGAAAAAGCAGGTTTGAAAAAATTACTTGATAAATTGCTTGCACAAAAACGCATAAGACCGAGCGAGGCAGAATATTGCTCGCCGATAGTATTAGTTAAAAAGAAAAACGGCGAATTACGGTTATGTATAGATTATAGAACGTTAAATAAATGTATTGTTTCATGTCATTATCCGTTGCCCTTGATCGAAGATCAGTTAAGTATTCTTAGTGGAAAAACTTATTTTACTCTCTTAGATCTCAAGGATGGTTTTCACCATATTTCGATTGCAGAAGAGTGTTGTAAATACACGTCATTCGTGACCCCTTTTGGCCAGTATGAGTTCGTGTGCATGCCGTTCGGACTCAAGACGGGGCCTTTGCGTTTTCAGAAATTCGTAAATACAGTATTGAGAGAAGCAATTGATAGTGGGGATGTCGTGGTCTACATGGATGACATATTGGTCGCCACGGAGACTATCGAGCATCATTTACTGGTTTTAAAGAAAGTCTTTAAATTACTCGTGGAAAATAAGATGGAGCTTCGGCTTGATAAGTGTGAGTTTATGGCAACGAGAATCGAATTTCTGGGATATGTTATTAGTAGAGAGGGTATCGAACCGTCCGAGAGAGGGGTAAAGGCAGTCACTGATTTTCCGGTACCGAGAGACGTGAGGGGAATACAGTCGTTCTTGGGACTTGCGCAATATTTTAGAAAATACATTGAGAAATTTTCAATTATTGCGAAGCCGCTCTATGATTTGCTAAAGAAGGGAATTAAATTCGAATTTGGGGAAAAAGAAAATTTAGCGTTTCGGACATTGAAAACAAAATTGACGGAAGCTCCAATCTTATCATTATTTGACCCTAGTCTTGAGACCGAGCTGCATTGTGACGCCAGCTCACACGGATACGGTGCAGTCCTGTTACAAAAACAAAAGGATTTGAAGTTTCACCCCGTTTTGTATTTTTCGAAGAGATCAACAGACGTGGAGAGTCGCTACCATAGTTTCGAGTTGGAAATGTTGGCGATAATCTACGCTTTGAGAAGGTTTAGAATTTATTTACACGGATTGAAATTTAAAATTGTTACGGATTGTAATTCACTAACGTTAGCATTAAAGAAAAAGGACATTAATCCGCGAATTGCAAGATGGGTGTTGGAACTTCAAAGCTTTGATTATGTTACCGAGCATCGTGAAGGAAGTAAAATGACTCATGTTGATGGGTTGAGCAGGTCTGGATGGGTGGGGGTAGTTGAGGATAACTCTTTCGAATTTAATTTGAAGATCGCGCAAAGTAAAGATAAAGAGATAATTGAGCTTAAGGAAAGTTTAGAAAAATCTGAACACAAATTGTTTGAATTGAGAAATGGAGTAGTATATAAAAAAGTTGAGAATGGAAATATGTTGATTTTTTATGTACCATCAAGTATGGAAAATAACGTTATGTTTAAATATCACGACGAATTGGGACACCAAGGTATTAACAAAGTTTATGAAGTTGTACGTCGCAGTTATTGGTTCCCAAAAATGAAAGAAAAAATCGCCGAGCACGTAAAAAATTGCTGTAAATGCATCGCATTTACGCCAGTGTCAGGAAAGGTCGAGGGGTTAATTCGTGCTATACCTAAGGGGAATAAACCGTTTCAGCAGTTACATATTGATCATATTGACATTTTTGATAATCGAGTAAAATCAAAAAAACACATTTTGGTAGTGGTAGATGCTTTTACGAAATTTACTAAATTGTACCCGACTAAATCTACGACATCTGGCGAGGCGATTGCATGCTTAAAAAAATATTTCAGTGACTACAGTAAACCAAAATTGTTGATAACAGATCGTGGGACTGCTTTTGCTTCGCAAGAATTTGCTGATTTTGTGACAGAATACGAAATAACGTTACACAAAGTAGCTACCGCTTCACCGCAGGCAAACGGCCAGGTAGAACGAGTGAACAAGGTGTTAGCGCCAATGCTTGGAAAATTGAGTAATCACGAAGTAGGGAGATCGTGGAATAAAGTCGTTAATGAGGTAGAATACGCGATTAACAATACTGTTCACGGGTCAACAAATGAAATGCCTAGTATGTTATTGTTTGGTGTGAGTCAGCGGGGCAAGACGAATGATAATATTGTCGAATTTATGAATGCGGAAGTAAATGTGGAAAATCGAAGTTTGGAAGTATTGCGAGCTCAAGCAGATAATAATTTACAGAAAGCACAAAATGTGTATATAAAGAATGCGAATACTAAACGTCGAGTTGCCCATGAATATAATGTCGGAGATTATGTAATGATCAGGAATATCGATTCAACGAAAGGAGTGTCGCCTAAACTTATTCCTCGATTTAAAGGCCCATATGTCATATCGCGTGTACTTCGAAATCAAAGGTATGTGTTGTCGGATATTCCAGGATGCCAAATTACGCAACGTAAATACGAAGGTGTGTGGGAGCCGAAAAATATGAGATTGTGGTGTGAGAGTAATTAAAATCTATATTCACTTTTAAAAATATGTCTCCGGGGACGGAGAATTGTCAAGATAGGCCGAATCTGTAATGTATTAATTAGGGAAAGGGTAAGCATATGAGTGGGGAGCCGAGAAACCCCGACAGATTACGGATCGATAGAAGAAGAATTGATTGATTAGAGCTTTGCCGACCGGTCTCGCGATAACCTGTAATTAATATGTCCTGACGAAATATAATAATTTATTAAAAGTTGGTGTTTTATTTATTGTAATTCTCATAAGGATAATTATTTTAACCCTTTTACAGGTCCGAAACTCAAAATTCTTTCTGGAATTTCAATAATAGTTTCTAACTCTCCGAAATGTTTCGATTTTTCTCCTGAAACTGAATTTTCAGAAAAGAAAAAGAAATGCAGAGTCACAATTATCGTTCAGATTTTTAAATTGCTTTGTAATTAAATAAATCGGGTCCAAAACACAAAATTCTTTCAGGAATTTCAATAATAGTTTCACACTCTCAGAAATGTTTCGATTTTTCTCCTAAAATTGAATTCACAGAATAGAAAATGCATGCAGAATCACAATTATCGTTCAGACTTTTCAATTGCTTTGTAATAAAATAAATCGGGTCTGAATCTCAAAATTCTTTTTCGGAATTTCAATAATAGTTTCTCACCCTCTGAAATGTTTCGATTTTTCTCTTGAAATCGAATTTTTAGATAAGAAAACGAATGCAGAATCACAATTATCGTTTGGAATATTCAATTGCTTTGTAATTAAATAAATCGGGTCCGAAATTAAAAATTCTTTCTGTAATTTCAATAATAGTTTCTCACTCTCTGAAATGTTTCGATTTTTTTCCTAAAATTAAATTTTCAGAAAAGAAAACGAATGCAGAGTCACAATTATCTTTCAGACTTTTCAATTGCTTTGTAATTAAATAAATCGGGTCCGAAATTAAAAATTCTTTCTGGAATTTCAATAATAGTTTCTCACTCTCTGAAATGTTTCGATTTTTCTCCTAAAATTGAATTTTCAGAAAAGAAAACGAATGCAGAGTCACAATTATCGTTCAGACTTTTCAATTGCTTTGTAATTAAATAAATCGGGTCCGAAACACAAAATTCTTTCAGGAATTTCAATAATAGTTTCACACTCTCAGAAATGTTTCGATTTTTCTCCTAAAATTGAATTCACAGAATAGAAAATGCATGCAGAATCACAATTATCGTTCAGACTTTTCAATTGCTTTGTAATAAAATAAATCGGATCTGAATCTCAAAATTCTTTTTCGGAATTTCAATAATAGTTTCTCACCCTCTGAAATGTTTCGATTTTTCTCCTGAAATCGAATTTTTAGATAAGAAAACGAATGCAGAATCACAATTATCGTTTGGAATATTCAATTGCTTTGTAATTAAATAAATCGGGTCCGAAATTAAAAATTCTTTCTGGAATTTCAATAATAGTTTCTCACTCTCTGAAATGTTTCGATTTTTCTCCTAAAATTGAATTTTCAGAAAAGAAAACGAATGCAGAGTCACAATTATCGTTCAGACTTTTCAATTGCTTTGTAATAAAATATATTGGGTCCGAAACTCAAAATTCTTTCTGGAATTTCAATAATAGTTTCTCACTCTCTGAAATGTTTCGATTTTTCTCCTGAAACTGAATTTTCAGAAAAGAAAAAGAAATGCAGAGTCACAATTATCGTTAAGACTTTTAAATTGCTTTGTAATTAAATAAATCGGGTCCGAAACACAAAATTCTTTCAGGAATTTCAATAATAGTTTCACACTCTCAGAAATGTTTCGATTTTTCTCCTAAAATTGAATTCACAGAATAGAAAATGCATGCAGAATCACAATTATCGTTCAGACTTTTCAATTGCTTTGTAATAAAATAAATCGGGTCTGAATCTCAAAATTCTTTTTCGGAATTTCAATAATAGTTTCTCACCCTCTGAAATGTTTCGATTTTTCTCCTGAAATCGAATTTTTAGATAAGAAAACGAATGCAGAATCACAATTATCGTTTGGAATATTCAATTGCTTTGTAATTAAATAAATCGGGTCCGAAATTAAAAATTCTTTCTGGAATTTCAATAATAGTTTCTCACTCTCTGAAATGTTTCGATTTTTCTCCTAAAATTGAATTTTCAGAAAAGAAAACGAATGCAGAGTCACAATTATCGTTCAGACTTTTCAATTGCTTTGTAATAAAATATATTGGGTCCGAAACTCAAAATTCTTTCTGGAATTTCAATAATAGTTTCTCACTCTCTGAAATGTTACGATTTTTCTCCTGAAACTGAATTTTCAGAAAAGAAAAAGAAATGCAGAGTCACAATTATCGTTAAGACTTTTAAATTGCTTTGTAATTAAATAAATCGGGTCCAAAACACAAAATTCTTTCAGGAATTTCAATAATAGTTTCACACTCTCAGAAATGTTTCGATTTTTCTCCTAAAATTGAATTCACAGAATAGAAAATGCATGCAGAATCACAATTATCGTTCAGACTTTTCAATTGCTTTGTAATAAAATAAATCGGGTCTGAATCTCAAAATTCTTTTTCGGAATTTCAATAATAGTTTCTCACCCTCTGAAATGTTTCGATTTTTCTCTTGAAATCGAATTTTTAGATAAGAAAACGAATGCAGAATCACAATTATCGTTTGGAATATTCAATTGCTTTGTAATTAAATAAATGGGGTCCGAAATTAAAAATTCTTTCTGTAATTTCAATAATAGTTTCTCACTCTCTGAAATGTTTCGATTTTTTTCCTAAAATTAAATTTTCAGAAAAGAAAACGAATGCAGAGTCACAATTATCTTTCAGACTTTTCAATTGCTTTGTAATTAAATAAATCGGGTCCGAAATTAAAAATTCTTTCTGGAATTTCAATAATAGTTTCTCACTCTCTGAAATGTTTCGATTTTTCTCCTAAAATTGAATTTTCAGAAAAGAAAACGAATGCAGAGTCACAATTATCGTTCAGACTTTTCAATTGCTTTGTAATAAAATATATCGGGTCCGAAACTCAAAATTCTTTCTGGAATTTCAATAATAGTTTCTCACTCTCTGAAATGTTTCGATTTTTCTCCTGAAACTGAATTTTCAGAAAAGAAAAAGAAATGCAGAGTCACAATTATCGTTCAGACTTTTTCAATTGCTTTGTAATTAAATAAATCGGGTCCGAAATTAAAAATTCTTTCTGGAATTTCAATAATAGTTTCTCACTCTCAGAAATGTTTCGATTTTTCTCCTAAAATTGAATTCACAGAATAGAAAATGCATGCAGAGTCACAATTATCGTTCAGACTTTTCAATTGCTTTGTAATTAAATAAATCGGATCCGAAACTCAAAATTCTTTCTGGAATTTCAATAATAGTTTCTCACTCTCTGAAATGTTTCGATTTTTCTCCTGAAATTGAATTTTCAGAATAGAAAACGAATGCAGAGTCACAATTATCGTTCAGACTTTTCAATTGCTTTGTAATTAAATAAATCGGGTCCGAAACTCAAAATTCTTTTTCGGAATTTCATGTAGGGTAATTCGCTCAACAGAGTTTTTATTTTATATTCGACTAACATACTTTTTTACAGAAATATTAAAAATTTACAATTGTTTTGCTTAATATAAATAGTAAAATTTAATTTAAAATTTATTTGCAGCTGATTCATTGGTAACTTTCATTATAAATTATATTTAAAACATTAGTGAGTAATTTTTATATGGAATAAGTATTATATATAAGTAGGAAATAATAAGCTGTGTTTAAAAATTTATCCGGATCAATTGGGATCAGACTTTGTTGTCGGCAATACGGTTATTCGGACATCCGGATATTTGGAATTCAACTGTATGTTCTGCAAAAAATCAATTAAAAAAAATTCAAATTTATATTGTAATTTCGCTCAAGAAATAAGTCTGCAAAAAGGATGCTTGTGCCTGGATATTTTAAGTATGTTAATTATTTTAGTTTATAATTCGTTTTTTTAAATAATAGTTATCTTATAACTGAAAATTAAACCATTTAAACAATCAAACAAATAAAAACAACCGTTTTTGTTTTTTGATTCGACAAATAAATTCTACTGTATTTATTGCTTTCAGTTTTGTGCTTTATGAAAATCTTGTTAGTGATACACGAGATGTAATGTACAAAAGGATTAAACTTTAAATTTTTAAACAAAGCTTCTTATTTCCTACTTAAACAATTTTTAGTTCAAGCACTAAACTGTCAAACTTAACCTTATTTTTTATGCTTATGAGTACGCTTAATTGAATAATTAAGTCTAATTTATGGTATTTAATACAAATTGTTTTTTATTAATTTTTTTTATACATTACAAAAATAAATTTTTTATGCTTATTAAATTTTAATAATAATTATTGTTGTAATTGTTTCTCCCCCTGATACCACGTCGTGGACCCCAAAGACGATAATTTACATTTGTGTAGTTCGCATATCCCCGGTTTCTCCCGCGAAAGTAGCCGCCTCTGTGATAACCTCTGTTACCACGGCTACCACGTTCATAAACTCGGGGATATCCTCCACGACGAAGATTGCCGCCATCACCTTCATTTCTTTCTGCAGCTTGCCTTGATAAGGCTGCTGCAACTGCTGCCTCCACAACAGTGTAGATATCCTAAAAATAATTTGTAATTAATAATCAGCCAGTATAGAGTAGTATAGAAAAAATAATAATACTTTATTGAAACTTTGCTTGAAATAAGAAAAAAGAAATACTTACATTTCTAAACTGCGGCGTAGTTTCAGCCGGCATCCCTACAAGTGCAGGTGGTTGCTGCACTGGAGGTGGTTGCTGCACTGGAGGTGGTCGCTGCACTGGAGGTGGTTGCTGCACTGGAGGTGGTTTCTGCACTGGAGGTAGTTGCGGCACTTGAGGTGGTTGCGGCACTTGAGGTGGATTGTGTTGCACTCTGTCAACCCCACCATTCCTTCCTGGTGGACGTCCCCGTGGGCGACGTCCAACATTATTTAGTCCTCCTGCAAAAATGGTATATTTCTTATTATTTTTTAACTATATAATACGTTTATATTGTTCAAATTATTACAAAACAAAAGTATTTATTACAACTTACCTCTTGTTTTTGGTGACATTGTTGTGTGCATGAGAAATAGGCGAATTGAACCACGACAATAAATGCGTTGCGCATGGATGGGCACCTACTTTACTTTGAGCGTCACTAAAGGCGCTTACACACTTTCAAATTTTCGAGCGGTAATTTTGAATTAAGTTCATCAGGGAAAAAATAGGGGTGCGACTGTTCTGTACCAAAAACATTAGTTCGAATGCTTATTATGTCTAGTTTAGAATTTAGAAATGACTAGATACACGAAAAGTCGGAAATAATCATTTGATATTTAATTACTTCATAATTTTCCGAATTACAATATGTCAGAATGTCAATTCGATCAATTTAATATTTGCAAAAAATTCAATTTGACCCAATATTTTATATGAAATACTTTCTCGTAGAATTTTAATTTTACATTATTCAAAAAAATAATTTTTTTGCAAATTATATGTTTAAATTATTAAAAATAAGAATAGAGTTATATATAAATTTTTACATAAAAATAAGTAAAGCATTTAGAAGAAATGTACCAAAGAAGCAAAGAATTGTAGGTTAGGTTTGTTTTTTGAACAAATATATCATGTTTCTAATTTAATGCTTTACAAGGCATTTGACATAATCCTAATTCATAAGTTTGCGTTATTTTTACAGTTATTAAATTTTTTGTTTACTTCTGTAAAAATTTAGTTTTAGTTTTTTATTAATTATTATAAATATACACTCAGATGCATTAGGCGGTGTTTACATGCTTGCGTTCAAACGCTGCGTTTTGCGTTGAATAATGTGATAGAAAAAGAAAGACATATACTTCTATCTTTCTTACACTCATTGTTCAACGCAAAACGCAGCGTTCGAACGCAAGCATGTAGACACAACCTTAATGCTGTCCTTCCGGTTTGACGGTATTTTGCAAAGTCGTATGAACCGAAGGAAGGAAGGACAGCATTAATGTATTTGAGTGTATAATAGAGACTTTCACATCATTGGTTTATATTTAGATTTTATCCCAATTGTGTGTTTTCATTTCAAAATTTACAAGCATAACCTACATTTTTTTATTTCTTAGATACCTTTCTTTAGAACATGTCATTCATTTTTATTCAGAACTTCATAGTTGTATTATTAAAATTAATTCTTAGTTTCAAATACTTATAATGTTAAATAGAAAATGAATTATCTTATGAACACAAGAATGTCACCAAAAAACAAGAGATAAGTTGTAATAAACACTTTTCTTTGTAATAATTTGAAGAAAATAAATGTATTATATAACTGCAAAATAATTTTTAAAAAATCAAAAAGAAATAAAATATTTTTGCAGGAGGACTAAAAACACCCAAGTTATATAAGCACCTTAGAGTACGTTCAAGGTACCGTCCCAAGGCGGCGTAAGGATACAGTCACACGATCTCATGCAAAACTTATGCATGCAGGTTGCCATGGTAGCGTTCAAAAGTGAGAGGGATAGGAAATTTTTCTATTTCTCTCACTCTTGAACGCTACTATGGCAACCTGTATGCATAAGTTTTGCATGAGAAGGTCTAAACGCTCCCTACAAGCGTCGGCGTAAAGCAGAAATCGTGCGATAGAAAGAGATGAACAGATATTATGTTCTCTTTCACTCACATGGTTTACGCTTTACGCCGACGCTTTCACGCCATCATGGGACGGTAACTTCAGACGTTTTTTGAAAAATGAGACGCATGATTTTCCCCTAATCGCCAAGTGGTCGAATGTTCAAATGGTCGAATACCAAATCGTCGAATCGTCAAATGGTCGAATGCTCAAAACGTCGAATTCTCAAATGATCGAATGCTAAAAATATCGAATCGTCAAATGATCGAATGCTCAAAACGTCGAAAAATTTGCTTGTTTTAAGTAAATGTTCACTTATACATCAAACAAATTTTTCGACTTTTTGCTGATTCGGCGTTTTGAGCATTCGACCATTTCGCAATTCGACGTTTTGAGCATTCGACCATTTGACGATTCGAAGTTTTTATCATTCGACCTGTTAAGAATTCAACGTTTTCGGATCGTTCCAGAATGAGCCAAAACGCAACGAAGACGCGAAGCGTCCCTATTAGATTAGCATTGAGACGCGTCGCGTCTGCGTTTGCGTCAAGTCCATTCTGGAACCAACCTTATTTGGGAATCCACACTTCGATGGTAACGTACAAGAGTAAGAGAGTCAGTGACTTCAAACTTCTTCCTTACTCTCGTTGCTCCTGCCTGCGCAGGTAGGCAGCCTGCAGAGGTGTAACCGCAGCTTTACGATTCGACGATTTGGTATTCGACCACTTGGCGATTAGGGGAAAATTATGCGTCTCGGAAAAATCTTTCTTGTCTTTCTCTCTCCTATGACAGAGGCATACGTTTGTCTTACTCTACATTTTCTGTTTTTGAAAAAAGTAAGAAAATGTCGAATGAGACAAACTTATGCTTCTGTCATACACTGTAAAAAAATCCTACGAATATTACCCACATTAAATGTGGCTATTTTACAGACAAGGGAAAAAGTGCCGCATTCAATGTGGCAACATAACCTTATTTAAAGCGTCACTTTTCCCCTAGTCTGTGTAATATCCTTAGGATTTTTTACAGTGTAGGAGAGAGAAACACAAGAATGGTTTTTCCAAAAGTCGTGTAAACGTACTTTTACTTATGTACCCTATTGTGCAAGCAGCCGCGTTGTAAACGCACCATAACTAACTGCTTTCAATTCGCAGACTAGTGTATACTCACCTTGAGCATTGCCCTAACCTTATGGATGCAATTTAAGGAGAGCGATCAAAGAATTTCTCCATTGTGTCTGTGGGAGATCCGGTGTTAACATTGTGATTACGACAAAGGCGCTAGAAAAATACGAAAAAACTATCAAGGTGAATAAAAAGAAAACGAAAATTCGTGAAAGACGAATAAAGATTCGAGCGTTGACATTATGGCATCAACAAAATCTTCTCAAGCAGAAGTGAAAGAGGCCAAGAATGTGAAAGACTATGAATCCAGAATTCAAGAACGATATAGGAAACGAAAATCCGGCCGATACCAAACGTCAGGAAAGAGATTGTCCAGGAAGAAAGGTGCTACAACTAGGTAAGTATACATTTAAAAGTAAAATTTATACACTTGTTTCGTGTAAATGTTTAAAAACATTAATAGGAAATTAAATAAATATTTTTTACCATTTTTGACCCCCCCCTGTGATACTATATTGCATGTATTAGCGCCATTTTATCTGCCTGGCGTGATAAATTTGTTGACACCCCCCCCCCCTTAAAGTGTAATGTGATTTATAAACGATCTCTTTATTGTCTAAAAAAATTTTATTTACTTTGAAAATAATTACTTTGAAACAATTTTAGTTTTTTCGAAATTACACAAAAAATCTACACTAGGAACAACTACAAATTTTTAATTATTTCAATGAAGGTTTATTTACATGTACAATTTTACAGAGAAAATAATGATAGATAATAGGTGAAAAATAACAATTTGATAAACTTTTTGTCATTTAGAATTCCAAATAATGGAATAAAATTACTCTTTTTATAAAAAGAGATTAATTAATTATATCATTCGCAGGCATCACAGCTGGTCCCCTTTTGTCCCCTTTTTTGATAATTTGTCCCCTTATTCCCCTTTTTTGTAATTTGTTCCCTTTTTCCCCTTTACTGATTAGAAATAAAAATTATTAATTTTAAAAAATATATATTTCAATGCAGATCCTAAAGTTCTGAACGTCCAAATGAACGAAATTTTTCCTGCAAAAATATTTTATTTCTTTTTGATTTTTTAAAAAATTTTATTTCTTATAGTTTTAAGTGTATGTAGATATTTTTTAAAAATTTTTAAAAGGCGCAGAACATTCAAAAAATTAATTGTTTATAAAAAATTTTATCACATAATTATTAAAATATAAACTTTTAAAAAATTTTCTAATTCTAAACGAAAGTATTTTTTTTATTCCCTTTATATTCCCGCTTGGTTTACTTAAATCGAATCATTCATTTAGGAGAAATAACATTTTGTTTAAAAAGTTGCAAAAAAATTAATTTTGCAATAACTTTTATAAAAAACAATATTTTTTTCTGTTCTTTGGTGGACACATTCCTAAGACCAAATAGAAATGTTTTTTCACCATTTTGATTGAAAAAAAATACTTTTTGTTTTCTGTAAAAATTTCACGAATTCTGACCCTACACTGAAAAAAATCTTTATGGTATTATTAACTATATAACCAGGGTTAATTTTAACCTAGTACAGTTAATTAGGATTCCCAGCAAATTCAACCAGTTCCCCTGATCCATTCCATAATTTCAAACTTTGTAAAAGTAACTCTGCATTCCCTGGTTCAAATCAACTAGGATAATTAGTTATTTTGAAAATTTTCTGAACTACGCATGCGTATATTTGTTTTTTGACAGTATTTAGATCTGTGTCTTTTGTGATTCATGATTATTATTTCGTAAAACGATTTTTATATTCGTTAATCGTAGTTATTTTTTTTGCAAAAAATATCTTTTCTGCGTATTTCACATTTGCCGCTTTCATCGAGTAAATCGAAACAGATAATTAAAATTAAGCAATTATATATTGGATAATTTAATTTGTTCAAACCTTATAGCTAACCTAAAAAGCCTGAAATTTTACACAAGTGGAATACAATTTTTTTAGTATTTTAATAACCGTGTGCTTAAGTGTTGTGCTGTTATAATAATGCTTGCATTTTAATGTTATAATTTATTGTTTGTTACTTTTATATGAATTACTAATAACATATAAATGTCATAAATAAATAAAAGTAAATAGTTCTTGACGAGCAAGTAAAATTGTATTTTTAATTAAATAAAATATCTGATTCAATATTACATTTTCACTGGAAATTCTAATATCTTATAAAAAATTTAGTACAACACGTGCGTGTGTAGTGTAGTGGTTAGCGTTCCGGGTTTTCAATGTGCGTATGCGTTAGTGTTAGATGTTCGCGTCCCCCCAGTGTTAAATATTTATTTCATAAGTTTGTGTTCATTCTAAGACTATGCTTTACGTAAGTCTTTTAACTAGGTAAACGTAACCAGGCAAACTAGTCAATTACTGGTATACGGGTGCCAGAAATTTTTTTCAGTGTAATAGAAAACGCCACCAAAAAGAGAAAAATCTAAGAAATTTTTATTTAACCTAATCATTTAAAAATCTATGATTTAAAAATCTAACGTATCTAATCTAAAGTACTCAAAACTATTATTTGTTGGGTATATCTTTTGTCCCCTTTTTCAGAAAAAATATTCCCCTTTTCCCCTTTTTTGAGGGCAAAAGGTACTGTAATGCCTGCATTCGAAGAAGTTAACGTTTTTCCACTTTCATAGACTCATTTAAATCATATTTTTGATAAAAATAAGATTTTTACAAGAATTTATCTACATACAATTGTTTAGAAAATGCAAGTATGATTAATGTTGTGACAAAAAAATTGTGATTACTATTAAGATGCTAAAACAATTAGTACAATGCGTTATTTTAAAGAAATGTTTAAACTTCGAATAAAGTTTTATAGCAAATGTTTTATTTTTAAAACTAATTTTCAATTCGATACTTAAATTAAGTGGAAAGTGTTCTTAGTGTTCTTACTATAAGAATATATTCTTATTGTAGGAATATTTTCCACTTCATTGAAGTGGGGTACATCCTTGGCACCTATTTTCGTATTTATTCTAAAATTAAATATATTTTTTTCCAGGAATCTTCGTTATTGTAAATTTATTGTAAGTTTAAAGTTATTGAATTGTTATAAAAAATTAGGGGTTCTTAAATTATCGCCGATATAGTGTACCTTGACCAAATTGACTCTAAATTTATAAAACTTCAAAATTATTTTAGTTTGATAGTTTTTTTTAATAATTCGATTTTAGTGTAATAATGGCTTATTTCCTTTAAAAAATAATCTCTACATGATTACTGATCAGATTTTTAAGGGAATTTTGACCATTATCAAGTCACAATTTTAGATCAAAGGCTTTAAACTAATTGTGACGTCTTAATTGTTCAAATGCCCTTAAAAAAGCACGACGGTTTGAAAATATGTATTTATAAAAAAAAATATTTACTTTTTTTAAACAGATAAGCATATTTTCAAAATAATTTTCTAAAAAAAATAAACCTTATTACATTAAAATCGAACCGTTTTGAGCCAATTGTATTGATAATAAAATTTCAAGTTTCTTTATTGTAAATAGTTATTATAGTTTTTTAAAGACTTCATTTCTTTAGATAAACTTTCTTAAATAGCTATAACATTTCCATAGAATAGAAAAGTTTATAAAAAAGATATATTGGAAACATATATGTCCTAAAGTGTAAAAAATTTGTAGTAATCAGGAAAAAAATTTCTTTTTCACTTTTTTTAAAGATAAAGATTACTGTGGTGTCTAACAAGCATCATAGTTAATTCCGTACACTGAAAAAATCACATTCTAATTTTAAGAAAAGCTTTTTAAATAAGCGCCAAGAACATGTAAGAATATTTCCCACTTAATTGGGGAATATTCTTTACTCATGTATAAGAAGTTTTTCTTAAAATTAAACTGTAATTTTATCAATGCTGCTAAGGCCTTTCTAGATTTGTCACTATTTCTCCCTTTTTTGGTGATTTGTTCCCTTTGTCCCCTCTTACTGATCAGAAATACAATTTTTTGTTTTTTTCAAATATGTAACGCGCTCCCAAGAAAGGTACCAAAGAAGCAAATTAATTATAGGTTATGTTCTCTTTAGATTTATCTTAATTAAACGTTTATTTTTAATTATTTGAAATAGAAATAAATTTTTATTTAATATTTTTATCACAATGAAGACTTAAAGATCAATAATTATAAATTAATAATTGATTCACTTTCTGTATTTTTACTCGAAAAATTAAAAACCTAACCTTAAATTTTTTGCTTCTCAGATACCTTTATTCGGAGCGTGTCACACACACAGACACTCACACACACAGACACACACACACATATATATATATATATATACACCTATTTTTATTATCATTCCTTTAGTTTAAAATAATAATATATTTTTAGTAAGTAAATGCAAGTTCCATAGTATGAAAGGTTAATAATGTATAATCAGTAAAATATAAATTATGAATTGTTAAATGGATTGTCATATTTTTGTAAGTATACAGTAGAATTCTAATTATCCAGATTCCAATTAACCGAATAGTCGACAACGGGGCAATGTTTATCATATTATCCAGATAATTGGAATTTGACTATAATAATTCTAATATATATTAAAAAATTAGTTTGATTCAAAATAAAGGTATTGAGTTTTTTCGAGAAAAATTACACGATAGTGTTTCTCGGAATCGTGTTATCGTTATGGAAATTAAACAAAAAGTGTGAATAAAGTGAATGAATTTTGGCATGTTGAACATTAGTTTTGATATATAATTGTAAGGCAAAATTTGTTAATAGCTAGACAAGTATATAATGGTTAGGAAATTTACTAAATCAAGTATAAACAATAGGGGTAAATTAAATAACAATTAATTTAAGAAAAAAATTACCTTTAATTTAATAAATCGATGCGTTTTGTATTAATTCATGCAGTAGAGGTGTAAAATATGCTACAGAATTATATCACTAGGTGGGTCGCTGATAACAAAAACGCCATCAGAATTACAAAATTAAAAATGACGGATCCAATATGGCGCCAAAAAATGTAAGAAGCAAATAGATTTGCTTGAAACAGTTTGCTAGCTGATAAGATTTACTCGGTTCATGTTGCTCGGAGGTTTTTGGGGTCGCTAATTACAAATCTAGCATGAAATTTTCAAAATTCAAAATGGCGAATGCAATATGGCTGACAAAATTTAAACAAGTTGTTCATTTCATGACCATTTCGCTTCTTCAAAATATTATAAACCAATTGCTTAATTTAATTTTAATATGTTAAGGTAATAATAATATTTCAAAAAACGCAAAATTTGAATTTTTTGTGAAAAAGAAAAATATTAATTAATTTTTTTTAATTTTGATGAAATGTGCACTTTGTATATATTAATCGATTCGTTTTCTTGTCAGGAATGTAATTTTGAGAATAATTTATGAAAATATTAAGAAATAAAAAAGTTATTTTAAAAAAAACAAAAATTTTTTTATTCAAATTTTGAAAAAATTGTATACAAAAAAATTTTGTGGATAAATTTGAAAATCCTTGTGTCAGATTTTAGGTATTAATGACTGCAATAAACCTGCAAAATTTCATGGCAATCCATTAAAATTTGTTTCAGATAATTTGTATACAATTTTTTGTGACGCACACACACACACACATACATCTGGACATTTGCTCAGAATTTAATATTCATATATCCTAGATGAAAATGAGTCCATTTAACCATGTTTTATAAAATTGAAAATCGTCACGAATGCAAAGCTTTCTTATGAGGAAGCAAAATGATTTAAATTTGCCTGAAATTCATTATTCGGGGGTTTTCGGGGTTACTGATTACGAATTTGACATCAGATTTTTAAAACCCCTCACATACAGTTTTCATAATAATATACACTGAAAAAAATTTAATTGAATCAAGAAAATTTGAATTGGTTCAAGTAAATATCGGGATTGCATAGGGTCGATTCAATTATGCGATTGGATCAAGAAAATGATTTTCTTGACATAGTATACTTAGTTGGAGAGCATATGTTCTTGATCCAAGAAAATATGGAATTCAATCAAGTAATTAAGTAACTTGTAAGAAATGCAGAATATATTAATTCAATATCATTTGTGTATAAAATCAAGTAAATAGTTTACTTGTATTGAGAAAATATTTTCTTGATTTGAGAAATATTTTCTTCCCCCATCCCATTATTTCTAATACTTAGGCCAAACATTTTTATTATTTAATTAATTAACATTTATATTTTTTATTTAAAGAATTAAACAATTGTTATTTTACATAATATTTACATTTAATTAATACTTATCACAAATACAACAAATATACACGGAGAGAAAAACCAAGCATTTTTAGTATGAAGCCGTCTATGCTCATTTTGTAAGGACGTTCCTGCTTACACGGAAAAAATTAGTGGCTGAAGTTTTCAGCTACCACTCGAAGACTCTCGGACATGAAAAAATACATTGTAAACTTATAGAAATACTCTATGATTTTAGCAGAAATTCTCAAAAAAAAGTCAAGGACTTTTTATAAACCTAGTAGCGAAAAAAAAGTCGTGGAATTATTGTAACACTTTGATAGCAAGTTTCGTCGACAAGTCGAGGAAAACAGTGCGCAAAAAAGATGCGCATACTTTCAGGCGATAAACGAGACCTGCAGTCACTTTAACACCGTTCATTTACAAATTCTTGTGTACAATGTTTGTGAATTATATTGGAGGATTAAAATCTTTTTATACGTATATATAAAATATAATTATTGATCGTTAAATAAGTTTTTACAATAATAAACAGAAAATAATTTTATTGGCTTAATTATTATTTTTAATTTAATTAAATATTATCATTCTTCTATTCATCTAATAAACTAAAAATAATTGTAAAATAGTCCTTAACGTATACTGAAATACTCTTTAAAATTCTAAAATATGTTGAAGAGAAATATTTGAGATTTTTAATTTTCAAAATATTGCACTTTTTCTCACAAGCGGTAAAGAAAGGTTCCATTTAGTATATAAGGACGATGAAAAAGTAGATTCATATAGCGTGCGAAACAACGAAAGTGTAGGATAATATGCGTACTGGTGTTAGCTATTTAGTTTTAGGTAGGTGATTAGTGATTAAATAGTGTCAAATTACATGTGATAAGTGTCGTGATTATGTATATAAATGTGGGATTGTAATTAAATATAAGGCATAAAAGGAATGAAATATATAAGAACTGAAAGAATTTTTTTTACTGGTCCGCAGAATTTTTATTTTCCGCGACTGTCGTTGAAAGTTTAGAATACTGTAGAAGAAATTTCGGACACGTCTTTTGTCCTCGACTGTCGCCGAATCGTTCACGCTGGCTGTATTTTCATTTTCCTCGACTGTCGCTGAAAGTTTCAAATCCTTTTTCTAAATTCTCTTCGAATGTAGTACATTTTTTCTTCGATCTTACAATATGATTTTTAAAAGAGTGATTTTAAAAATTTAAATACTTTCAATTATATCCGAGAGTCTTCTACAAAGTCGAGGAAAATTTCAGCAACTAATTTTTTCCGTGTAAGGGGCGTGGCCTCATACTACAGTTGCATGAATCTCATACCGAGAAAGCATGAATTCTTGCATTCGTAGTATGCTGATGTCTCATGCATTTAAAGGTAGAAAGTTCATGCTCATATCGTACAATAAATTCTTTTACGAAATAAGTATGACTGTTCATAATATAAAAACTTGGTTTTTCTCTCCGTGTACCTTGAAAGAAAATTTTCCACGGTCGGAGGAATCGAACCCGGGTTGCACGCGTCAGAAGCCGTACCGTTGCCACTATGCCATCCAAGCCTCAATTAATAGTTTTCAAAAACTGCTATTTAAGTTGCACATCCATTTGAAGAAAAATATTTTCTTGGATCAAGAACGGCATTGTGTTAAGTTAAAAAAAATTTCAAAGCAAACTAATGTAATGATTTGATTTAAGAAACACGAATTCTCCAGACAATACTTTACTATTTTGCTTAAGAACATAATATTCTTGATTTGTAATCAGCGACCCCAAAAATTCCTATATGCTATGTTTCACAAAAAATGAACAACTTTTTATTTTTTAACTATTTCAAGAGAATCTATTTGTTTCTTATATTTTTTGGCACCACATTAGATCGATCATTTTGAAATTTGGAATTCTATTGGCAGATTCGTAATCAGCAACCCCAACAACCACCGAGTAACAAGTTTCAAGAAAATCTGATCAATTTTTATACATTTTTTTGTACTGATGTTTTTCTATATGTATTCTTAACCAATTGTCTCCATCTTTGAAGCGCATTTTTAAAAGAAACTAATGAAGTTAGAGGTGTGGGGTTTATTGCATTGAAAAGAACAAATCGTTTTATGTAAGAATCACTAAAAAAATGATAATTGATTTTTTTACTTAAGGTCATTTTTAACTTACTAAGTCACATATAGATTATGAAAGAGTTTACACCGTGTGACTTGAATATATGCCTGCGCAAGCATAAACGGGTATACCACCACGAGCATATACTCGAGTCTGCGCAAAGTGTTGGCCTGCAGCTGTGTTGTAAAGGGGTTAGAAACAGGTAAACACTTTGCGCAGACAGGAGATATGCTAGTAGAGGTATATCCGTTTATGCTTGCGCAGTAGAGGTGTGCATTTAATCGAGTCGAATCGAAAATTATTCGAATCGACAACAGAAAACTCGAATCGAGCTAGCTAATTCGAAACTTCGAATTCGAATTTCGAATTGGCCGATTCGAATCGAAAGTAAATTCGAATCGAGCTAGCTAATTCGAAACTTCGAATTCGAATTTCGAATTGGCCGATTCGAATCGAAAGTAAATTCGAATCGAACTAACCGATTCGAAATTTCGAATTGGCCGATTCGAATCGAACTTGCCAATTCGAAAATCGGAGTTTCGAATTGTACAACTTAACTAGGTTATTTAATTCGCACAATCATTTTGACAGAAATCCTAACCTAAAATTAGTAGGCTGGTATTCATAATACACACTAAAAAAAAATTTTTGTAGATTTAGTTTTATTTAAAATTTTATAGAAACTTATAAAATAACGTCTTTAAAAGTAGTGAATTTAAAATTCCGTCTGTAAAATTAATACTTTTAATGTGTCAATTTTACAATTTTCTGTAAATTTACTACTATGAAAGTAGGTAATATTTTTGTCTTTTTATTACCTACTTTCAGAGTAGTAAATTTACAGAAAATTGTAAAATTGACACATTAAAAGTATTAATTTTACAGACGGAATTTTAAATTTACTACTTTTAAAGACGTTATTTTATAAGTTTCTATAAAATTCTAAATAAAACTGTAAATCTACAAAAAAAATTTTACAGTGCATCTATCTAGTACTTAGAAACTTTTTCTTAAAAATGTCAAAATATTTTTTATTAATTCTATAATTTTTAATATATAAATAACATACAAATACCAATAATGTGTTAAAATAAGGTGTCTCTAATAATTAAAAATAACCAAGTGATACACTGTAAAAAAAAGGAGTTAAATTTTAACTCCCAGGGGAGTCTATAAAAGTCGCACCCATTTGGGAGTCAATGCCGCAGGGGAGTTAAATAAAAGGAGTTAAAATTTAACACCCAAATGCTAACTCCCCATGGAAAAAATAACTCCCGCGGGTGTTAAATGAAGGGAGTTAAAAATCAACTCTCTTTTGGAGTTAATTTTTAACTCTAAAAATTTAACTCCCTACTCCCGAGTCCGTTAACTCCCTAAATTTTTTACAGTGTACAATCATTATCAATTCAATTATTTTTTGCAAGAATTTTTAACTAAAATTCTTTTTTAAATCGATTGTTCTTTGAGAATTTTCAAATCCATTATTTTACAATATTCAATTTTACGAAATTTCAAGTATTCCTGAATTCTTCAATTAAATAAATATTAGAAAATAAAAACTTAAATTAATATTTAAATAATTCAATTTTTGCAAAGAATTAATAAAAAAAATTATTTAAAAGAATTTATTAAAATTTTAGAAGATAACTAATTTCTTATTAGATATACTCTATAACGAATTAAAAAATGAATTTTTTCGTGGAATTTTTTGAAAATAATTAAATTTTTTCAAAAATTTTACAATTTAAGAAAATAATTAAATTTTTTTGAAGTATTTATTAAAATTTTAGAAAATAATTGTATTTATTCGTAAAATGTTATTAAAATTTTGTTTAAAAATAATTTAATTTTACGAAGATTGATATTATTTAGGAAAATAATTGAATTCTTGCAAAGAATTTAAATATTTCCAATATGTTCCATATTTAATATTTTTAATATTTCCGAAAATTCAAATACATACACAAACAAGATTCAAAATTATAAATTAAAATTTCCCAAAAAAATGATTTTTTTAAATTATCAAAAAATTCTTCAATTGTTCTTGAAATATTAAATTTATTTATTTATTAAAAATTGTGCAAAAGATTTGCAAAATGAGTTTTTTTTTCCTTATGTAATAGAAACAATAAGCGAAATATTTCCTTCACTTTCAACAAGTTTCTATGTACTAGATAGCTATATTATGAATACCAGCCTACTAATTTTAGGTTAGGATTTCTGTCAAAATATTTGTGCTAATTAAATAACCGAGTTAAGCTGTGCAATTCGAAACTTTGAATTCGAATTTCGAATTAGCCTACTCGACTCGATATATCGAATCAGCCAATTCGAAATTCGAACTCGGAGTTTCGAATTAGCTAGTTCGATTCAAATTTACTTTCGATTCGAATCGGCCAATTCGAAATTCGAATTCGAAGTTTCGAATTAGCTAGTTCGATTTGAATTTACTTTCGATTCGAATCGGCCAATTCGAAATTTCGAATTTCGAATTAGCTAGTTCGATTCGAATTTACTTTCGATTCGAATCGGCCAATTCGAAATTTCGAATTTCGAATTAGCTAGTTCGATTCGAATTTCTGTCGATTCGAATTTTGCACACCTCTATTGCGCAGGCATATATTTAAGTCACACGGTGTAAACTCGTTCTGTGTTAAAAAGTGAGTTCTAAATACAATTAAAACATATTTTTTTACATAAGGATAAAACACTCTTTTGACAATCAATAAAATTCTTAGTGTGTTTTGAGAATGAATTGGTTTTTGAAAGGTATGCAAAGCTAAAGGACGGAATAGACAGTAGGGTGACCGTTATTTTGCGAAAGTTGGAATTTCTTAGGGAGCGTTCATAAATGATGTTACGCTTTTGGGGAAGGGGTGGGGTCTCTACTAAACGTAATACAATGTATGTTTCTCATGTGAAATTGCTCAAATTACGTGAAAGGAGGGAGAGGGGGTTGAAAATCTCAAAAAATTGTATGACGTCATTTGTGAACCCTTCCTTAGACCGCCTGGCTGAATTTACTTTCAGATGTGAAAAAATTAAATGCACAAGGACAGACAAATCAATTAGTGTTAAACAGTGCCACCGAAAAGGGTTGTCCAAGTTGTGAAATGTAAACAGACCAAACGCAAGCGCAGACCGTACCGAAGTCGCAATGAAACCACCATGCGAAAATGCATATTTTGTTTTAGACTGTAACTTAGTTATTTTTTCATGCTTTTGGCTATGCTAGGTGCAGTAACATAATTCAACACTTAGATTTACCATTTTCATAAAGAAAATGTGAATTTATTTGTAAAAATAGGAACCGCGAGAAAAAGCAGTTGTAGACGACCGAATAGCGACGCTTTTTTCGCGGCTCTTATTTTTAATAATGAATATAAATTCACATTTTCTTTATGAAAATGGTAAATCTAAGTGTTGAATTATGTTATTACACCTAGCATAGCTAAAAGCATGAAGAAATAACTAAGTTACAGTCTAAAATAAAATGTGCTTTTTTGCAGGATGGTTTCATAGCGACTGTGGTACGCTAAAAAAAACTGTTTGAGTATATCGGCCGCATGGACGATGAAGAATGTTTATACCCTTTCTCCTTGTAATTTCAAGACGAAAGAGAAAAATTTCCCCTTCCACATGTTGAAAGTCCAACAGTTGACATGGAACTTCTTCATCGTCCGTTCGGTTGATATAGTCAAACAGTTTAATTTTCGCGACGGACAAAAAATGCCATTTTAATCGTCATTTCATTAAGTTATTTAAATAATTATTTTTTACTACTCAGAGGTAACCTGAGTTTGTTATTTGGTTTGTTTACATTTCACAACTTGGACATAGTCTTAAATGGGGTTTAACATAAGATTAATAGGCTTTGTATGTGTTGAACATGAATTCGATTACAAAAATACGTAATTTAACAAAATATCAAACTAAATACAAATATGTAATATTGGTAGTTGACAGCTGTCAATTAAGTTGTTGAGGTTTTTAAAAATGAAAGTTTGTACATTAAATTACTTGTATACAAGTTTTTTTACGCATACTAAAATTAATTCTGTTAATGACATGTATTCTTCACAGTTGACAGCTGTCAAAAAATTAACAATGGAAATTTATTTTTTAACTATAAAAATTTAATTCTTAAGTATCAACCGTTTTTCCTTAAAATGGTATATTTATTAAATGTTTACTGCATAAGAATTTACTTTAAAGTGTCACTAAGATGCTTTTATTACTCTCAGGATTAAATTTTGTTATATTTTTCAACAACTTAAATAATTCATTTTTTCTGTTATTCATCGTTGATAAAAGTATTTTGATTTCAAAAGTTTGACAGCTTAATTGACAGAACAATGTTACATAATTCTATTTAGGTTTACCTTAGTGCTCTGAAAATATTTTTATATGAGTAATTTAATGTATGAAAACTGTCAATAACTGTCGTTTTTAAATCTTGTCACCTTAATTGACTATATTACATCTCACTATTTAGTTGGACCTTAGTGTTCTTAAAATACTTTTATATGAGAAAATTTTGTTTAATTTACTAAATTAAATTCAAAAACTGTCTAAACTACCACAAAACCCTGTCGTTTAGAAAAAACACATTTTTTCACATTCCAAAGCAAATTTAGCCCGTCGACCTAAGAAATTTTAACATTTGTAAAATAATGGTTACCCTAACAGGCAGTTATCCATATTTATTGGTTTTTTAGTCTCTTTGGTTTTCTTTGTACATCTTGAAAACAGTAGTAGGTGTAGAAGAGAAGTATAGTAATATTAATGTTTTGTTTTGTAGGAGGTTGGAAAAATTGTTAAATCACCATGAAGTTGAGGTAGAAAAAGAGCAATTAAATGAGCAAATAAATAGTAGTATAGATGGTAGTTTATTAAACACGTGTAGAGAAATAAGCGAAAAATCTTGCGAAGAAGAAATGAAAGGAGCAGAAAGATTAATACAATTTAAAGATGAGTTGTTTGATTTCGACGCTGGGCCTGAATTTGTAATTCAAAATATAGAAAAAGATTTAACAGTAGAAGAAGAAAATCTACTTTCAGACTTAATTTTAAACGAAGAATCTAATGTAGATGATGCAGTAATATGTGACTTAATTGATCGGATCGATTACAAAGGAGAGGATGAAATGGAAAACGCCGTAATTGGTGCAATTGATTGCCATGAAGAGGATGGAATAGGAATCGCCGTAATTGGTGCAATTGATTACAAAGAAGAGGATGGAATAGAAATGGCCGTAAATGATGCAATGGATTGCAAAGGTGAAGACGAAATGGAAAACGCCGTAATTGGTGCAATTGATTGCCATGAAGAGGATGGAATAGAAATCGCCGTAATTGATGCAATTGATTGCAAAGGAGAAGACGAAATGGAAAACGCCGTAATTGGTGCAATTGATTGCCATGAAGAGGATGGAATAGGAATCGCCGTAATTGGTGCAATTGATTACAAAGAAGAGGATGGAATAGAAATGGCCGTAAATGATGCAATGGATTGCAAAGGTGAAGACGAAATGGAAAACGCCGTAATTGGTGCAATTGATTGCCATGAAGAGAATGGAATCGCCGTAATTGATGCAGTGAATTGCAAAAAAGATGAAACTAATTTTCTGAAAGCTTTGAAAGGTAATAAAAAAGAAGAGGATAAAGACATAAGTTCTGGAATTGATCCAATACTGTGCAAAATGCAACAAATATATTATTCAGAAATGGACTTGGACAACCTAAAGAAAATCGTCAGAGAAGAAGGTGGTACCCCTAAGAAAGTGAATTCTCAGCAGATTTTGAAAAATGAAGCAGGCTTTATGAGCATTGGAAACAGAAACGTAAATTTAGGTCACGTTTTACATCAAATATTCAAACTCAGTGAGAAAGACCATAAAGCTAATTGTAAAAATGGAAAATGGAAATATATTGACGACACTGTAAAAGCAGAAATGACATACGTTTATATAGAATGCACAAACTGCAAGCAGATCATGAAATTGACAACACATCCAAACGATGATAAAAATGTTAATATAAACTACGCCTTTGTGGCAGGATGTCTAACAGCTGGAATTGGTCATTCAAATGCGGAAGAAATGCGAGCTGCACAAGGGATGTCATGCATGAGTGCAAAAACTTTTAGAAAATATACAGAAGAAGTATATTTTGATAGCTTAAAAATATCAAGAAAAACTATGAAAGAATCTGCAAGAAAGGAAGCGGAAATAGCTAGAGAAAAGGGTCACGTAACAGAAACAGGTATTCCTTACATAGCAGTAAAAACGGATGCTTCATGGAGTAAAAGATCATACAAGGGCGGAGGTTATAATGCATTAGGAAGTATTGCTGTTGTTATTGGTAGTAGTACTAATGAAATAATTGATGCAGTAATTCGAACGAAGCTATGTGCAGTTTGTCAAAGAGCAGAACGAGAAAACAGGGAACCAACATCACATCATTGCTTACAAAACTACAAAAGGTCAAAAAGCTCTAGTGGTATGGAGAAAGATGCTTTAGTAGAAGCTTTTAATACTAGTATAACAAACTACAATTTAATTTACAAGGTTTTAATAGCAGATGGTGATAGTAGTGTATATAAAGGAATTTTGGATGCAAATCCCTATAAGGATCACAAGATCACAGTAAAAAAATATGGATGCACATGCCATATTTCGAAAAACTTTTGCAAAGCACTGGAAGCTTTTGCCAAAAAGAAGGATCCAGAAGAAGTTCGCGGTGATGGCGGATTACAAGCTCGTCAACTTTTGGAAAAGAACATTTTAAATATTCGTCATGAAATATCAGAAGCCGCTACAAGAAGACGATTGGATGACAACTCGATGGAAGAGAAAAAACGACTGTTGGTTGAAGACATACATAATGTTATCAGTCACATCTTTGGAGAGCACAAAGACTGTTTACGACTGAATTGGCCGTGCGGTGGAAAATTAAAAGAAAACGAAAAGAACTTAATCCCATTATTAAAAGACAGTAAAAAATACATTCCAATAATGGAAATAGTAAAAAGAGCATGTGTAGAAGCTGAAAGTTTAATAAATAATGAGTCAACAAATAGTTGTGAATGCTTTAACAACCTCATTTGTAAAGCAATAGGCGGGAAAAGAACACACCTTATAAATCATAAATCATATGCTACTCGTTGCCAACTGCAAATATTACAATCTACAAAGAAGGGAGTGTTATCAACATTATATAAAGATTTAAATAAAGATGTTCCAGAAATAATAACAACAATGGAAACTAAAAGACAACTACAAATAATAAGAAATCGAGAATACGTAAGAAGGAAAAAATTAGAGACTGACAGGAGGATAGAGCAAAAAGACAAAGACTACGGACCGAATTGCCGAAAACCAGATGTAGATGAAGAATTGTATAAAATACTATGCAATCAACATTTTAAAATGCTAAAAGAATATCAGTCTGATCGAGAACAAATTTTTAAGGACACAATTTTACAATATAACTCAGACGTTTGGAAATTTCTACGAACAATTATGATAACTGCATCACGAATGTATGATATTTGTAGCAAACGAGAAACGACGTCATGTAGGGGAACTGTCAAAAGTATTATATATGCACAAGAAAACAAATGCGTAAAGAATTTATTAGCTGTACAATATGGATTAGAAAATGAAAAACTTGCTATCAAGGACCTGGAAAAGGATTTATGTATAAAAGTAAGGAATAATGGATTAGTAATCGATCCTGATAATGAAATTTTTGCAGCGACCCCCGATGGCTTCGTAGATATTCTATTGGAACATCTCAATGTTCCAGATGAGATAATCCAACGTGGGTCAGTAAACATGCTTTATGATGTTCAGTCTGGTGGAGTTGTAGAAGTGAAGTGTCCAATTACGGCTGAACATTTGCCAGTGGAAATTGCAATCGAACAAAATATGAAATTACGAAATGTTTTTGACAAAAAGAATATCAACCGCATGAACTGTAAGCACGAATTTTATTATCAGGTTCAAGGACAATTACATGTTACTCGCAGGGAATATTGTATATTTGTAATGTGGTCAAAATTTGGAATGAAAAAAATTATTGTAGTTCGCGACGACTACTTCTGGAAAAATGTAATGGAATTCAAACTAATTAGATTTTACAACGATTGGTTGCTTCCAGAAATTATTGATAGTCGTGAAAACAGATGTATGAAAATAAAAGAACCAGCTTATACTACGGAAGCTAGAAAAGAAAAAGAAAATGAAAAATTAAGCATACCAGTCTGTAAAACTAAAAAAAATAATCTATTTAATAAATTGAATTCATCTGTCAGAGGACAAACAAAAAGAAAATTACATATCGACGACATGTTCATTGTAGATGATGATCAGTTGAACGCTACGTATTCGAAAGCGGAGAAGAAAAGTAAATCAAAAATCGAAGACATCAATTTCAATCTGTGGGAACATGGCCCTGTAAACGACGACGATGACCAGAAACCAAAAAATGACAGTGACGTAGAAATAACTGCAGTGTCTGAGAGTCCATATAAAGGTGACCAATTCAACATCGAAGACTTTAACTCTAATCAGTGGGAACATGTCCCAATGACGGACGACCAGAATCCAAAAGATGATAGTGATGTAGAAATAACTGCAGTACATGAGGCTCCATATAAAGAAAATCAATTCAACAGTGCATATTTCGATACATTTCCTCTTCGTGATTTTGAACATCTAATTTTAAATTTCAAATGGCTAGATACCGTATGTATTAATAGGTTTTTAAATATAATAAGACGTCGTTTTACAACTTACGAGATTCTAGACTGTCAGCATATTTTACAACAACAATATATAAGACCTTTCAAAGGAGAACTTTGTAACGGACAAGACGTCCAATTAATGGGAGGGCACCTTTCGGGTCATTGGCGTTGCGTTTACTTTGATGGATCAAAGCTATATATTTTAGATAGTTTGTATCTAGAAGATTTTAGTAAAATGAAAGTAGATGAACAAAACTACATTGCAAAACGGTATCCGCATACAATGAGATTAAATAACATTGAGATAGTATTAACTACTAGACAACCTGATGGTTGTAGCTGTGGAATTTACGCTGCTGCAAATATGGTAACCATCCTACTTGGAGGAAAACCGTGGAATGTAAAATATTCATTAGATGCATTGAAAATGAGACTACACTACCATAAAATAATTGTCACTGAACATATTACAACTTTCCCCTTAGCATAGAAGATGAATAATACAACACGTATTATGTCACATGTAATGGGATATACTTCATATTTCACTTCAAATGGTGAATTAAATAATGTGCAATGTAAAAAATTATATGATTAATACATTTTACAAAAGCTTTTAAAAGAGACCACTTTATATATAATAACGTTTATTTTTACACATTTCAGCTTACATAAATACAAACACTTATTTCAGCTTCTTGGACAATCTCACGACGTGTAAAATGAAGGTTTTGCGGATTTAGTAAGTTTCCCGGTTCTCAATTCAATTGAATTCTTTAATAATATATCTTCTTTTTATAGACTTTCCTTAAATCCTTAATTGTTCCTGTTTTACCCTATTCTCATATTTGTCCATTTAATATTCATTTTTCTCTTTTTTAACTTAGAGTTAAATTTATTATAAAATTTCAAAATTAAATTAACCGTTTATTATAATTTTATTTTTTATTATGTAATTTCTATTTATTTTGTCAGAAATAGTTTATTAAAAGTTAATTTATTTTTTATTTTTTTATGGGGGTGAGGATGTTTATAAAAAATGTTTTATACAACTCAGGTGTAATACGGTCACTTTATCTACCTGTACAGGCGCGCACTAAGTTCCCCCTTATAACCCAGCAGTCAATAAAGAAACCATTATAGTCCTAGGGAGATAAAGGGTATATTATTGACCGCTCACAGGTCAATAAAGTACTCTTTATCTCCCTAGGGCAATAATGGTTACTTTATTGACCAGCTGGGTTATATGGGAGAACTTAGCATTCACCGGTACAGGTAGCATAGAGTAACCATAATACGCCTTTGTTGTATAAAGCAAAGTATGGAACAAGGGAGGTAACATCGTTTATGACCTCGCACAATATTGAAAAACTCGTCTTCGCACTCGCTTCGCTCGTGCTGCAACTCGTTTTTCGATATTGTGCTCGGTACATAAACTCGGACGTACCTCCCTTGTTGCACAATGTACTATTATTATTGTAAACAACCAGAGTTGATTATAGCGCAAAATATAGCTTCTAATCAGCTAAGACCATAGTACATCCTACTCGAGGTACCCCTGTTTTTACAGAAAGCTATGGATCTAGAGAAAGAAACTCGAAAAAACAGGCAGAGAAGCAGGCGCAATGCGCTTACATAATAGGGTTTCGTGGCCTAAAATGACAAAAATGATGATAATTATAATGAATGAATAAAAAAAATAAATAATAATTTATTTAGAAATTGACATGGCAAGGATTGTTATGGCAAACATTAATATAACAACGATTGCCATAGCAACGGTTGCCATGACAACGATTGTTAAGACGTAAGACTTAAGACTTTGGACTTAAGACCTTCTTATACCGAAGTTAAGTCTTAAGTCTTAAGACATAAGAACTTCTTATGTCGAAGTCTCGGTATAAGAATTAAGACTTAAGACTGAATACTTAAGTCTTAAGACTGAATACTTAAGACTTAAGACTTTAGACGTAAAAGCTACGGACGGACACCGAAGTCTCGCTATAAGGGTTTTGGCCCTTGGCCACGAAACCCTGAAAACAAAGAAAAAGGAAATAATACTAAATAAATTTAACGAAGGACTGTTTTGCAAAACAGTTGAAGATAATATTTAAAAAATGAATGTAAATAAACAAACAATTAAGTTATCAAAAAAATTATAAATAGATGGAATATTAGGGACTAATACTTAGTTGACCACTAAATATCTCAGAGATTTTAATTTTGCACAATTGAACGTCTGGATCGAATAATTCGCTCTACGCGCAGTTGAAAGGGACAATACCAGTCAAGTAGTAGTAAGGTCCTCTGGACTACTCACTGCTACCTGACGTGTACTGTCCCTTTCAATAGTGCGTAGAACAGATTATTCGATCCAGTTGCTCAATTTCAATTCAAGCTCAAACATATCAACCTCAACTAGAATAACGAAAAACGAAAAAAAAATTATTTTCGAGCTTTTTACATATTTCTATAAAGAATATTTATATATTTAAAAATATTTAAAAAAAGAAAAATGTGCAATACAATACTCAAAAAGACTAAGATATCTAAAAAAAAATAAGAATATTGCAAGTATGAAATAAAAAAAATTTCAAAATGTTTGCATAAAATAGAGATAGGTCTAATTGAATGTATCGTCTGTTATATTTGCAGCGTAATCATAAATTCTATGATTACTGCAAACTGATAACTTGTAACAGTTGGTATTTAGTGGCCGAAAATTATCTATTGTATGCATAGTTTGAAAAATAAAGTAATAGTTTCATAAAAATGAAATAAAGAGAAAAAAAGCAAAATTGAAGTAAAAGATATTGAATACAAACAAAGAAAAATGTAAAAAAAATACTCAAAAAGAGTAAGATATATCAAGAAAAGTAATAATAATAATAATATTTAAATATGCAATAATAATAATATTAAACAAAATTTGTATAAAATAGGAATAGATCTAGTTGGAGTTGCCATCTCTTACTTTTGCAGTGTAATAATAAATTGTATGATTATTGCAAACTGCTAATTAGTAAATTTGATACTTTCTGACTAATAATTGTCTATTGTATGCATATTTTGTAGAATAAAATAATTGTTTTATAAAAATTAAATAAAAAATAAATATAATTTTTAAAGAAAATATAATAATAAAAACATTGAAATAAAGAAAAGGAAGAATTGAAATATAAAAGATATGAAAAGCAAAACAAAGAAAAAAAGATGCTAAAAAAATTCAAAGATAGATTATTTTTTGGAAAATATATGTTATTAATATTTAAAAAAAAAAGTATGAACAAACAAAAAATTAAATTATCAAAAATAATTGAGCCGAATATCTACATCGAAGTGAGTGGTGAGGACTAAATCTTGTCAATAAGAAGTTGCAAAAGACAGTCCTAACGTAGCTATTCTTATTGCAAGCTGAGTCTCAAGTAAAAATAGATGAAATATTAGGGAATTGTCCCAAGTTGGCCCTGTTTGTAATGTGCGCTTCTTGAAATTTCTCAGAGATTTGAAATGTGTATTATTTCTGAAAAACGCAAGAGAGGACTCACTTTTTCTACAGAAACAACTTAGGACCACTCTCTTTTAGTAGTCAAATATTTCAAGTACACTTAAATTTACACAAGTACTCGAAATTATTCAAGTTTTCTATACGAGTGGACTTATTTCAAGTTTGAGCATATTAAATTTGACTCGAATAATGAGAAAAGCTGGAAAAATATTGATTGTTTTCCATTTTTAATCTTTTCACATATTTCTATAGAGAATATTTATGTTTTTAAAATTATAAAAGGAAAAGAAAAATATAAAATTCAATACGCAAAAAGACTAAAATATATAAAGAGTAATACTAATAATATTTAAAAATATAAGTATAAAATAAAAATATGTACAAAATTTGCATAAAATAGAGATTAATTTAGTTGATTTTATCAAATGTTGCTTTTGCAGCGTAATCATAAACTCATATGATTACTGCAGACTGATAATTAGTAACAGTTGGTAATTTTGACTGAAAATTATCTATTGTATGCATCTTTTGTATGAAAATTAGAAAATAAAAAATATTTATATTGGCTAATACACGTAAAAGAATATCAAATTGTTTATTAAATTTGGAAAATTTTAAGGGATCTACGCAAAAATTTTTGTGCAAAAATCACAGAGTTACAAAAATTAAAAGTTAAGAATGTTAAAAATCTTATTTGGAGAAAAACGAAATAAAAGATTGTAATGCAAAAGTCTCTGTTTCTTTGGAAAAGTTATTCAAGTGAGAATTATTTTAAGTCAAGTACACTTTTATGATAATAAAAACAATTGATTTTAAAATTGTCACTTTCCTTTTCAAATGTTACACTGTAAAAAATTCTTGTGTATATTTACAATGTTCGACGTTGGAAAGTTTGGCCACTATGTCCGACGTTGTAATTATACATCATGCCACACAGTTTTTAAAACATATATTTTTTTAAGTTGTGTAGCATGATGTAAAATAACATGCTACACTATGTATAATTACAACGTCGGACGTAGTGACCAAACTTTCCAACGTCGGACATTGTAAATTTACACAAGAATTTTTTACAGTGTACAATAATGGTAATAATAATAATAACAAGAATTGCCTTATTCTCTTCTTTTTTTAAAAATATTTTAGTAGAACCATTACTGCTGTATTTTAATTTATTTCAGGGAGCAACGTGTACATTAAAAATTGTGAAGTGATGGTCTGTTCACTAGTGAGTATATATACCTAATGTACCTATTAATTTATATTTTTAAAATTTAACAAAAGGTTTTATAAAGTAATTTGTTTTTATGCAGTGATTTCATACAAGGATTAGGAGCAGATATGATCGAGATAAAGTAAAATGGCAAAAATGTAAGCAGTCATCAACAAATTCTAAAGATGAGAAAGAAATAGCAGCTTTGTCATAAGAGGAGAAAAAATTAAAGGTGATGTTTTAATATTTCTAATAATAACTCTTAACTTAACTCTTATTTTAATAAAAATTCATAATGTTAGCATAAGTTGAAAGAATTTTTTTATATGTGGAAAAAAACAATTTATTAGATAGAAAATTGAAGAAACTACACTCTTTATGCACTAAAGTTTGACTCTAAAATATGTATAAAATATTTTTTAAAACTTAAAACGATATATATTTTCATAAAAGAATAAAAATAATTTAGAAACTGAAATATGCAAAATAATCTACAAATTTATTAATCATAAAAAAAACAGAGTTCACAAGATTAAATAAGTTAAAAATAAATTCTAGTGGAATGGAATATTATCTAAGAAATGCAAAAGAAATATGAGTAAGAAATGACAAGTAGAATTTACGAATTGAGCCTTCAAATTTGGGTAGTAGCAGTAAGCGCCACTCTCTTTTTTAGTAGTCAAATATTTCAAATACACTAAAATTTTTACTTAAGTACTCAAAATTATTTTATTTTTTAATACAAGTCGTCTAAATTCAAGCTTAAAGGCATTTAACTCATTATGATGTCATAGTTGGTGCAAAGCATGTGTGACGTCGTAATACTAATAATATTTAAAAATATAAATATAAAATAAAAATATGTACAAAATTTGCATAAAATAGAGATTAATTTAGTTGGTTTTATCAAATATTGCTTTTGCAGCGTAATCATAAACCTATATGATTACTGCAGACTGATAATTAGTAATAGTTGATACTGTCTGATTGAAAATTATCTATTGTATGCATTTTTTTGTAAAATAAAGTAATAGTTTCATAAAAATGAAATAAAGAGAAAATAAAGCAGAATTGAAGTAAAATATATTGAATACAAACAAAGAACAATGTAAAAAAAATACTTAAAAAAAGAAAGATATATCAAGAAAAGCAATAATAATAATAATAATAATAATAATAATATTTAAATAAGCAATTATAATAATATTAAACAAAATTTGTATAAAATAGGAATAGATCTAGTTGGAGTTGCCATCTGTTACTTTTGAATACATATTGAATACAAACAAAAAAAAATGTAAAAAATACTCAAAAAAAGAAAGATATATCAAGAAAAGTAATAATAATAATAATAATAATAATAATAATAATAATAATAATAATAATAATAATATATAAATATGCGATTATAATAATATTAAACAAAATTTGTGTAAAATAGAAATAGATCTAGTTGGAGTTGCCATCTGTTACTTTTGCATTGTAATAATAAATTGTATGATTATTGCAAACTGCTAATTAGTAAATTTGATACTTTCTGACTAATAATTGTCTATTGTATGCATATTTTGTAGAATAAAGTAATTGTTTTATAAAAATTAAATAAAAAAGAAATATAATTTTTAAAGAAATAGAAAATAAAGAAAAGAAAGAATTGAAATATAAAAGATATGAAAAACAAAACAAAGAAAAAAGGAATGAAAAAAAGAAGAAAAATTCATGTTATTAATATTTAAAAAAAAACCAGTATGAATAAACAAAATATAACAAATAAATTATCAAAAATAAGTAGAAACAGATGAAATCTTAGGGAATTGTCCCAAGTTGACCCTGTGTGTAATGTGGACTTCCTAAATATCTCAGAGGTTTGTATGTGTAAAATTTCTGAATTATGCAGGTGGGCCCACTTTTCCTACAGAAACAATTTGGGGCCACTCTTTTTTAGTAGTCAAATAATTCAAGTACACTATTTACTTAAGTATTTGAAATTCTTAAAGTTTTCTATACAATTCAACTCGATTCAAGTTTAAGCATATTAAATTGGACTGGAATAATGAAAAAGGTGGAAAAATATTGATTATTTTCGAGTTTTGAGCTTTTTACATAATTTTATAGAAAATATTTATGTATTTAAAAATATTAAAGGAAACGAAAAGCAAAGAAAAGAAAAGAAGGAAGAGATTAATAAAAGTTTAAAAAATATGTAAAATGTAAATTGTAAAGAAAACATTCAATTTGAATAAACAAACAATTCATTAACAAAAACGTAAATGTTTATCTGTTTATTTGTTTGTTATTTCCTAGTTATACATATTGTTGTCTTAATTTAAACTATAGGATTATCCATGTGCATAGAGTCTAGTTTTTTCTGATTAATTTTACCATGTTAAAAGTAACATTTGATAGAACTATTAATATTGTTTGTTTTAATGTGTTTCAGAAAATGATTTAGAATAATAATCTTAAATTGGAATTAAAAGACTATGTAGAAGAACCAACCGAGCAGAAAAGCCTAAGGAATGCGGATTTATCTAAATATTTTAAGTTTTTAAAATGATATTCGTCGCAAAATTACTTATTTGAATTGTACATCTTTATATAAAGGTTTATTATGTACTGGAGACTTTAGAGCTCCTCACCGATTATAGATATTTATGAATGTATAATAAAAATAAGTTAATGTAACTTATTGTATTACAGCAATATTGCCAAGAGATTTGAATGTTTGCTTATAAATAGTAGTGCATTCAAATATTTTAGCAATATTGCGCCTGTAATGCGATATAATATGCCCTTCAACAGATATATTACAAGACAGTAATGATGTAATATGTTTTGTTGAAGAGTTGAAATTTAGGTTTGTTTATTGCATTTCAAAAATCCCTTATAGATTCCTTAATTTGATACATATCGTCATTTTCAAATCCTACTATCATAAAGTAAAGTCAAAATTATTATTTTTTTATTTGCAATAATAGAAACATTATTATTTTTTCATAAGAATATTGCTTTACATGAAATTAATAATATTTTTATATTTCATCAAACATATATGTTTTTTAGTATCCTTATAAAAATATTTTTCAAAAAATAGTTATTATTGAAGTATATAAATTAAAAAAAAATTGTTTAATGTATTGATAAAATTCAAAGTAATTTACAATAGCAAGGGTATGTTATATCAGTCATTTTGCAATAACAGTTACATATATGGACTAGAATTAAAAAGGTAAGTGAAACTTCATTATTATACAGAAAAATAACAAAATAAAAAAAAATTCAACAAATACGAAGCGTGATAAAATTTTTTGAGTAATCCGGGTATATTTTAGTTTGGACAACAATCCGAAACAAGTATGGAAAAATTCAAACAGATGTAATGAAAGAAAACATTTTGACATTTTGCTCTTTTCTCATATTATTAAAAACAAAATAAGTTCAGTTTTAATAATTTTTTTAATCAATAAATTTAATGTTAATTTTCATATATTTATAAAATTTTAGGCCTGAGGAGAATAAATTGGGAAGCGAACGCAAGCATAAGATAGAAAAGGACAGAAGTTGGTCTGTTTTTTCTATTGCATGCTTACGATCACGTAATTTTTTTTATTCTGCTTTAGGCTTTTGACGTTTTTCTTTCATCATATTGTTTATATAGGTTTTGTTTTAATAATTTTTTTAATCAATAAATTTAATGTTGATTTTCATATATTTATATGTAGAATGTAAATTTACTTTTAATAAGATAAAAAAAGTGGTATTAAAAATTGTTGCAGAATCACCTTTATAGATAAATTGTCAATAATTCTTTTTTCTCAAAACAAAAAAGGTGTAAATGCACCCTAATATGATACATGGGTAATATTCTTCTGGTATTTATATTCGCAAAATATAAACAAGTCGACATTTATAATGAAAGAAAACATTTTAGGCCTGAGGAGAATAAATTGGGAAGCGAACACAAGCATAAGATAGAAAAGGACAGAAGTTGGTCTGTTTTTTTCTATTGCATGCTTACGTTCACGTAAGTTTTTTTATTCTGCTTTAGGCTTTTGACGTTTTTCTTTCATCATATTGTTTATATAGGTTTTGTTTTAATAATTTTTTTAATCAATAAATTTAATGTTAATTTTCATATATTTATATGTAGAATGTAAATTTACGTTGAATAAGATAAAACAAGTGGTATTAAAAATTATTGCAGAATCACCTTTATAAATAAATTGTCAATAATTCTTTTTTCTCAAAACAAAAAAGGTGTAAATGCACCCTAATATGATACATGGGTAATATTCTTCTGGTATTTATATTCGCAAAATATAAACAAGTCGACATTTATAATGAAAGAAAACATTTTAGGCCTGAGGAGAATAAATTGGGAAGCGAACACAAGCATAAGATAGAAAAGGACAGAAGTTGGTCT
This sequence comes from Leptopilina myrica (nomen nudum), assembly GCA_032872475.1. NCBI lineage: Eukaryota > Metazoa > Arthropoda > Insecta > Hymenoptera > Figitidae > Leptopilina > Leptopilina myrica (nomen nudum). The sequence goes on from JAVJHR010000011.1 coordinate 145,674, forward strand.
GTTTTTTTCTATTGCATGCTTACGTTCACGTAAGTTTTTTTATTCTGCTTTAGGCTTTTGACGTTTTTCTTTCATCATATTGTTTATATAGGTTTTGTTTTAATAATTTTTTTAATCAATAAATTTAATGTTAATTTTCATATATTTATATGTAGAATGTAAATTTACGTTGAATAAGATAAAACAAGTGGTATTAAAAATTATTGCAGAATCACCTTTATAAATAAATTGTCAATAATTCTTTTTTCTCAAAACAAAAAAGGTGTAAATGCACCCTAATATGATACATGGGTAATATTCTTCTGGTATTTATATTCGCAAAATATAAACAAGTCGACATTTATAATGAAAGAAAACATTTTAGGCCTGAGGAGAATAAATTGGGAAGCGAACGCAAGCATAAGATAGAAAAGGACAGAAGTTGGTCTGTTTTTTCTATTGCATGCTTACGATCACGTAATTTTTTTTATTCTGCTTTAGGCTTTTGACGTTTTTCTTTCATCATATTGTTTATATAGGTTTTGTTTTAATAATTTTTTTAATCAATAAATTTAATGTTGATTTTCATATATTTATATGTAGAATGTAAATTTACTTTTAATACACTGTAAAAAATCCTAAGAATATTACCCACATTAAATGTGGCTATTTTACAGACTTTGGGAAAAGTGCCGCATTCAATGTGGCAACATAACCTTATTTAAAGCGTCACTTTTCCCAAAGTCTGTGTAATTTTCTTAGGATTTTTTACAGTGTAAGATAAAAAAAGTGGTATTAAAAATTGTTGCAGAATCACCTTTATAGATAAATTGTCAATAATTCTTTTTTCTCAAAACAAAAAAGGTGTAAATGCACCCTAATATGATACATGGGTAATATTCTTCTGGTATTTATATTCGCAAAATATAAACAAGTCGACATTTATAATGAAAGAAAACATTTTAGGCCTGAGGAGAATAAATTGGGAAGCGAACACAAGCATAAGATAGAAAAGGACAGAAGTTGGTCTGTTTTTTTCTATTGCATGCTTACGTTCACGTAAGTTTTTTTATTCTGCTTTAGGCTTTTGACGTTTTTCTTTCATCATATTGTTTATATAGGTTTTGTTTTAATAATTTTTTTAATCAATAAATTTAATGTTAATTTTCATATATTTATATGTAGAATGTAAATTTACGTTGAATAAGATAAAACAAGTGGTATTAAAAATTATTGCAGAATCACCTTTATAGATAAATTGTCAATAATTCTTTTTTCTCAAAACAAAAAAGGTGTAAATGCACCCTTATATGATACATGGGTAATATTCTTCTGGTATTTATATTCGCAAAATATAAACAAGTCGACATTTATAATGAAAGAAAACATTTTAGGCCTGAGGAGAATAAATTGGGAAGCGAACGCAAGCATAAGATAGAAAAGGACAGAAGTTGGTCTGTTTTTTTCTATTGCATGCTTACGTTCACATAATTTTTTTATTTTGCGTTAGGCTTTTGACGTTTTTCTTTCATCATATTGTTTATATAGGTTTAGTTTTAATAATTTTTTTAATCAATAAATTTAATGTTAATTTTCATATATTTACATGTAAAATGTAAATTTACTTTTAATAAGATAAAAAAAATGGTATTAAACATTGTTGCAGAATCACCTTTATAGATAAATTTATCGATAATTCTTTTTTCTCAAAACAACAGAGGTGTAAATGCACCCTTATATGATACATGGGTAATATTCTTCTGGTATTTATATTCGCAAAATACAAACAAGTCGACATTTATAATAAAAGAAAACATTTTAGGCCTGAGGAGAATAAATTGGGAAGCGAACGCAAGCATAAGATAGAAAAGGACAGAAGTTGGTCTGTTTTTTTCTATTGCATGCTTACGTTCACGTAATTTTTTTTTATTCTGCTTTAGGCTTTTGACGTTTTTCTTTCATCATATTGTTTATATAGGTTTTGTTTTAATAATTTTTTTAATCAATAAATTTAATGTTGATTTTCATATATTTATATGTAGAATGTAAATTTACTTTTAATAAGATAAAAAAAGTGGTATTAAAAATTGTTGCAGAATCACCTTTATAGATAAATTTATCGATAATTCTTTTTTCTCAAAACAACAGAGGTGTAAATGCACCCTTATATGATACATGGGTAATATTCTTCTGGTATTTATATTCGCAAAATACAAACAAGTCGACATTTATAATAAAAGAAAACATTTTAGGCCTGAGGAGAATAAATTGGGAAGCGAACGCAAGCATAAGATAGAAAAGGACAGAAGTTGGTCTGTTTTTTTCTATTGCATGCTTACGTTCACGTAATTTTTTTTTATTCTGCTTTAGGCTTTTGACGTTTTTCTTTCATCATATTGTTTATATAGGTTTAGTTTTAATAATTTTTTTAATCAATAAATTTAATGTTAATTTTCATATATTTATATGTAAAATGTAAATTTACTTTTAATAAGATAAAAAAAATGGTATTAAACATTGTTGCAGAATCACCTTTATAGATAAATTTATCGATAATTCTTTTTTCTCAAAACAACAGAGGTGTAAATGCACCCTTATATGATACATGGGTAATATTCTTCTGGTATTTATATTCGCAAAATACAAACAAGTCGACATTTATAATAAAAGAAAACATTTTAGGCCTGAGGAGAATAAATTGGGAAGCGAACGCAAGCATAAGATAGAAAAGGACAGAAGTTGGTCTGTTTTTTTCTATTGCATGCTTACGTTCACGTAATTTTTTTTTATTCTGCTTTAGGCTTTTGACGTTTTTCTTTCATCATATTGTTTATATAGGTTTAGTTTTAATAATTTTTTTAATCAATAAATTTAATGTTAATTTTCATATATTTACATGTAAAATGTAAATTTACTTTTAATAAGATAAAAAAAATGGTATTAAACATTGTTGCAGAATCACCTTTATAGATAAATTTATCGATAATTCTTTTTTCTCAAACAACAGAGGTGTAAATGCACCCTTATATGATACATGGGTAATATTCATTTGGTATTTATATTCGCACAATACAAACAAGTCGACATTTATAATAAAAGAAAACATTTTAGGCCTGAGGAGAATAAATTGGGAAGCGAACACAAGCATAAGATAGAAAAGGACAGAAGTTGGTCTGTTTTTTTCTATTGCATGCTTACGTTCACGTAATTTTTTTTATTCTGCTTTAGGCTTTTGACGTTTTTCTTTCTTTCTTTTTTCTTTCTTTCTTTCTTTCATCATATCATTATTGTAAAAAAATAAAGATTTAATTTTCCTTGTTATTTAGATGTGTAAATTTCTTTGGTATAAATATCAACCAACATTATTTATTCATTTATGTATTGAATAATACGTGGAATCAATCATTATAAATAAATTTAAAGTTTCACACAATCTTCGTTTAGTTGCAGCACCACACAAGGAGAGCGCCACCTGATGATAAACATAAGTATATTTATTTAATAAAAGTATATTTAATATTAAATAAATAAATATGTTGCCTTCGATTCTCTTACAAATAGTTAATTATTAATTTTAAAAAATCTAGTTTCACTTACCTGAATTGAAAATATAATGCACCATTAGAATTATAGAATGTTTACATTTAGCCTGTATGTATAAGTAAACGATTTGCTTTTTACCTATTATTTGTTTTTGTAAAATTTATAAAAAAAAACATTATAATCATCATTGCTCTTACAATAAATATTTTTAATTCTACAAATAGACAAAATATTTGTATAATCTAATACATTTATATACAATGATATAGTAATTTATATATTACTGACCATTAGATTTCTTTATAAATATATTTTACAACTCTTTTTATGTATAACATAATCAAAAGTTATTTTAAATTATCCTTTATCTTATTTTATTATTTATTCCCGGTGATTATTTCATAAAATAATTTGAAAAATGTGCAAAATACACTCTGCGCATGATTGCATCCCCTTGCGATAGCCTACCGCGTGCTTTCACCATGGTGCGACCATGGGTATTTCAATATTTATTTTTAAAAAATTTTTTCGCATTATTTTCAAAAACTAACACCCACCACTCCAAGTTTATGTTATTTCCTACCTTTCTACAAAATTCCAAGCAAAAATATTCATAATTGTCGATACTAGACGGCTGGCAAAATTCAATGTTAAAATTTGACATTTCTGACGTCATCAAGGTTCAAATGCCCTTAATTTCTTGATTTTTCAGTTTCTTAATTTTTTAATTTTACAACTTATTAAATTATTAATTTATTAAATTCTTAATTTCTAAGAATTTTATTTTCTTATTTCTTAATTTCTCTATTTTTTAGTTTATAAATTTTTTGATTTCTTAATTCCTTAATTTCTTGATGTTTCAGTTTCTTAATGTTTTAATTTTACAATTTATTAACCTATTAATTTCTTAATTTCTTAATTTTTCAATTTCATAATTTCCCTATTTCTTAGTTTCTTAATTTCGTAGTTTCTTATTTTTTTAATTTTTTATTTCATTAATTTCCTTATTTTCTAATTTATTATTTTTTCGCCCTCATTTCTCAATTTCTTCATTTTCTTGTTTCTTTTATTTCTCTATTTCCTTATCTCACATTTGACTTTCTCGAATTGGAAATAGAGAGCACAAAATATAAATAATGATTTTATATTCTCTTCGTTTGTTTAGAAAGGGAAGTTTTTTTTTGTTTTGAATAAGTGACAACTTACATAAAAATGTAAAATAGGATGCAGAGTGGCAGATAAATTTGATGAACGGTTTCCTCATGGTTAGACCGATAGTGCTGTGAGGGGCTATTATATAGGCCACACTGTAAAGTGGAAAGAACATTCCAATACGGACGATTTGCACAGCCTGAAGAAACATATTCTTCCTCCGAAAGCCCGGAAGGCCCTCGTACCAAATCGATGCCAGCAATTGCTGAACATTTGGATGCGCGACAAACTGAAAATATTCAGATCAAAATTGTTATATTGAGAAAGTTTCATAAAATTTAATTTTATTAAATTTTCATTAAATTAAATTTCATTAAATTTTCACAAAATTAAATTTCATTGAATTTTCACAAAATTCAATTTCACTAAATTTTCGTAAAATTAAATTTCATTAAACTTTCACAAAATTAAATTTCATTAAACTTTCATAAAATTAAATTTCATTAAATTTTCATAAAATTAAATTTTACTGTTTATTCATTTTATTTTTACTACTTGTTGTTATTTTTTTTGAAATATAGTAAATTATAATTTAACTTCAGCCAAAAAATAGTATCTTAAAAATTTATTTCCTTTACTATTTCTCTTATTACTAAAATTACAGTAAAATCCCTACTGATATGAAAATAAAAATTCGAATACACTGCCAAAAAAAGTTTCATAATTTAAAAAGATTCGAAAATTTTCCATCTAACAAATATTTTTTTACCACTAAAACAAGAAAAATTTTCCAACACGAAAAGTATTTTTTATATAAATTAATACTCAACACTGACTATAAATTACTCGATTGACTAATTTGGAAAAAAACAAAAAAAATTTTCACAATAAAAATTTTTACACGACACTAAAAGAAAAGAAATCATTTCTTTTATCATCATAAGAAAAAGAATTCTCGAACTACTCAAAAAAAATGAAATTTACAAATTTTCTATACGAGCTTGAGAATAATTTTCCAAAAGAAGAAAAAAAAATTCCAAATAATTTCCTGGGAAAAAAATATTATCTTATCTCTCTCCCTCATGGTAGATAGCAAGTTAACGTAAACTCATTACGTATACACTTTTCTCGTTCAAAACTCAATTAAGAAACTGCCGGATAAAGCGCGGGCATTTTTATAAACTATATTAAAGAATTTACGGAAAATTCTACAAAGTTTTTTTTTCTCTGTAATTGCGATGCACTACTATATATATATATATGATCGCAGTAAATCAAATTCAAAATACTAAACACTTAAATCGACTTTAGAAAATGAGTTTCCTATTGATTGAGTGTAAGATAAATTATTGTGAACTTTTAAAAAAGTAATTACTAAAAATTTAAAAAAGTAGAAAGAAAGTGGAAAAAGTGGAAGTGGAGAAAAGAAGAGAGAGAATGAGAAAAAAATTTTTTTAAATAAAGAGATGATAATAAATATAATAATAAAAATAAAAATATATATTTCTGTAAATATTACTATTATTTAATGGTCCTAAAATTTTGAACGTTTAAATGAACGATAATATTTTTTTTACTTCTTCTAATTTGTATTTCTTTGAAAAAAAAATATTTTTTAGATAACAAAAAAATAATTATTTTTTATAACAAATTAATTCTAAAGTAAATATTGTTCAATTTGCATTATTTTTTTTCTGGATAGTAATTTTAGAAAACACTTAAGATGAAAAAAATTTTCGTTTATTTAAAGGTTCTAAATTTTTAGACACATTTATATTTATAGAAATAAAAAAAAAAAAAAAAAATACTGAAAAAATGTCGTTACCTTTTTTTGACGAAGTTTAATAGCTAACTTGAGTCGACTCAGGTGCATTCTTTCCCCATGCTCGTAAGTAGGCCCCTTCGCATCGTGATTCAAGAGGATTTCAAGTTCCCGTGAACTTCTCGTGTGGTCCAATAAGGCAGTGGCAAAGTCTTGGCATTGTTTTCTAAGCTCCTGCGCTCACAAAATTATCACAGTTATAAATATCGTCTCTCCTTTGAATAAAGTATAGGAGAAAAAAGAAATATTCTTCCTAAATTACACAATTAATATTTCGCCAGCTTTTTCGAAATTAACAATTAATAATAACAATAATAACATTAATATTAACAATTAATTTTCAATATTTTGCCAGATATTTGCAATCATAATTTTGAAACATTTTTTTCAAGAATCTTGCAAGATATTTGCAATCATAATTTTGAAACATTTTTTTCAAGCATTTTTATCTCTTTCTTCATAGAAAAACCAATTTTCAAACAAAAATTATAGAGAAAACAATGCATTTTAGTAATAATGTTTTTAAAAATAGAAAAACTTAATTTTTTAACAACTTGTTTAAACAATTATTTTTTAAATGATAATTTTTTTATGAAGATGGTGATGGTTTTTTTTGTTTGCATGAATAGTGCAGTAAAAATTTCAAAAAAACATTTCTGAAAAAAATCGAAAAACACCATTTTTATATTTACACAGTCGGTTGAGTAGATAATTAAGTTTATTAGAAAAAAATGAAAAAAAAATCCATCGCTATCTTCATAAAGAAATTAACAGTAAAAAATTATTGTTTAAACAAATTGTTGAAAAATCAAGTTTTGTCAGTTTTAAAAAAAAATATTATTAAAATTAATTGTTATCTCTATAATTTGGATGCACAAAATTTTTTTCTAGAATCAATAGTTTACGAGATAAAAATTCTTGAAAAAAAGTGTCGAAATTATATTGCAAAACATTAGAAATTTTTGAAAACATTTTAGCACGCTTATTTCGGAGCCTAGACGCATTTTCAAATTATAAAATATAAGTAAAATCAAAATTTCGTCAATTTTGATTCAATAACTATTTTCTAGAACTATTAACTAAAATTCTTCTCAAAATCAACTGTTTTTAAATATTTTTTGAAATAATTCTTTCAGAATTTGCAAATACGTTTAAAATTCAATTTTACGAAATTTCGATTATACGATAAAGTGCTTTAGTTAAATACACTGTGAGAAAATATTTGGAAATTTTCCCATAAAATTTAGGAAGCAAATTGCAATGATTATTTAAAAGAAATTTACTAACATAGATAAAGGAATTTAAATAAAAATAACGTAGATATTGAAAATCATTGAAATGAGGAAAATTTTTGAAAATAATAGAAATTTTGGAGAAGAATTTTGTTATATATAAAAATAGTTGTAGTGTTGAGGAGAATTTTTCTTTGAATTTTTGTAAGAAGAATAATATTACTTTTGAAAATAATGGAATTTTGGAGAAGAATTTTTGTTATTTATAAAAATAATGGAATTTTGAAAAAGAATTTTGATTACTTTTGAAAATAATTGTAGTGTTGAGGAGAATTTTTCTTTGAAATTGTTTTTTTTATTACTTTTGAAAATAATGGAATTTTGGAAAAGAATTTTTGTTATTTATAAAAATAATGGAATTTTGAAAAAGAATTTTGTTTACTTTTGAAAATAATTGTAGTGTTGAGGAGAATTTTTCTTTGAAATTGTTTTTTTTATTACTTTTGAAAATAATGGAATTTTGGAAAAGAATTTTGTTATTTATAAAAATAATTGTAGTGTTGATGACAATTTGTCTTTGAATTTTTAAACATAATTGTATTTTTATAAAAAGAATTTTATTACTTTTGCTTTTTTTTGAACACATAATTGAATTTCTGCAATTATTTGTAACTTTTCCAAAATTTAATTTTTTGAAAATGTTTTTAATTTTAACTTCAATTTTGTATACTCTCATTTATTTATCATTAAATATTAATTAAATATATAAAGTTAATATATAAATATATTTAACTTTATATAGAATTTAAATTCATAAAATTTTGCAAAAATCTAAGTCTCTTAAGATTTCCAATTAAAACCTTTTTCAGTTTATCAATTTATGAAAATTGTAAAAGTAACAGTAACTCTTTTAAAATTGAATTAATTTTGAAATATTTAAGTAAAAGTTTCATTAAATAATTTCTAAGTAATAATTTTATGATAGTTGTTGATGACTTATATTTATTTATCTTTAGAGAATAGAAAAAAAAATTGTAATAAAATATAAAAATATTAAATATAATATTTATATGAAATTATAAAATAAAAATACGGTTAATAATAGAAAAATATTATAATTTACCTCTAATAGAATAATTTTTTGTTAATAGAAATAATTAAATTTTTCTTCTCTTCCAATTAAAGGAAATAAGTAGAATTCTTTTCAGCGAATTTAAATTTGTATGATTAACAAAATTGTTAGTTTCGTTCTAAAAGCTTTGCAATACTTAGTGACACGAAATTCGCCGTCAAAGAGAAGCTGCAAATTAATTGATCGTGAAATGAACCTCTCTCGTGTCATGTGTGGCGTTCATTAGACTCAAAGTAGGCATTGGTTTCAGTTAGCCTGTTTAAATATGTTATACTCTTCGAATGTCTTGTTCACAAAACCGTAATTTTAATTCCATCAAATTAACTTCCAGCTTTTTTGTCAACGATTTGACAACATAATCTTTTTGCTTTAATTTCCTATTTTTGTCTCTTGAATCAATTTTTATAATCAATTTTATTTTTTGTATTTTAATATTTATTTATATTTTATTCTTTTTGAATTTGGAGAACTAAAATTTTTTTTATTTTGTTATTAATTTTTTTTTTATCTTTTTACATCTCTCGCTATTTTATAATTTTTCATTATCTTCGCTGATTAATTTTTTATTTCACCACTTTCCAAATAAGAAAAACGAGAATTAAAAAAAAATTTTTTTTTAAATTCTGTCTGACTAGAAATATTTTTCGTACTACGAGAAACATGAAAATAAATTTATTTCAATTCCTACAATTTTATCTGATAAAAATTCACTTTTACTACAACTTCGATGATTTGTATCACTTTGGCAGAAGAAATTAATTTTTTACAACTTGTAAAAAGTGTTAAAGATAAAAAAAATTTTGTCTGATTAAAATTGATCCTAACTGTGGATAATGAACGTAAAATAATTCAAAACTTCCGAATGGTTAAAAATGAATTTTTTCTTTTCGATAAAAGACACTGAGAATTAAGAAAAAATTCCTGTCTGACTGAAACCATTTTTACTACTTAGAAAAAAATTAATAAAAATGAGAAACTTTGTCGGACTCAAAGTGACCATAAATTCTGTCGGACTAAAAACCATTTCTACTACTTGCAGGGGAATAAAAAGAATAGAAACTGTGTCTGACTATAATTGACTCTAACTACTGACAAAGAAGAAAAACTTTATAACAATAAATATAGAAATTACAAAAAATAATAAATAATTAAAAAACTAAAATAAAAAAATTAATAACAGAAATTTTTTTTTCTAAATGAACTAGAAAGAAAATAAATTACAAACCAATGAACTACAAAAAAAACATCAAATAAACTGTGAAGAAAATAAAGTAAAAAAAATAGAATAAATTAAGTTACCCAAAAATTAACCTCCAAAAGCTACAAAAAACTAAATTTGAAATTAAAATAAACTACTGAAAATATAAATTCCCGAACAGAAACTAAAAATGTAAATAAAAAAATATAAAAAATTTACTATAAGAAAATTAACGACCAAAAGAATAGGTTACAAAAAAATGCTGCAAAAACAAAAAAATACAAAAAAATTTATTCCAAATTAAAAATAAACTACAAAATGATATAAAAAAGTACAAAGAAATTTATATCAAAATAAAAATAAACTACAAAGTGATACAAAAAAATTTATTTCAAATTAAAAATAAAAAAATAAAATAAAATATAAACTACAAAATAATACAAGAAACTAAAATAAAAATAAACTACAAAATGATACAAAAAAATTTATTTCAAATTAAAAATAAAAAAAATAAAATAAAATATAAACTACAAAATAATACAAGAAACTAAAATAAAAATAAACTACAAAATGAATAAAAAACTAAAATAAAAAATAAATCACAGGAAAACATATTTTTAAATGAACTAGGAAAAAAATAAACTACAAAAAAGTAAAATTACCAAAAAATCTAAATTGCAAAAAAATTTAAAGAAATTGAATTACAAACAATACAAAATATGTATTATAAAAAGCATAAATTACAAAATGTGTACTGCCAGAAAAATAAACTACGAAAAGATAAATATTAAAAAAGTAAAATGTGCTTAATTTGATATTTGAATTATGTTTTCTAGATTTAAAAATAATTTTAATATTATGCTTTGCTATTTCCTTTGAAAAAATATAATATTATCTGCTTTATTATTTTTTTAATAAAATACATAAATTTATTTACAGTTGGGTAAATGTTATGAATTTTTAATAGCAGATTTTTTTTTACAAATTGTATTCATGGAGAAATAACTTTTTTTCTGCTTTTCTTTATGCGGTAAAAATTTATTTCTCAGTACATTATAAAATAAATTGTTCTTGAATTTTATGAGTATTTTTTACATTTTCATTTTTTTTTCTTCTCTTCTTTTTTATTTTTATTGAAAAAGTTGTAAAGTAGAGTGAAGTTAGTAGAGGGAAGTTTTAAGAAGAAAGTTATTACACGGAGAAAAATTCTTTATTAATGATTACAATAGTCTATACTACTGCTCGGATATGTGACCACTTTTTGTAATTATTATGAAAACTATGTAATGGGTTAAGAAACTGAGAAGGAACTATTACTATAGCTGCTGTAATAAATACAAACACTATATTACTTGTGTTGAAATTTTTTTTTTGGAGCCAATGATAATTTAAAAGTGAAGGTTAAGAAAGAAAACTGTAAGCATTTACACAGAGTCTTGTTATAATTACAATAGTCTGTAGTAAAACCAAGCTACCTTTGATACAAGGAAATTCAAGTTTTCGTTAATACTCATTCCTGTTCACTTTGTTACGATTACTATAGTTATTCGTAAAGGCCTAAGCACAACTGCTTCGCGAACGTCGTTCGCGAACGCAAAGCATGGGTTAGAAAAGGACAGCAATATATTTGTGTCCTTTTCTATCTCATGCGTCTCGTTCGCGAACGATCTTCGCGAATCTATTCTGCGTTGGCCTTAAGAGCTCCTATATATGTATATTCTTCTAGCCAATAATGGTAGTCGATATATTACGAAGAAAACCGAATTTTCAAATACGGCGCGCCGATGGTAGTCGATGTATTACGAAGAAAATCAAATCGACAAATACGACACGCCGATGATAATCGATATATTGCGAAGAAAACCGAATCAAATACGACGCGCCGGCGCAAGAGCGTAGCTGCCAAGTACCCTCGCCAGACACAAGTGCATTTTAATTGGTGGACATTTGCGTTCTTATTAAAAATTCTAAAACTTCCACCAATTAAAATTAGAGGCACGAGACATGCGCACTTGCGTTTGGCGGGGGACCTAGCAGATGAGAAGTTCCGTAGTGCTAGTGTTTACACTTCGTGACTGCAACTAATAAAAAATGTAGTGCTTTTGTTTTTTAGCATTGTTTTTGAAGTCACATAAATCAACAGGTTAGTATAAACAATGTAATTTATTTGTAATTGTAATATTTTTAGATAAAAATGAGTATTTTGCAGTTTTTAATGAAGTAATAATATAATGAATTAATTTATATCAATATAACCTCAAAATTTGAATGTTCAGTTTAAAACCTGTACTTTTTATCTGTGAAAAAATATAAAATGTACTATTTTTGTAACAGTTTCCCAGGTTTTTAATATTAAATCAGTCAACAATGGATTCTCAAGAGTATACACCTGATATACATAATAGTTTGACTGATTTGTCAAATGTTCATCGTTATGATTCTCATTATAATTTTCAGGAGACGGTATTTGCTGTTTTTTCTAACAGAAATTTTTATTCGATTAAGAATATTCTAAGTTAATAATGTTATCTATATAATAATCTTAAATTTTTTTAATATAGTACCCACAATATCAGCATTATTGGCAGGACTCATCATATTGGGTATGTAAATAGAAAATTACAATTAAAAGAAACATCTATATTTTTCTTTACAAAAAGAGTAGTTAATTTATTTGTTAAATCAAAAAACAGAAAAAAGAATTGATATATTTTTATAGTTAAACTTATACTGTATTCTAAATTAATTTTACTTAAAGTCAAACCCATGATTAAAAATTGTTCCAATTACTTTTTCATAGAACTGATAAACATAATTTATAATATAATATTTAAATTTAATAGCATCCTGGAAGAGATGAGATACTACCTCAAGCGTCTATTCTTCAAGTAATTATGTTGTCGTATAATTCGATTTTAGAAATATTTTGATAATTTTAACATAAATAATAAATAAAAATTTATTTTCAGCAACATTCTGCGAATCAGTCAACGGTGCTTCCCAGGGAAACTGATCAATCGTGCGTGCAAGTGCAAAGATCAGAAGTATCCGCATTAACAGTAAATATGTTTTTAATATTTTAATTTATTAAAAAGAATTTTAAATTATTGTTTTAATGAATGAAATTAATTTCTTTGTGAATTTAAAACAATTTAGTTATTTAATTAAAAAATATTTAGTGATTTCTTGAATATTAATTTTGTATATAATAAATTATTGAAAAAGCATAATAACAAATAGAACTAATACACATAAATTGTAAATAAATTATAACATAAATAATGCATAAATATTTATTTTCAGCAACCTTCTACGAGTCAGTCAACGGTGTTCCACAGAGAAACTGATCAAGCGCCGTCCGTGCAAGTGCAGAGATCAGAAGTATTCGCATTGACTGTAAATATGTTTTTAATATTTTTGATTTATTAAAAAGAATTTTAAATTATTGTTAAGAACAAAATTCATTTCTTTGTAAATTTAAAAAGATGTTAGTTATTACATTAAAAAATATTTAGTGATTTTATGAATATTGATTTTGTATATAATAAATAATTAAAAATGTATAATATCAAATGTTTTAGACACCAATTGTGAGTGAACTCGACACTTTTAGCACATATTCCAACAACACGCATAAAGATTCTTCTGAACCTTCGAATAATTCTCTCAACTGGGGAAATAAATCCAAAGATGTAAGAAATCCAATTGCAATTAAAAATTTTTAAATAACAATAAAAATAATGTTGATATTTTTATAGTTATTTGCAGACATCTTTAATTTCAATCTATCAATTCTAGTTTATGTTGTTTTATTTTTTTTCGATTTATAAATTAATTTTGTTTCAGCAACTAATTCCGGAACTAATTTCGATCAGAGATAATGAATGTTGTTGTGTAAGTTATCCATTCAAAGTTTTACTTTTTTATGTAATATTTGGTGGAATAATATTATATTATATATCAATAATTGTTTTATTTATATTTGCTCACAGGATATACTTTCAATTTTAAAAAGAAATGTTGATGGAAAAGAAATTTTAAATTTTTATGATAAAAATAAATGTTTAAATTCTGCTATACGAACGAAATTGGTGCGCGTTCTACTTTCAACAGAAAAAGACAAAGTATTTAAAAATGTGCCATCAGGAAAAATATTAGATTCTTGGACGTATGTATAGTGAAAATGATTAAATGCTCTTAAATAATATTAACATTTTACTATAGGTAATAATTACTTCTTTTATTAATTTCAGTGTTCCTTCTTCTACCTTCAAAAGTTGGGCTGCCGAAATTGAAAAAAATTTTTCTGGAGAAAAGAGTGCAGTGTATTATACTCCATACACTTCTGAAAATGGTCTGAGTGTCGCCCCCAGCGGAAAATTATATGATCATTTTAACTATATTAAACGCAATTTAATTCAAAATGGTTTAATTCAATCAAAATTAAGAAGAGACAAAAAATCACATGCAGTTGAAGAACATGTTAATAGTAAGATTATATCAATAATTTTAATAAATTGAAAGTATCGAATTATATTATTTTAAACTTTAATTGCGCGAAATTGTCTCTTGTAGAAAACCAAGATATCGATATTGACTGGCTTGAAACACATGATACTCCCACTGATGAAGTGCATAAAAAGTGGGAAAACACTTTTCACAGCAGACAAAATTTATTAACAATAAAAGGTCTACTGGTCTCAGAATATACTAAAAAATTCTTGGCTCTTCGTCTGAACAGTGGTCAAAACTTGGTAAAGTTATCAGTTTATAAATATTTATTATCTTATTATATATATTTCTTTTTAACTTTTTAATCCTGTCTTTAGATAAACTTGGATTTTAATTTGTTATATCCTGGAAAATCTAATTTATTTTTTGAGAGGTGGAAATTAATTAGAGAACAAATTGTTTTGTACATTTTATCAATCAACAAGTCAAATATAGTAAAAGAAGATTTAGAGTATTTCTATTCATTACGAAATGCTAATACTGGTAATTTTTTAATATAATTTATTGCTTATTGTTATAAAATATTTTTTTACCAGGTAAATTTTATTTCACATTGGTCTCAAACATAATTCTTTAATTCTCATTCTTAGATACCCAGGACATTTTGATTTTTTATCTTTTGCTATACGTCCTTAAAGGCGAGAGACAAAGAAAACGGAAAAGGGATAGTAATAATGAGAACATTGTCGAGGAACAAGTCAAAAAATCGAATAAAGAAAAGCGAAATAGTTACATGATTCATGTGCCTGTAAGATTTAAATATTAATTTTTATTTATAAAGTTTGACTTACAATTACATCATGATATTTTATACATATAAATTTTGTTTAGGATTGCAGCAACTTCGATAAAGAACTATCGTTGATAAGAGCTACTTGCAGAGAACAGAAATTAACATTGCAGCCAGTAATCGTCGTCGTTGGACAATTACAAAAAATTGAAAGGACATATGTCGTCATAGACGAAATTGAATACTCAACAACATCGTTCTTACATGCAGTTGATGTAGCATTTAAATCTTTTTTTGTTTTAAACTGCAAATATCCACAGTACTCATCAAGCATTTGGCAATTTATACAAAGGAGTATTTTTGATATTACTGTGAGTGGACAAAAAGTGTATGCCAGTGTTAACATTTTGCTCGGCAAAGTACAAAAGTGTTTAGAAGACGCATCACCTCCACAGTCTACACAAAATTGAATAGTCCACAGTTAATCAAGCAACACAAGCTTGAGTGATTATATTTTTGATATTTTTTGTTGAGATTAAATAGTTTTGTTTTATTTACTTAAAAATGCCTCAATGTTTCGAGTGCTCTTTACAATTTGTAAACAATTTGACAATGTTACAACACATACAATGTGTACATACAAATATCACTCAATATACGTGTTTGGAAAAAGATTGTAATAGAATATATTCAATTTTTGATTCATATTATCGTCATCGGAGAGCTAAACATGAAATTAATGAAGAATATTCGAATCACGATGAAATTTATAATACTACTCGAAGTTTTCCTGAAATAAGTGACGACAACAATCTGATTGAAGATTCTCAACCGTCGTTTGAATTTAGAACTGAGCATATTGACACTGATTCCGATTCTGATGATGAATTAGAAGAAGATGAAGAAAGTGACGTAAATTATTCGAATTCCAATGTGACTTTTACTTCTTCAGAAGATCAAGCAATCAAGTTTGTCAGTAAATTGTATAATATTAAAGATATACCGCGAAAACGTGTCAATGATATAGTAATTGAATCTTCCAAGCTATTAGAAGACAGTTTTGCTTTAACTATTATCGAATTAAAAAAAGTAACAAATAATGATATGATTTCGATCAAAGACGTTGAGAAGATTATTAAAAAATTTTCAAATCCATTTGAAAATCTAAAAACGGAAGCTCAGCGATTTCGTCGCTTTAAAGATAACAAAACGCTTATACTTCCTGAATGTTATACATTAGGTCAGGTTTCGGTTTCTAAGTTAAGGCAGGGTGTACAACAAAGAGAAAATATACCATTGGTTGCACAATTCATCCCCATCAGACATGTTTTTAAACAACTATTTGAATTGCCTAATGTTCTTGAAAAAACCTTAGATTACATGAGAAGTCTAAAAAAACAAACAAAAATAATATCAAATATTATACAAGGACCAATGTGGAAACAAAAAATTGCTGACCTAAATTACGAAGGAAAAACTGTATTTCCCATAATAATGAACTTCGACGATTACGAACCAAATAATCCATTAGGCAGTCATAAGGGTGTTTCAAAATGTGGGGCAATTTATTTATCAATACCAGTTTTACCACCAGCTTTTCAATCTAAGCTTGAAAACATTTTTCTCTTTGTTTTATTTAATACGTTAGATCGTCAAGCTTTCGGAAATAAAATTATTTTATCAAAAGTTGTCGAGGAGTTAGAATATCTTCAAAATGAGGGAATTTTGGTTCAACATGGTGCAAAAGTTATGCGTATATATTTTGTATTAGCTTTGGTATCTGGTGACAATTTGGGGCTTAATTCCATTTTAGGATTTACAGAATGTTTTAATTCAAATCTTTTTTGTAGATTTTGTCTCATCGAAAGAAAAAAAATCTATACAATTTTTAACGAAGACGATTGCGTGTTGCGAAATATCGATAATTATAATTCACTTCTAAAAAAAGATTTGAAATCATCTGGAATAAAGGAAGAGTCTATCTTAAATAAATTGAAGGGTTTCCACGTAACTGAAAATTTTGCTGTTGATTGCATGCATGATATTAATGAGGGAATTGCTAGGTATGATGTCGCACTAATATTGGATAATTTTATTCATAGAAAATCTAATCCGGTTTGTTTAGAAGAGTTGAATAAAAGCATTCAGAATTTTAGTAATGTAGGAAACGAGAACAAACCTCCAGAAATAAAGGCTTCTCACGTGTCAAAAAGTAAATGTTTAATTATGTCATCATCGGAAATGTTGTCGCTTGTTAGGATTCTAACCTTAATTCTCGGAAATGAAATACCTCGAGAAGATAAATATTGGCAATTATTGTTATTGCTACGTAAAATAATGGAAATTGTTTGGAGTACAGAGATCACCGAAGAAACTTCATATCTTCTCGATATAACAATTACTGAGTATCTAATTCTTCATTCACAATTGTTTCCAAATAAAATGAGACCTAAACATCACCTTCTTCTTCATTATCCGAGAATAATGAGACAAGTTGGTCCATTATCGAAAATTTCGGTCATACGTTTTGAAGGAAAACATCAGGAGGGTAAAATAGTATCACGAGTTTCGATTAGTAGAGTGAACGTGTGCAGGACAATAGCTGTTAAGAATCAGTTATTCTTGAATTATAGGTTTTTGGCAAAAGAGTTTTATCCCGATTTTACAACTGGACCATTAAAACCATGTAACATTCAGAGAATAATCAGTCTTCCTTCTTTTATCGATTTATTACCAAATAGAAACATTAATGAATGGAAAGTTACGAAGTGGATTAATTTTAATGGGAAAAAAGTAAAACCACATAGTGTTATAACTATTTTTACTGAAGACATTCTTGAGTTTAACATTATTGATACGATTTTAATTAACGATAAAAAATGTCTATTAATAGCAAAAAATATGAATGATTTATATTACGATGAACATTTTTATGCTTATAAAGTCGTAGATGATATGTCTTTTCACTGGAATATTCTAACCTTAGAAAATGTATCTTGCGGTAAAGTTACCACAATTAATCGGTTGATTGATGGATTTAATTATATAAATAAAACATGGTTTTAAATGTGACAAGTAATAACCCAAAATGTTTATAATTGTTTAATTGATGCATTCAGTTATAAAAGTAAAATGTAAATTTTATATTACTTACAAACTTAAAAAATAAATGTTGATTTTGTTTAAAAATATTTCAAAATGTTTGACTGTATTTTATCCTTAAATATATTCAATTTATAACACACTATAAGTTAGGTTAACTTTAATTTTAATTAGTTAATTGATTATTTGCATTATTCATTTGAAATTGATTTTTAACTCAAAAAACTTTAGACCAAACTCTCGGTGTCAATTTTTACTTAATTAATTAATTTAATTAATTCTTTTTTATTTAATTTAATTTTTACTTAATATTAATTTTTGCTTTTAAATATTTCTACAATAAAAATGCTATAAAAATAGACCTTACAGTATGAGAGGTTAAAAATGAATAGTAATTAGTTTAATATTTAAGAAAAAGATAATTTAAAAAAAACTTGAAATTAAAAGTCTTTCTCGCAAGTGGTGAACTTTTGTAGCAGTTAGTATATAAGAAAATTAAAGTCATATATAAATATGTGTTAACAGCGATCGTTAGTGTGTTATGCGTTTTAATATTAAAATTAGGTATAAGCGAAAATATGTACATATGTTAGGTTTAATAAAATTGTCTAATTTAAGGATACAATTAACCTACAAATTGTGAGTGTTTGAAAGGTGTAATTAATGCGGAATATGTAATTAAAAATCAATAACTAAAAAAAGTTTTTATTTTAGTTAAAATTTCTTTTGAACTTTACAGCAGTTTTTTTTAGTCATTATTATATAGCAATATTAACCTTTACAAAGTAAAGGGAATCAGCGCTGCAGAAAATCGTAGTCATTACAACAGGACTATTGTAAAATAAGGTGACCGGCTGGTGTCTTGCCTTCTTATTTTACAATAGTCCTGTTGTAATGACTGCGACTGTCTGTATCACTGATTCCCCTACATTGCTGCTAATTTGAATAGAATTCAAGACTTCCTTTTAATGTAGACTATTGTAATCATTCATATTTAGTTGGTTTTGGCTTCAAATAAAATTTTAATGACTACATTCGACTTACAGAATAGTTAATAACGAAGCTATTTTAAGGATTACTTAAAATGGTCACATATCCGAACAGTACTGTTCAACTATTGTAATCATTACGATAAAATTTTTCTCCGTGTAAAATAACATTTTTTATGACCTTTTACCCCTTCTCTTGATTCATAAATAACAAATTTTCAAATAAACTGTTGTTACTCGACAACTTTAAATTTCATTTCTCTCTCTTTCTCTTGTTTCCTTTAACATTTTCATATTCCAAAACAAGAGTTGTCGATGTTTCAACTTTCAACACACAATATAATTTTATATTCGAAAAAGAAAATTTATTAATTTATGCACAAAAATGAATTGGCAATAAAATTTTTTTTATAACTTTTCTTGGAGAAAAACAGTACTTGTTGAATTACTTTTCATGAAAATATTCAAAAAATATTCTTACAGGAAAAAAGTATAATTAAATAAATATTTTTTAATTAAATAAATAAATAAATATGTTTAAATCTTGTTTCGAAATATTTAATTTAAATGCTTTGTTCATGAAATTTTCTTTGAAAAAGTATTCATTTAATTCTACGAGAAAGAAGGCAATTTTAAAAAGTAACAATTTTTTTTGTTCTCTTGAACAATTTTTAATTTTTTTATTTATTTTGTATTTTTTGTATTTTGTATTTTTTTTATTTTGGCAATAATATTTCATTTTAAAATTTAAAAAAATAATATACAAATTTTGCTTTTTGTTATTCTCTTTAAACAATTTAAAAAAAAATTTTTTCCTTGAAACTAATATTCAATTAAAAACTAAAAAATTGCTAAACAAATATTCCTTTAAAATTGAGGAAAGTTTCGAGTGTTTGGAGCTAAAGTTTAAGACGCTGTAAACACAAGTTTAGTTTCATCTCTAAGTGAGAGAATTGGAATTTATAATTCAATAAATCTTAGGCCTCCTTGAATTGTGGAGTCCTTAAAGTTTTGGCAATTAAATGCAGAAGTGCTGCGCGAGATGAGTAATGAAGGCAAATAAAAGTGATTCAATCATCGGGACAATTTATAATCAGAGAATATTCTCTCAGAGAATATTCTCCATATCTAGAATGTGTTCTTCAACTTTATTAATTTTCATCATCATTTTAATTTCTAATTTTATTTTATTTTATATAAAATCTCTAGGAATTTATTTTAATTAATGGCATATTTTTTTTTATCATTCCCGACTAATTTTGCTTTTCAAAATAAAAAATTGTCTCCACATTTATTCTTCTTATTCAATTTTTTTATGGTGAAAATGATTTATAAAACATTTTTACTTTAACTTTTTATGATAGAAATCGTAAATTTTTTATGATAAAAATTATTAATATATTTTTTCTATTTACTTTGCAACAAAAAAAGTTATGAATTTTTCCCTTAGTTAATATATGACAAAAATAAAAAGAAATAATAACTATTATAAAAAAAGAATAAAAATTATTTAAAAATAATTAAAATAATCAAAAAATATGCAAAATATTTAAATAATTATAATAAAAAAATAATAATTTTTTAATAATAATAAATTATAATTTAATAATAATAAATAATAATTATTTTATAGCTTTAAAACTATATTCCAAAAGAATAATAATTGTAATAAAATTACAATTACAATAAAAAAATAATAAAATGAAATAATAATAATAAAATAAAAATAAATAATAAACTATTTTTACCAGTTTTATTTATGGATGAAATAGTAATAAATAAATAAATTTTCAATGAACCGAATTTGAATGAATTCGACTTAATGCACTAGAATAGAAACAATGGGAATTCCAAAATAAACAGATGTTAATTTAATAAAATTTTCAGTATAAACAAATATAGAGTTTAAATTGAATTTTAATTTTTATTCGATATCGAAAATCAAGTTACTTTATATGCAGTTGTCATTAATTAAAAGATAATTGTTCATTAACGCGGATCGTTCAACTGCAGCCCCCCCCCTGAACCTTGTCATTATGATGCTGAATAATTTATGCAACTATTCATGAATTGATAAATTTAGCCAACACACAATTCACTGAATTGTTCCCAATAGGATTTGAATTTGATCCATTTCAAACTTGAACCACAAAATAAGAACATATCATTTTTTATTTAACGACAAGTTATTAGTAAAATAAAATTAAATAGAATTGGGAAAAGAAAATTTATTAATTAAAAAAAATTCTAATATACTTCATGGAAAAATAAGAATTAAATAAATACGAAAATTAACATGATGAATTTTTTATTCGATTGTTTCGAAATTTAATAAAAATTTACTTTTTTTAAATATTTTTTAAAATATTTTCTAAATACAATATTTTTTAGAATATAATTCTTAAAAAATACAATTATATTTTTAAATAATTTTGAAAAGTCATCAAATTAAATTTCATTCAAATAGAAAATTTATTTCAATAAAATTTAACAGAATTTGTAAATTGTTTCAAGTTTGATAATTATTTTCGGACATTCAAATAGTTTCAAAACAAAATTTTGATTATATTTTTGAAAAACCAAATTCACTTAGAATTTCCGCAATTAAATTATTCAAAACGACGATATTTTTTATTAAACAAAAATTTTAAAACTGATTTTTATTTATTTTGAATTTTTCAAACATTTCAATGCAAAATCATTTGAATGAAATTAAATTAATTCTAAAAATCACTAACTGCAATTTTTCCAAACGTCAAATTTTTTTTAGAATTCTTCAATAAAATTATTCAAAACTTAAATAATTTTGAAAGAAAAAAAAACGTAAGATAATAATTTATTTAAATAGACATTTAAATATTATTACTATTATTATTCAAAATGAAATTAAATTATTATTATTATTCAAAACTTAAATAATTTTTAAGGAAAGAAAAGGTAAGATAATAATTTATTTGAATAAACATTTAAATATTATATTTCCATGACTTTTAAAATGTAAAAAGATTTGAATTTTTCAACTTTTTAAAATTTAATTATTTTTAAAAATTCCTGTTAGAACGCTTCTAATATTCAATTATTTTTCAAAATTTTATTCTTCTTGAAATCAATTTTTATTAGAATTGAGGTATTTTAATAAAATTTGAGAAAATTTACTATTTTTCCAATTTTCTAAAATTATTTTCGAGATTTTAACTATTTTCAAAAAATTTTAATTTAAATTTTTTTAAAAACAGAATTTTTTCAGAATTTCGTAATATAATTTTTCAATTCAATAATTTCTGTCTATAAATGTTAAAACAATAAAATATAAATTAAGTTATAATATATATATATATATATATATATATATATATATATATATAAATAACAAAAATAATTATTAGAAATATATAAAGAAAAATAAAAATTAATTCTCAAAAATATAAATAAATACTTTTCTGAATTATTGTTAAAAATATGTTATAAATAAATATTCTTCATACACTTCCATTTCATAGCCCCCAAGCAAATAAACTTTACATTCAAATAGGAAATAATAGACGAATATAAAGTTTCTCTCAATATCAAAATAGAATTTTTTCTCAATAATTTAGTTTTTTTTATTAGTTTTAGAAAAAAAAAATGTTTTCCTAAAGTGGGAAAAAAATCTATTTTTACAATTTCACTTTTGAGTATTTTATATTTAAAAAAATGATACGTTCTCGTTTAGATAAACATCTCAAGAGAAATATCATTTTTCCTGTGTGTGTGTGTATGTGAGATAAAAAAAATTCCATTTTCCAAGATATTTTCTCTTTAAGAATGAAATTTGACTTTTAAAAATTGATATACACAAACTCTGCAATCTATGTGCATATGTAAATAAATAGCAATTTTGGTATGTTATCTTTAATATTCCTCGGGAGAATATTATTTTTTTTATCCCTCCTCTCTTATCCTCCCAAGGAATTCATTCTCGTATTTTTTCTTCTCTTCCTTATTACATTTTAATTTTCTTACGAGGCAGGAGAGGCGAAATTTTTTTTTTAAAAACAAGAGAAGGAGAAAAAAGCAAAAAATAAAATTGGGAAAAAAGAGGTAAAAAAGAAAAGATAGAAAGAGAAGAGACAAAAGAGAAAAAAAGAGAGAGAAAAGGGGGAGAAAAAAGGGAGTAAATGTATATATATATATAAAGTCAAGATGTACTCGAAATGAAAGAGGTGCAATTAAGGTTTATTTAGAGCGTCACCTGGTACTCGCACTTGAATTCATGCTCGAGAAAGGAAAGACGACGAAGCTCCCAGGAGAGTTCAAAGGCCGTTAAGATGGGGTCCTTAGAGGACAAGGCGATTAATGACGGTGATGCCAATGCACGATAGGCGTTTATTCTACTCCTGGAATGTCGAAGTGAGTCGTCGATCCTTGATTGCACGCACTCATCACATCTGTATGAGGAAATTCAGAAGAAAACACTAATTAAAAATCAAAATTCACATCCACTTGTTTGTAAAATTAATTTCCCTATTAAAAAAAAAATTAAATAACAATTTCAAGTGAAAAATCAACCATTAACCCAATTATCTAAAACTAAGTAGGTAATAAATCAACTTAATAGATTAATTTAATTATTAAATTTAATATTAAATATTAATTAATTAGTTTTAATTAATTAATTATTAAACAGTTTAACCTAATAAGTCATTAATTAATAAGAAATTAATAAGTCAATTAACATAATTAGTCAATTAATTAAACTAACTAGTAGATTGATTATTATTAACTCAATAAGTCACTTAATTAACCTAATAAGTCAACTAATTAATAAGTCATTTAATTAATAAGAAATTAATAAGTCAATTAACATAATTAGTCAATTTATTGACCTAACTAGTAGATTAATTATTATAAACTCAATAAATCACTTAATTAACCTAATTAGTAGATTAATTATTATTAACTTAATAAATTACTTAATTAACCTAATAAGTCAATTAATTAACATAACTAGACAAATTATTTTACCAAATTAGTAGATTAATTATTATTAACTTAACAAGTCACTTAATTAACCTGATAAGTCCACTTATTAACTTAATAAGTCAACTGATTAACATAATTAGTCAATTAATTAACCTAATTAGTAGATTAAGTATTATTAACTTAATAAGTCACTCAACACTGAGAATTTAAACATAAGTTATGGTTGATTTTAAATTATTTATAATCAATTTTTAAGTTTGAATTAAACACAAAATTTTAAAACATATTTTTTGTTTGAATCAAAACTGAAAATATGTTTGAATTAAATATAATTATTTAAACAAATAATACTTTTGAATCAAAGCAGTAGATATTTTCTATATATTGGGATTAAGCTTACAAACTAATTTCAATTAAACAAAATCACTTAAAATTATTTTTTTATTTAAATTAAGTATAACGTTTTCTCAGTGAATTAGCCTAGGAAGTTAACCAAATAACGTAATTAATTAAAACTAATAACTAATAAGTCAATTAATATAAATAGTCATCTAATTTGTTAATTTAATTGTATAGACAATTTTTATTATTATTATTTATAATTTTAAGTAAATAAACATATAATAAATAAATAGGAAATTAATATTTTTTTATACTTCTACTGTTTAATTCAATAAATTATTAAATTAGTTAATAAATCTACTGAATCAATTCGATGTTCTAATTTTAATTATTGAATAATAATTGACTTTTTCAGAAACAAATTTTAATTTCTAAATCATTTTTCAGATTCAAAATCAGAAAAACTATCTTTTTAGTATCTAATTACTGTTCATAATTTTTATCAATGTTAATAACATTTTTCGCAAGAATTTTATTATTTTCAATATAATTTTAGAAAAAAATTTATCAAAAATTTACAAAATTATTCTAAAATTTTGCAAAAGAATTCACTTATTGTTTTGTGTTTTCTTTAAAATTTTAATAAAATTCTACGAAATAATTGACTAATTTTGTTAAAATATCAATAAGAGAAACTTTCACAAGTATTTAATTATTTTTCAATAGAATTTCAATGAAATTAAAATAAATTATTCTCAAATAATAAAATATTCTCTAAGAACGGTAAGAATAAAATTATTTTTATATAAATAATAAACTTTGCATGAATGCAATTACTTTTATTAGAATTTTTGTAAAATTTCCTCGAGAGAATTCAATTATTTGCAAAAATTGAAAATAATATTCCAGAAAGAATTTAATTGTTTGCAAAATTGTTTTTTTTAATTTAATATAGTAAAATTTTTTAATACTAAAACAAATGATAACAGACACGATTTTTTTTAAATGTATGAAGAAATGCTTTATATAATTAAATTATATATAAACAATTTTCATGTTATTAAAAATCCAAGATTATTTTACAGAACAACTTTAAAGATATTTATTTTTCAAAGTAAATTTAATTTTTTAGCAATAATTTTAATAATATTTAACAATAAAACTATTATTACATTACAATATTGTTAGAAAATTCGATTAAATTTAAGAAAATTAATGAAAATTCCTTGAATGAATTGAATTATTTTAAAGAATTATGCTTAAATTTTGAAATGAATTTAATTTATTATTTTCTAAAATTTTTAATATAATTCAATAATCAAATGTTTAATAAAAATTATTACCAAAAAATGATTATTTTTAAAAATTAGAAGAAATTCTTAATTATAAAATTTAATTACTTTCAATGTTTTCAAATGAAAATATTCCTAATGTTTTAAACGTTCAAATGAACGACAATATTTTTTCTAGTTCTTTCAATTTGTATTTTTTTATTTAAAAATTTTTTTCTCTCTACTAAAAAATAAATTCTTAATTAAGAAAATGTTTAATTTTAATTCTTTTTCCTTTTTATATAGTAATAGTGAAAACTAGTCAAAAAGAAACAACAAATTTATTATATTATTATATTTGAACGAAATCTTTATTATTTTCATAAAATTTAAGGAAATTCATTAAAACAATTGAAATTATTTACCAAAAATTGGCCTAAAATTCTTCGTAAGAATTAAATGATTTTTATTTTAATATTTTTAAGTCTAATTTTTATTCAATGGTTATTAATAAATGAAAATTGTTCAGAAAATATTTTGACCAGTTTTGAATTTTTATTTTTTCTAAAAATTAATATATTTTGAAATCCATGCGTAATTTTGTAGAAAATATGTTTTATTGCATCCATTACAAAAAATTGCCGAAAGAAAAAATTAATATTTACAAAAGTTTTAGCATTTGAAAAAAATAGTTTTCAGTTTAAGAATTTTAAAAATATGATTATTATTAAATTTTATTATGCGAAAACTCAATTGTTTTTTTTCTAATTTCAAAACATAAACTTTTTTAAAAACATGTTTTTATCATTAAAATATTTTTTTTGAAAAAGTTTATATTCTGAAATTAGTTAGAAAAAAACAAATGAGTTTTCGCATTATAAAATTTAATAATAATCATATTTTTTAAATTCTTAAATTGAAAACAATTTTTTTTAAATGCTAAAACTTTTGTAAATATTAATTTTTTCTTTCGACAATTTTTTTAATGGATGCAATAAAACATATTTTCTACAAAATTACGCATGGATTTCAAAATATATTAATTTTTAGAAAAAATAAAAATTCAAAACTGGTCAAAATATTTTCTGAACAATTTTTTTATGACCATTGAATTTCTCTCAAAAGATTACTATAAAAATAATTTTATTTGATATTGAACTATCGCCCCCCCCCCCCTTAAATTAATTATCAGACCGTAAGGTTCAGAAAACAATAATAAAGAAAGAAATTAAAATTTTTTTCAAATTACATACTTAAAAAGTGAAAATTGTTTTTCTTATTTTTTGTTTATATGAAATTTATATGCAAATTTTTTTTCTTTTTTTTTTGCGAAAACTTACCCGCAACGAACGTCATGGGGCATGGGTAAAGTGGATCCACGATCGAGGAGGATCTTTATTATCTCGTAATTATCTCTGTGAGCAGAGAGGATCAGAGGTGTTATATCCGGCGTGAAAGTTGCAGTATCAGCCGGCAAAGCTTCCCAACTCTGAAAAGTAGTTGAAAATTTTAATTACGTTATTTCAGAAATAGCCTGGCCGTGACTTTTCCACGGATAACCTTTTAATGCTCTAAATTTTCTTTTTTTTCTTTTATTTTACTATATATGCGATTAATGAAAGCAGCACTGTGTCTAATTCATTCCAAAAGAGAGAAAAGAGAAAATTTTAATTTAAAGAAAAATAGTTATTATTAAAATATAATATATAATTAAAAATATCCGAAAATTTACTATTTACAAAATCTTTTGTTTTCATCATTTATCAATATGTTTACAATGTCTTTTTTTGGAGACTTAATTTTTATTTATTTTATTTCTTCTAAGGGACATTTTTTTCTCAATTTTTTTTTTTATTTTCCATTTTTCACTTTTGTAGATTAAAATTACAAAAGGCAAAAAGTTTGATAATAAAATGAAAATATAATAATTTTTTTCCTAATTTTTATTTTATTTTACAATTTTTTACTTTTAAAGATTAAAAATACAAAAGGCAAAAAGTTTCAAAATAAAATGAAAAATAATGATAATAATTCTTTTCTCAATTTTTATTTTAGTTTCAATTTTTACTTTTGAAGAGTAAAATTACAAAAGGCAAAAAGTTTCAAAATAAAATGAAAATGTAATAATAATTTTTTT
The DNA here is from genome assembly GCA_032872475.1 of Leptopilina myrica (nomen nudum). Classification (NCBI taxonomy): domain Eukaryota; kingdom Metazoa; phylum Arthropoda; class Insecta; order Hymenoptera; family Figitidae; genus Leptopilina; species Leptopilina myrica (nomen nudum). The sequence goes on from JAVJHR010000011.1 coordinate 173,777, forward strand.
CTCAGTTTTTATATTATTTTCAATTCTTTACCTTTGAAAATTTAAATTACAAAAGGCAAAATAAAAATATAATTTTTTTCCTAATTTTTATTTTATTTTCCATTTTTTACTTTTAAAGATTAAAATTACAAAAAGCCAAAAAGTTTGAAATTAAAATAAAAATATAATAATTTTTTCTCAGTTTTTATATTATTTTCAATTTTTTACTTTTGAAGATGAAAATTACAAGAGGCAGAAAGTTTGAAAATTAAGTGAAAATATATTAATTGAAATTGCTTCGTAAAAATAAATGCATCTTTCTGTGAATATTATTCCAATATATATTTTTGCAAATAAATAATTAAAAAATTTTATTAATAAAAAATATTTTAAATCTAAATTCATTTTTATATAATTTTTGCCTTTTTTCCGCATACATTAATTTGTGAAATAATAAAAACTTCTAGTTTTTTTATTCTGTATTAAAATTTTTTTTTTATCTATTTATAAAATTACTAAAAATTATCGAAAATCGTTTTTATTCTGTACAATTTTTTCCTCTGTATCATAATTTTACTAATTTAATTTAAAAACACCAAAAGTTAATAAAACAATTTTTTACACTATTTTTTCAAAAATATTTGATTTCGTAATTTTACATGGAATCAAATATTTCTCCTCTAATAAATAAATAGAGTGAAAAGATTACACGTTGATAATTAGAAAAGTTTCATTCATAGTCAATGTTTAAATTAGTCATTTAGAAGACTAGCTTCGAAATCGAAATGCAAATGAGATGAATTTTCCTCGGGGATTTTAAGATGTCAGAGTTACGCATTATTGATAACGTTGAGGGAGAAATTGATATGTCACAGTTAGTCATTCATATAAAATGAAATCGATTTTCCTGCGAATTAATTAATTATAATTAATTTTCAATATACATACATATATTGTAAATATACTACTTTTATAATAGTTTAAATCAGTGATTGACTTAAAGTTCAATTAATTTTCTTCCCAATAAATGAAAAACTTTTCAATTTAAGTGAATTAAAACTTTGATTTTAATGGATTTTCTCTACTTAATTTTTCTCTTACATTTTTTTTTCTTTATATTCTCTTTCTCTAGTTTTCAAATAAAAATGTTTTTTTCATTTTAGTCCTTTTTCTGATCCTATATTCTATAGTTTACGATGGTTTTTAAAAAGAGTGGTCTCTTTTTTTTATTGGAAAAACTTTTAAATGTCCATAATTTCTGAAAAAAATCATAGTATTTTTTTTACATTGTTCATGTACAAAGATTTATAATTAATTATTAGTAAATTGTTTTAAAAGTATTTTCATATTTATACTACTTTTTTTATTACCATTTTTGTATATTTAAAATTAAAAAATTTTCATTTACTACAGTCTCAGTATTTTTTCAGAATATTTAAAAATGTTTTACAATCTTTTTAGTATTTTTAAACATTTTTCGACTATTTTTTCTTAGAAAATTTTTAATTGTAATTAATTAATTAATTTTTTTAAGTATCTATATTTATTATCGTTTTAATAAAAAATGTATTTACCTCATGGAATATAATTTAAATATATTTTTATACACGCACTTAATTACTGACATTTATAAAACATGCACATTAAAAATTGCCCTGGAAAAAAGTTATTAATTACAATTAAGGCGAAAATAATTTTTTTTGTAAATAAAAAAATTAGACTTCTATTAATAAATAATTCAAGAAAATAAAACAAAAAGACCGAAAAAATACAATTAAAACTAAAAGATAATAAAAAATAATTAAAAAAAAATTAAAATAAAGCTGAAAATAAAAATATAATAAAAATAATAGTAGAAAAAATAACTAAAAATTATTACAATTAAATAAATAGGATTTTTTTCAAGATTTGTGATTTTTGTGGAAATTTGAAAATTTTTTTTCGACAAACACAAAAAAAAAATCGCGACGAAGCGTTTTGCATTCTAAATTATAAAGCCACAAGACAGTGACGGTTTTCCCTCATGCAAATTAGGCATACGAATAAAAAAACACTTTTTTATAAAAAGAAACAGTTTTTTATTTAAAAAATTTTTTTTTTCTCTATATTAATTTAACTAAAAGCAAGCAATAAAATTTAGTAAGGCTATTTGATAAATTTATTATTTTTTCTCTAGAGTAACAATAAATAGGTCAATATAAATTTCCTTATGAATTCCTTCGAGATGACTTAACGCTTTTTCTTCTTCTTTTTTTTATTATTTTCCGTGTAGAATAAATCGGAAAATTCTCAAATGAAATGGAAAATTATTATTGAATAATTCATACTTTATGATCGACAAACTATAAAATGAATAATATCGAGAATGATTTAATGTGACTATATAGTGAAAGATGAATGAAATATAAATTTCCTTTTTATTTCAAACTTTTTTTCTATTTCGAATTCTTTCAGTTGATAAAAAAAAGATTTCTTTAGTAAAATAAAAAAAAATTTCAGTAAAGAATTTTTTTTAAGTAAAAAGAATAATTATTTTTAGTAAAAAAAATTTTTTAAGTAAAAAGAATAATTATTTTAAGATAAAAAAAAAATTTTTTAATAAAAAGAATAATTATTTTTAGTAAAAAATTTTTTTTTAATAAAAAGAATAATTATTTATAGTAAAAAATTAATTTTTTTTAATTTTAGAATTATAGTAACGATAATATTAATTCTGTTAATTTTTATTTATTTATTTATTTCTTCATTTATTAATGTTACAAAAATTATTTTTGTCAAGAAAGTTTTTTTTAGAAAAGAATTCGTTTCTTTTGAAATGCAAATTTTTTCTATCTATAAACGAAAAAATTTATATATTTAGAGTTACTTTTTATTTTAAAATTATATTCTACATAGAAAACAAATTTTTTTTTACAATTACCAAGGAATTTTTATTTTAAGTTCAATTAAAAGAATTTCACACCCGATCCACTATATAGAAGTCAAAAAAATCCTTTTTTTTTATTTTCAAATACCAAAGATTTATGTTACTCCATAAAAAAATAGAAATTCCTTTATAATCCCCAGTGAATGGAAATTCTTTTTCGCCCGTATAGAGCTAAAAATTCCTTTTATTCCATAAATGTAAAATATTCTCCCATTATATTCCAGGATTATTTTTTATTCGACAATTTTTTTTTCTACTCAATTCTTGATTTAATTAAATTACGAAAATATTTTTTTCCTAATTGATGCACTAAAGAAAGAATATTTGTGAGAAAAGTTTTCTTGCATTTCGAAATAAAAATTTCAATCATATTCCTCTAAATGGTCATTTATGTTTATTTATTTATTTATTTTTGTTATTCCGTTTATTATTACTGTATTTAAATAAATAAAAAATAAATATTTTATTGAGAGTTATTTAAAGTCAGGGAAATGAAATATAAAATTAGTGAATTCAGAACAATAAATATTGGATGAAAGGAATAAAATAAATTAGAAATAAGTTTGAATAATAAAAAAATAAATAAATAAATAAAATGAAGAATAAGAAATGAAAAATAAAAAATAAAATAACAAATAACATTTCGAATTTCTTACTACGTTAATTTACACAGTTTTACTTTTATGTTTTGACTTAAATTTACAATGCAAGTTTATTTACGTTAAACATTGCAATTCTGTATCTGGTTTTGTAAATTTAGTTTAAATGTGAATTCCAAAGGGAAATAATTATTACCCGTATAAGTCGTTAATAAATAAATTAAAAAATAAATAAATAAATAAATAAAATAAACAAACAAATAAATAAATGAATAAACAAATGAATAAACAAATGAATAAAAAAAATGAATAAAAAAATGAATAAAAAAATGAATAAAAAAATAAATAAAGAAATGTATTTAATTATTTGTTTATTCATTTATTTGTTTATTTTATTTATTTACTTATTTATTCATTCATTCATTCATTCATTTATTAATTTATTTATTTATTCATTTGTTTACAGTTTTATAAATAAACAGATTTATGAATAAATAAATAAACAAATGATTAAATATATTTATTTATTAACTTATTCATAAATGTATAAACAAATGAATAAATTAATTAATTAATAAAAGAATGAATGAATAAATAAGTAAATAAATAAAATAAACAAATGACTAAATAAATGAATGAATGAATGAATGAACAAATAAATAAATGAATAAACAAATGAGTAAATATATAAATGAGTAAACAAATGAATAAATAAATATATTTAATTATTTGTTTATTAATTTATTAATTTATTCATTTTTATGAATAAATAAATAAATAAACAAATGAATAAATAAATGAATAAACAAATGATTAAATATATTTATTTATTAATTTGTTTATTCATTTATTTATTAACTTATTCATAAATCTATAAACAAATGAATAAATTAATTAATTAATAAAAGAATGAATGAATGAATGAACAAATAAATAAATGAATAAACAAATGAGTAAATATATAAATGAGTAAACAAATGAATAAATAAATATATTTAATTATTTGTTTATTAATTTATTAATTTATTCATTTTTATGAATAAATAAATAAATAAACAAATGAATAAATAAATGAATAAACAAATGATTAAATGTATTTATTTATTCATTTATTTATTAACTTATTTATAAATCTATAAACAAATGAATAAATTAATTAATTAATAAAAGAATGAATGAATAAATAAGTAAATAAATAAAATAAGCAAATGACTAAATAAATGAATGAATGAATGAATGAATGAACAAATAAATGAATAAACAAATGAGTAAATATATAAATGAGTAAACAAATGAATAAATAAATATATTTAATTATTTGTTTATTAATTTATTAATTTATTCATTTGAATGAATAAACAAATGAATAAATAAACAAATGAATAAATAAATAAATAAATAAACAAATGAATAAATAAATAAATAAATGAATGAATGAATTAATGAATAAATAAGTATATAAATAAAATAAACAAATAAATAAACAAATGAATAAATATAAATAAATTAATTAATAAAATAAAATTATTATTAAACTATTAAAAAAATAAAATAATTGAAAAGTAAAAAATGTCATTAACGAATAGGGCGATGAGATGTACGTAGGAATAATTTATAGAGAGAAAGATTAAAAATTTGATAGTGAATCTACGTACAAGACTACAATCGGGCATATTGCAAGCAGCAGGCGATACGGGACTGCTTACGTGTGGTGCTCCACTTGGCCGTGGAATGGTTTCCTCGTGTTCTAAAAGGACCTCAACAGCTTCAACGAATTCCTCCGATATCGCATGAAGTAACGCGTCTTTTGTGTCCACTTTATATTCTATCAGCAGCTCCACCATTTCCAAATTCTCGTTATCTATCGCCATAAGCAGCGCAGTCCTTCCTAACGGATCGACACAATTTACATTTATGTAATCTGTCTCCTGGGCCCTCTGCAACATTCTGCAACAATACATGGCCAACTTCAATATTACATGTATATATATATATATATTGAACAAACGATCTACATTTATGCTTCAACAATTATTACTGCCTCCGTGGGTATACAAATAAAATAAAATAGTCATTAATTCGAGAAAAAATAGAGAAAACAAATAAAACGACTGTTTGCAAATAAAAAAATAAAAATGAACGTTTTTTAATTACGTTAACAATAATTTAATGATAAATAAAATATTTATTTATTTTATTGTCGAATCTGTCCGTTAATAGTGTATCCTTTCAATAATATAGCATTTGAAAAATAATTTACAAGCAAATTGATTATTTACTTAATTTTATTCCAACATATTTTCCATGTTAAAAAATAAAAATAATTAGTTAAATATTTTACAGTAACATACTTTCCACATTAATTAGTTAATTTATTTTATCGTAACATATTTTCAAAATTACAGAAAAATATTATTTAGATAATAATTTTTATTGTAACATATTTTCCACATTAATTAGTTAATTAATTTTATCGTAACATATTTTCCAAATTAATTAGTTAATTAATTTTATCGTAACATATTTTCTAAATTAAAAAATAAAATTAATTTTATAGTTTGTCCGCTAATAGTGTGTTTTGTTACATAAAAAATGTCCAGACCAGAATCGTTTTTGAAAAAACAAATTTTTTTCTAAATCAAAGATAAATTTTGAAAAAACAGTTTTTAGTGAAAAAAAACATTATTTAGTAAAAGAAAACATTAATTTGGTAATTAATTCCACAAGTCGTATAAAAAATGTCAAGACCAGCTTCGTTTTTCAAAATAAAAATTTTCTCTGAATGAATTTTCAGAAACTTGTCCAAAAATTAATTAAAAGTTCAAAAAGTAAAAAAATTAATTCAAATAATGTTGGAGTTTGAAAACAAAAAATTAATAATAGAAAAAAGAAAGCAAAGAATAAATAAAATTAAAAATAAGTAAATAAAATAAAAAAGCTTTCACACCATTTTATATTATCTATTTCATCGATAAAAATTCTATAAATAGAAATCCACTACTTATTCTATAAAAATTGATGCAACAAGAATTCTTGAACTTTGTTTTAGAGTGAATAAATAAAAAATATTTTCAAATAAAATAAAAAATAAAATTTAACACAAAAATTAAACATCTCAAAAAAAATAAGTAATTAAATAAATATTTAAAATACCAAAAAAAGTAAATACAAAAAAATGTAAAATAAATAATAAAATTTTACCAAATAAAATAATTAAAATAGAAAAATAAAGTATATAAATAAAATAATTAAAAGTGAATAAAGTTAATAAAAGTAAAACAGACAAAAAATGTTAATGAATGTAAAATAAAGAAAAATTATTAATGAAAGTAAAATAAAGAAAAAAACTAATGAAAGTAAAATAAAAAAAATCGTTAAAAGTAAAATCAAGTAGAAAATTAATAAAATTAATAACAAAATAATAGAAAACAGAAAAAATAAATAAATAAATAAATAAAACACAACAAAAATTCAGAAAAGCAAAATCAATGTAAGTATAAAATAAATTTAAAAAAATGTATAAAAGTAAAATCAACAAGCACAATAAAAAAACAATAAAGAAAAAAGCATTAAAAAAATAATACAAAAGGAAAAAAATAAAGAAAAGTAAAATCAACGAAAGAAGTAATAAAAGGAAAAAACTAAATATAAAAATATAAACAATTACAAGAATACAATAAAATAGTCGAAAAAATATAAAAATTGATGTATAAAAAAATTAAGAACTTTTTCAAAAGGGAAAATTAACAGCGAATTGTAATAAAAAGAACATAATTAAGAATAGAAAATTAGTTACCATTGTGAAACGTTGAAAAAAGATAAAAAGATTTTAATGAACAATGAAAATTTTTCGGGCTCTTTAAAACGTATATTATATAGTTGCCGAAAGAGAGAAATTTGGAAGAGAAGAAATTTTTATAAAGGTGTGTCTACTAAAAAGGGTCACAAAGGGACAAAATTAAAACACAACATATCACATAAAGATACAATTCACGACTGCGACCCGTTGCCGTGTTTATTCTCGAATAATTATTTCGTTAGTTATATTAAGAAGGGGGCGTGGATTTTAATTCCTCACAAACCGGAAAATATACAAATCGAATATAAATAGAAGAAAAAAAAATAAAATGATATTTTTGACGAAAATAAATTTCAGTTAGACTAAATTAAACTTTTTTTTTCAAAGATAAGAGCAAAGTAGGCGAGAGTTTTTACAGTTAGGTTCCATATATAAAAAAAAATTAAAAGCCTTGTTTTTTTTAATATAAATAATTAAAATTTTCCGGCTTTAAAATTTTTTAATTTGATATTTCAAAAATGAATAAATAAGTAAATAAATAAATAAATAAATGAATGAATGAATAAATAAATGACTAAATAAGTAAATGAATAAATAAATTAATAAATTAATTAATAAATGAATAACTATATTTATTTCATCATTTGTTTATTCATTTATTAATTTATTTATTTTTTTATTCATTTGTTTATTTTGTTTATTTACTTATTTATTTAATCATTAATTAATTAATTAATTCATTCATTCATTTGTTTATAGATTTACAAATAAATAGATTTATTAATAAATAATATATAAATAAATATAATTTAATAAACAAATGAATACAAAAAATAAATTAATAAAATTAAGAACAAATTGAAATAAATAACGAATAAACAAAGGGCATTTTTTATAAGCACGTTCGTAATAGACAAATAAAAAAGTAATTTTAATAAATAAATATATTATAAATAATCTAAATTCTAAATAAAAATAATAATGTTGAAAATATCGAAAAAAGTGAATACTATATAAAAAAAACAAAATAACTAAACTAAATAAAATTATTGAATATATAACTTATTAATAATAAATAGTAAATATTTATTATTCTCTAATTATAATAAAATAAATAAAAAAATAAATAAAGAATACAAAAGTAAAAAATATAAAAACAAAATAAAAAAAATTGAGAACAGAGCAGAAAATTAAAATAAACAAAATCTAAAAATTAAGTAAATTAACGAAAATAAAAACGTGAGGAAAAAATAAAAAATTTTCCAGCTCCACGAAATACGTGAAAGTTTTTCGTTTTCCACATATATATGTGTGCATTGCTGTATTCATTGACATTTTAATGTGACTATTTCCGGATCTTGATTTTCACAAAGAAATGAAATGTTTAAATTGGCTTTTTTTTGCTTTTAAGACATGGAAAATCAGAGAATTAAGATTGTCATTCAGTGGGTGAGTGAGAGAAGGGAAATTTTAATTAAAAAGAGAGTCAGTGTGCCTTGAAAATGAATGCTTTGAGGTTTTAATGAATTTAACTTTTATAGCTTTGAAGTTTTCATGTTTTTATAATGAAGACATCCAAGTCTGAATATATTTTTTTTTTAAGTGGAAATATCAAGTTCTTTTTGAATGCAGATACTTTAGATAAAAAAAAAGAAGAAATTGTGAATAAAATAAAATGAAAAAAACCGCACGTGTATAATTGACAGATTTCAAATAGGACAATTGGAGAAATTTATTTTTATACAGATTGTTGGAGGAATTATTTTCAAAAGTAGAAAAAAATCACGATTTTATTTTTTCCATTTTATAATTTTTTTTATTTTGTTCTAATTTTTTACTGCCAAAAGAAACAATTATTTTAATATTTTGTAAATTTTTATTTTATTCTAATTTTTCATTGCCAAAAGAAAAAAATTATTTTAATACTTTGTAATTTTTATT
>JAVJHR010000012.1:0-170000 GCA_032872475.1 Leptopilina myrica (nomen nudum)
AAGAAGAAGAAGAAGAAATGAAAAAGAAAAAAAGAAAGAAAAATTATTGTTAAGTGATTTTATATTTTAATAGCAAATTACAATATAATATAACTTGGATGTAGGAAAACAAGTATAATACTTTTTCATTTATAATGAGAATGTTATATATATATAAAAAAAGAAATGAAAAAAATTGCAAGCACACATCTATGAAACTTGATATTTCACTTATAGAACAGAAATTCTCAATTTTCCTTCATATATATATTTTTTTATTTATTAAGTGTATGAGTGCCTAAGTGGGCGTTGCAATTCTTCACTCGAGTAAAAATAGATGATAAACAATATTCCTTCGATTAGAATCTGATACTTGGTTGATTTTTTTATTTTATTTTCTTGACTACTTTCACTCTACTGCGCTTTACTGTTTTATCAAATTTTTTTATAATTATTTTTTAAAGTTGCTGTTATTATTATTATTATTATTTATATTATTATTATTGCTATTATAATTATAATAATAATAATAATTATTATTATTACTAATTATAAATTACAAATTATTACTTATTATTAATATTTAGTATTTAAAAAATTCATTTATTTTCATAATCAACAATATATTTTTTCGAAGAATTCAATTATTTTTTTAAATAGTAAAATTCTTCGCCGAAGAAACATTATTTTCAAAACAATTTGAATAAAATTTTACGAAAGGGTTCAATTATTTTATTTATTTCTAAACAATAATACAATTTTTCGAAAAAAATGGCATTATTTTCTAAAATTTTGATAAAATTTTTCTCACTAATTAAATTATTCTCTTAAATAATAACATTGTTTGAAAGAATTTAATTATTTTTATAAGTAGTCAAATTTTTTGATAGGAATTCAATTATTTTTAAATTTTAAAACAATTTTGATAAAATTTTTCAAAACAATTCAGTTATAGATTCACATTTTTAATACAATTTTAATAAAGTTTTCCAGTAGAATTTAATTATTTTCTCTAAAATTTTGATAAAACACCTCGGAAAATTGAAATATTTTGATAAATTAAAGAAGTCTTCGCAAAGAATTAAATTTAAAAATTTTATAAATAACAAATAAATCATTTTTCCCGAGAATTCGATTATTTAAATTATTTTTAAAAATGGTATAAATGGCTTTTTCTAAAAAGTTAAATTATTCTTAAAAATTTTGATTAGATTCTTTGGAAATTTCAATTATTTTCTAAAATTCTGATAAAATTTCACGAAAAAATTCAATTATTTTTATAAATAATAAAATTCTTTTCCAGGATTCAATTATATTTTCAATACAGTTTTATTAAAAAAAATTCTCAAACGAATTCAATTATTTTCTAAAATTTTAAATTAAATTTATTTAAAAAGACTTAAAATATTTTAAAGAAATTTAAATAAATTCTGGAAAAAAATTAATTATTCACGAAACTTCTAATAAAATTATTTAAAAGAATTTGATTTTCTATTAATAATGTTAATAAAATTTAATGATAAAATGTTTAACTACATATGTATTTAATAAACACAAATATTTAAAAAACCTAAAACAAAAAAAATACTTTTAAATATAATTTTATTTACATTCTTTGGAAGAATTCGATTATTTGCAAAAAAAATTTTAATTTTATTAAAATTTCACGAAAGGATACAATTACTTTTTGAAAATCGTTTTAGAATATTTCTAAAAAATTTACAATTGAAATTCTTTAAAGAAACTCAATTTTTTCTATGAAAAGTTCAAATAAATTCTTCAAGACAATTCAATTATTTTCAAAAAATTTATTTAACGTTCTTTGAAAAAATTCGATTATTTTTTTTTTAATAATAAAATTCTTTGCGAAAATTCGATAATTTTCAATACTATTATATTTTACTAAAATTTCTCAAAAGAATTTAATTACATTCAAAAATTTTGATAAATTCACTCAAAGGATTTAAGAATTCAATTATTTGCCAATTTCTTGATAAATACTTTGGGACCATTCAAGTATTACGTAAGCATTTAAGGGGGGAGGGGGGGGGTCTAAAAACCTGAAAAATATGCTTACGTAATACTTGAATGGCCCCTTTACTTGAATTTAATGATTTTCAACCAATTATTAAAAAAAAATGATATTATTATTTACAGTAACAAAATAATATTTATTATTAATAGTAACAAAATAATAGTTATTATTAATAGTAAAAAAATTGTAATTATATTTATAAAGTAACAAAGTAGTCGGTATTCTTAGTAAAAATAAAATTATAATTAATATTATTTACAGAGGCAAAATAATATTAACAGTAATGAAATAATAGTCATTATTGTTAACAGTTATAAAATAATTTTAATTGCTGTCAATTCCAGAAACAATTCCCCCGGCATTTTGCACCAATAATATAATAGTTTCATTGTCAGTGCGGTAATAATTATACAGTTTAAATTAAAGTTTAATTTTTATTATTATTTTACCATAATACCGGTTGTAAACAGTAATTGTCATAAAATTAAAATTAACAGGAAAAAAATATATACAAAAAAAATATTCAAAGTTTAAAAAAATAAGAAAAAGTTATTAGATGTTTAATTTTTTCTAAAAAAAAATTACTTTATTAAATATCAGTTTCCGAGATTGATGTTTTCATACTTCATTATTTTGTCATTCTTTTTCCTTTTTTTACATTTTCCCTGTTTCTTTTCTTTTTTTTTATTATTTTCAAAAGCAGGAAGAATCCTCTAATTATGATATAAAGTTTCAGTATATGTATAATAAAAGTTTTATTTCTTCTTCCTATGAACGAGAGATTTACATATTTTGCGAGAACGAAGCATGTCGACATAAACCCCATCCCCCCTCTCATTCCTAAGGGAATTTTGTATATTTTTGAAGTATATGTTAATTCTTCCTAACCAGATATAAAAAAAAATGTTAATTATCACGAACTTAATGCATTGTTAAATGACTAAAAATAATATTTTGCAATGTATTATTATTTTCAAATTTAAGAAATAAAAAATTGCGAAATAATAAATAAATAATAAAAAGTAAAAATTAGAATACCTGAAATGACTTTTTTTATTGCTTTTTTTAGCGAATTTTTCTTTTGCGAACTCTATACATAGTTAAAGATAATTATCAAGTTGTATATATATGCTTCAGGAAATGTTTATTTTCTTTCGGAAATTTTCAATGTCCATAATTATATGGTTAGAGGAGAATCGATATTTCGATTTCGGAAGTACAAGTTAGTTGAAAATCACTTGAAATTAATGTTTAAATTTTCCAAATAAGCAAGTGAATAAGTGAATTAGATTTTGCTGGAAAATTTGTGTGTTAATTCTGTTACAAAATTCAACGAGTGTCGAATTATATAGAGGCGATTCTCACGTTTCGTTTGAATAATTTCTATCCTTTATTTGAATTGCTTCATTTTTTTCCCTTATATATCACTTCTTTTCTAAATATTTTTATTTTGAAATTTTTATTGAATATTTACTGCCAGTAATTTCTTTTATTTTTAATGATTTTTGTATTAATTTTTATTATATTAACATTTGTTTCGTTAATTTTTCATTTTATTTTCTTTTTCAGTCATTTGTTTCATTTATTGCATTATATTTGTAAATTTTCGTTTTAATTATTATCTGCTTTTAATTCCTGTTCGTTATCGTTTGTCTAATTAATTTTTAATTTTTGAATTTTCGTTTTGTTAATTGTTTATTGTTTTTATCATTTGTAGCATTCATTATTATTTATGAATTTTCGTTTTATGAAATTTTCAGTTTTAAGTATTTGCTTCATTTATTATTATTTATACATTTTTGTCTTATTAATTTACGTCTTGTTATTTTGTTTATTAATTTTTTTTATTAACTTAGGCTTTTTTAATTTTTTTTGTTTTTATTATTTGTTCTCATAATATAACAATTTATAAATTTTCGTCTATTATTTTCTGTTTATTAATTTTTGTCTTCAACTTCTATTTAATAATTTTCGTATTTATATCAAGTTTTTAGTTTTTTTATATATAATTTTAAAGTTAAAAATTTTAAACATAATGAAAATTAATAATTACAACTAAAAATAATAGTAACAATTTTAATATTTAATTCATTAATTATGATTTATTAATTTATTTATTTTTGTTTATTTCTATTCATTTTTTTATTGATTAATTTATTTAAAAAAAAATTTTTTAATTGGTGTTTATTTTCTAATTTTATAAATTTTATAAATTCCAAGCCTTATTAATTTTCATTTGCTTCAATTAAGTTTATTATTTTCATTCATTAGGCATTGCTTTGTTCCTAATTTTCATTTTTGATTAATTTTAGTTAATGACTGTTATTTTTAGCCTCATTAATTTGCAATTTATCAATTATAATATTATCAATATTTGTTTATTGTTCATTCTTATTTTTCTTTCATTATTTTACATTTTACTATCAATAATCATTTTATTAATTTTTGTTTTTTATCAGTTTTGTCAATTTAGTAATTATTTAGTTAAAAAATGTTTAAGAATCAAGGTAGGTATATTTATGATTGCAAAAAATATTTAAAAATATACAAAATATAAGCAAATATAAGAAAATATAAATAAATATAAATAAATATAAATAAATGTAAATAAATATAAAAAATATGAATAAATATAAATTAATGTAAATAAATATCAGTATAATTATATTACTATTGTTATAGTTACATAATTAATATTTCCCTCACTAATATTTACTCGCCTCGACCATAAAAACTACCAAAGTACAAAATATACGGAGAAAAAAATCTTTTCAATTTTTCCTTGAAGAAACATTAAAAAAGAAACCTTAAAAAAAATACAAAGATAAACAGTATACACATTAGTGAAGGTACATACACTTTACACGAACTACTCATTATAAGGAAGTTGCAATTTTTTGGTCTAGTTTTCTTTGGGGAATGAGGCATGGCAAATTAAACACGTCAATAGCCTCAGTAAAAGCACGTGCTTCCGAAAGATATATAAGACTTAAAGCTCTCATTCTCTCTCCCCTCTCCCGAGACAGTATCATTTATACACAAAAAGTAAAGTAACAAATGTTTATTTTACACACCCATTAAAAATATTTTCTTCATAAAAAAAAAATTATCTTAGGTGCTTTTTTTACAAAACTTTGAATTATTGAGAAGGTCTATTTTACAGACAAAAAAAATATGTCAAATATTGTAGGTCTATTTTACAGACAAAAAAAGTTTTCTAATGGGTCTATTTTACAGATGAAAAAAAAATTTGTTATGGGTCTATTTTACAGATGAAAAAAAAAATTGTTATGGGTCTATTTTACAGACAGAATATTTTTAATTTTTGATCTATTTTATGGGCAAATGAATTTTTTGTTTTTTGTTATAATTTATAAAAAAAAATATAATTTCTTTTTTTTTTATCTATTTTACTAATAGGTAAAAAGTTTTTCATACTTCGCACCCCCTTAACAGGGTTGGGAACGTAAACTACCTAAGGTAATCTATGTACGTAGTTGTTTACATGTAGATTACTTGGTAATTTACGTCAAGAGTTTTCTACGTAATTTATTTTAATGTATTTTGTCACGTGATATAACCTGAAAAGCAAACTTTTCAAGAGATTATGTTATGTTTTTTAGTCTTTTAATGGCCGCCATCTTGAAAATGTAAATTACATGGGTTTTCTACATTGTCTACTTAAATTACTTATTCCACGTTATCTACATCAGAAACCAAAAATGACGCGTCTTTCTCCAACCCTGCCCCTTAAGGATCTGTGTATTATGTCAAGCTTCAGGTCAATTTTGACCTATACAATGTCAATGTAACAAATATCTTGACCCCCTACCCCCTAAAGCGCTACGTAATTTAAGTATGGCTCTTGACATCTATAAAAATTTTAGATATGGACAGAAGAAAACCCGACTCTTTTTTGTTGCAACTCATTTGGAAGTCAGTCTCGAAATAAATAATCGACAACTTCTAGTAACTCGAAATGAGTAAAATGACAATGTTCTAATTACTTTTTTTGTGTTTCGCATGTTTTGTGTTACATGGTTGCCCATCCCTGTCAGGCAATTCACATGTTTGTCTAACCTAATTTTTTTTCATTTTTTATAAATGCAATAAATCGACTACAAGTATTAATGTTTTGACAAGTGCAACGAGTTTATTAATTATAAACAATTATTTTATTTCATATTTTTATGAATTATTTTTAGTTTTTCCAATGTGAAGGGGTACAATTTTTGTTGCAGTTCAAAATAAGTCTCATGTGTTACTCATTTTGAGTTTGGTTTTTTCTGTATTCAAATATAACTTTACATTAAAAAATTATACTTTTTATCATTTGAGAAATTTAACATGTTTAATATTTCAAATGTTACTACAAATACGGATGTTTTGAAACTTAAATTTGACTTATTCGTGACCTACAGGTCATGGGTCATCGAAGGTAACAAACCCGTTGAGATTTTCTTGTTAAATTAATATTTTAGTTAAGTCAAAATTCAATTTAATTTAAAATTTAAAAACAAACAATGACTTAAATCATGTAATATTTAATAATTCGTAATTTAATCTGAAGATTCAAAAATAGGTCAACATGAATCTGTATGCTTAAAATAAGGTAAATTTGATATAAATTTTGCCTTACGGTAACGTATCCTTTTACAGAATCATTATAGTGCACTTTTATGTAGCATATAAATATCTGTAATATATTACAGCTCTCAAAAAACAGTTCTCATAAGGTCCATTAACCTAGACTAAAATTCAGATTAAATTTGATTTATTTGAAATATTAGAAGTACTGAAAGAATAAATTTGTCCTGCTCTGCTAATTTATGTTAATCTATTTGTAAATAAAAATGATTTAAAGCGATAAAAAGTTTTGACATTTGGTATATAAGTATATAAGTTGATAAATAGGTAAGTTTAAATCTAAATTTTTACCCATGGTAACGGCCCTGTACAGAGGATTTTGGGTCTTATTTTTTATCTGTAGGTTAAAAAATATGTTAATATTCACCTATATTTTGATCTGGAGTTAGTTTAAGTATATTATAGTCGGAAATTTTTTTAAAAATTTATTTAGTTGACTTTATTTTTATCACTCGTTTGTTTTCGGGTTCGTTGATATCGAATTAGAAGATTCGTTTTCGAAATATAAAATGATGCACCAATATGTTAAAATAACTTTGAAAAATTAATTAATTTGGATAGACACTTGTTACTCAGCAGTTTTTAATGTCGCTATTTACGAATTTCAAGTTACGATTAAAAATTTCAGTAAAAACTATTACTGTTTACTGCTCGTATTTGCTCATATTATATTAATAACTATTAAGATTTAAAGGTTGGATTGTTTGTAAAAATAAAAGTAAGTTATAAACAATGAACTAATGGATATAATATTTTAGAATATTTTTTTATTTATTTTGTACAAACCACGAATTGGATATAAATTAAAAGAATTAAATAATTTCATTATCAAATTAAATGGTGAATTCCAAAAATGCAGTCAATTTATTAAAATTTTGATTAAATCTGTAAGTCGTTAAACTTTTAGCAATTTTAAAAAAATTTAAAAATGGTTAAAATATGGAGCATGATTTCATCAATTTTAGAAATCAATTTGACGAAAATTTTATTATAAAATTGACATCAATTTGTTGGATCATTTTTCATTAGGAAATGATGATAACCTGTATTATATTAAAGGGTTACATCACTTTGACACGACCAAAACATAATTGTTTTCAACAATTTTGATTCAAAAATAGAAATTTTTTTAGAAAAATGTAAATTACAGTAGGAATCTTAAAGTACAAAATAATTATATAAATGTTTTTTTTTTCAAAAGTATCGGACTGACAGATGATATATTACATTACTTTAAAAATGTATCGCTGTTCCGGTGGACACTATAACTCGGTACAGATTTCAGCTAGACCAAAAAATAAAAGATCATTAGTTTCAACAGCTCAAAATCCAGCTAAATACACGGAGAGAAAAACCAAGCATTTTTAGTATGAAGCCATCTATGCTCATTTTGTATGGACGTTCCTGCTTAAGGGGCGTGGCCTCATACTACAGTTGCATGAATCTCATACCTAAGAAGCATGAATTTGTGTTTTGGCTACCTGTTATGCAAAAAGCCATATAACCAACAAAAGAAACATGAATTCTTGTAATCGTAGTATGCAGATGTTCCATGCATTTAAAGGTAGAAAGTTCATGCTAATATCGTTCAAATTTTATACAAACACTGCAGAAATTTACACCTATAGCGCATGGAAATTCTATTACGAAATAAGTATGACTGTTCATATTATAAAAGCCTCGTTTTTCTCTCCGTGTACGTATCCGTTTTTAAAACCGCTACCAAGTTGTATGTTTTCGTAAATCTCGTTGAGTTCATATTATAAATACTTTGCTTTCTCATAAGAGATGTTAATAATAATAATAAAATATACTAGATGAATATAGAGCGTTTCACGCCAAATCGGAAATTCTTTAACTCCTGCATCTCAAATTTTGCATTTCAAGAATAAAATAGAACTAATCACAGCATGTTAGTGACCGTAAAGAGTACTTTAATCAAAAATTTTTTTTTATTTTTTGAATTAGATATTGAAGAATCAAATATTGATAAATCAGATATTAGTAAAATAAATCAATTTCTCAGGTGCGAAAAATTGGTCGGGCCATGGTCACGCGGACCTAGTGGATAGTCGTGCCGACTTTAACAGCCAAAGGTCGGCCGAACTACCGAATTGTAACATCGGCTGTCCAGTGGCTAACATGATCGGGCCGACTAGGGGTGTCAAAGTTTTGCTGACCATGAGTACGGTGTTATTAAGACCGTTTAGATTTGGTCTAGGATGTTATATACGCATGCGTCGATGTGTGCCCAGCTGTTAAGTAACAAGGCGCCTAATGGCGTCGCGTTGTTTGGCGTCTTTAGATCAGTCAGCGTATGTTACATTTCCTTTGTGATTTTTAGTATTCGTTGTGGTTTCTGTTTTATGTGAATAATAATGTGCTATGTTGTTGTTGTTTTCTGTATAATTTAATTTTAAATGTGCACAAAAAAAATAGATTTTAATGTGTTTCTATGAGTTTTGATTACTCGGCTGAAGCTAGCAGTCGTACTCAGCATCAATGTTTAGGCGTCATCTATCAATATGCCACTCTTTCAAATTTAGTAATACTTAATAATTTAAAAAACCATCGAGTACTGTTGTTTGAGAATCAATATCCACTAAAAAGCAAAAATAGTAAGTTTGTATTTATTAATTTTATTAATTAGTGGTTAACGCCTAAAGATTGGTGCTGAATACAACTGCTAGTTTCATCCGGCTGTTTTGATTTGCAGTAAATTTTATTTTACAAAAAGACTACTATCTCCAATGCCAAAGATTGGGAGGGGCACAAAGACTTTTACGCTTAAAGAAAGTTGAAGTGAAAAAAAAAGAAAGCTAAAATATTTTTTTTATACTTTTTATGTAAAAAAAGACATTAAAATTATTTTAAATATAATTAAGTCTTATCATTCTAAGAATAGTTGACATAATATGCAATGAGAAATTTTGAATAGACGTAGATTAGAATTTACTAGCACTGTTGATCATATCAGATCTTAAGCGCTTGGTCAGCGCTCTAAAATTTTTCCACACGGGTGGTTGATTTTTCTATTCATCTAAGAAGAATTTTTTACAGTTTTTCCATCCCTTAAAATAGTAGTATACTTGAAATAACTTGTTTTTTAAACCTTGCTTAACTACTGTGGTGTTTATATTTACCCCTGACATTAAGAACATTTCAAAATCTTGGGGTAAATGTAAACACCCAAGTGCGCAAACTAACGCCGTCCAACATTGGCCCAGAATTGACAAAGCTTGAGACTTGGCAGACAATATTGGTCCGACTTTGTGCTGACTCTTGTAGTATTAACCACGGTTGGATGTCGACAGCCAGATCTCGGCAGACATTAATGACCCAATATTGACAGCTAGATCTCGGCAGACATCAATGGCTTATTATTCGCTTCCACATCCAGGCAGATATTAATGGCCCATTATTGGCTGCCAGATCTCAGCAGACATTAATGGCCCAATATTAGCTGTCATTACTCCCCAATGTTCACAAAATAAAAAAAATATATTTTAAAATTTAATTAACGAATTAATTGATAATATTTATACGGCTTATTTCCCTAAGTCAAACTCAAAATTACAAATATTTGAAAAATTCTTACAGCTCCCGTGGATCGATACCTCAACCTGATGCGCCATAGCTTAACACTCTGACCACTCTGCTACTCTTTCATAAAGTCGAGGAAACAAAAGGGCTCTTATAAGCTATACTACACTGGCCGATAATGTACCATTATTAGGCCGAGCTATATCCCTATATTGGCAATTAGAATTTGACATCATAGATACAAAATGTTAGACATTAATGTGCCATTTCTGGGCCAAGGTACGCCCCAATACTGGCAATTATAATTTATTAAAGTGATTTAATATCAATGAATATTTTTTTAACCTTATAAACTTTTTCTATGGAAGTAAAGTAACAAGTTCATGCAAAACAAATCCGTCCATTTCACCTTTTAACAAAAAACTAATGTTTTTGGTGAATAATAGATATTCCGTTTACATTTATCATAAATGACCCTATTCGAAATTTGAATATAAGTAAAAAGATATTATTTTTAAAAATTCATCAATTATAATTTCTAATTTATATATTTTTTAAAAATTTTATTCATTTTAAATATACCAAATATTATTTATAAATATTTAAAATTAAATAAATGAAAGCTAAAAATTTATTATTAGTAGTATCTTCATCTTTCTCGCACACATGTGTCCATCGAACCCGGACATTCCGGGAGAAATGTCCAAATCAATTCAAAAATGTAATTTTTAAGATTGTTACTATGAAAATATTTTTTTTCATATTTCCTCGTTTGCCAATATTTTACAGCAAACAAAAATTACTGATTTTCTCACTGTGACGATAAGTGGTGAGCAAAATGCTTTCACCGGTTACAAAGTTGAGGTTAGGTAGTTTATGTTTGTTTGAGTTGATCTTGTTTTTCGCTCTCTGATAATATCTTAATACCTAACCTTTCAAGTTGGTTATGTGTGGTTGGGGGCGCTGCCCCTGGACTCCGTTGGGGGGAGATCTCCGAAATCCCCACGACTCCAAGCTTCTGCGTTTTTGATAGTATATTGGTTAAATTGTTAGTATTTCCAGGATTTTGTATGTATTTATAAAGAAAAATAGTGATCGATACTCAGCACAGACGCTCAAACTTGTAATTCACAAAACTCTCCCTTTGCCTTTTATATCGAAATATAATGTTTCATCATTTTTATAGTACTTTAGAAAAATTGTGTTCATTTCCCCCGAACTTACCCTTAACTTATATATAAATTCTAACATAATATTAAAAATCTAAGAAAAATAGATCAAGTAAATTAAACATGAACTAATTTTTAATTTTTATGATGTATATTTTCATCCCTGTTGAAAAAAGCTTTTAAACTTAAGGGGGGAGCCTACTTTACATAGTCAAAAAATTGATTTTTTTTGTTTAAATCTTTAGAAAATACATCTAAGAATATATACCTACAGTTTTAGAGACCAATGTAAATTATTTTTCATGGTTTTCATTGATTTTTGTCGAATGTAAAAAGTTAATTTAAAAAACATTGAAGGTTGTGAAAAAACCAGTTGTGAATTTAGATGGTTTCTTCTTTATAAATTTCGATGAAATTCGTTACTCTGAGGTTCTCGGGCTTGCTGATTACGTATCCAGTATCGGTTATCGAAAATTCAAAATGGCGGATCCAATATGGCGGAAAGATTTCAAAATTAATAGTTTAAAAATAAGTTTTTTGAGGAAGCAGAATTGTAGATTGCAGATTAGAAGAATATTGATGTTAGTAGTTTAAAATTCATATTTTTAAAAACTGAAAACTTTAACCTTTGCGCTGCTAAAGATTTTTGTATGCATAGACTACCAATAGGGTCTTCCAGGGTGGCCAAACGCTTTTTTATATTCATGTTCCAAAAACGATTAAAATTTATCAAAGTTTTATCATGCAATTGTGTGTTAATACAAATACTATATTTTAATGTTTTTATGCATATTGCATTTGTTTAAACAATTTATTATTGTATTAAATCAATAAATTAAAGACAATATTTACTAATAAACGTCATAAGTTTTATTAAAAAAATATTTAAACAAATTATTATTGTTATTTACCAACTTTTTACAGAATGCAACTAGAAAGTTGCAGTCTTTGACTTTTTTCTTTATAAAACTGCAATTTTATAGATAAATTCTGTAAAAGATTGGTAATTAAGAACAATAATTTGTTTAAAAATTGGTTAAATAATAATTCCATTTTTTCTCTATCTGTAATCATATGTGACGCGACACGAGAAAAGGGATCTGTCGTTAAAAAAATCGATTTTAAGATTATGATGCTATTTGATAGATTTCCTTTTGTTCTTTCACGTGAAAAAATCAAAAGTTGAAAAACTTCAATAGTTTTAATAATATAAAGCTAGAAAGTTAATCATGTGCGCGTAGATAAGTAAAAAATTTTTTTAAAAATTCTGTTAAATTCTCTTTTGCGGCGATAGGTCCCTTTTCTCGTGTCGCGTCACATATAGAGTTTAATAAATTGCAAAATTAGGAAAAAAACTGCAACTTTCTAGGTGCATTCTGTAAAAAGTTGGTAAATAACAACAATAATTTGTTTAAACAAATAAAAAATTCATTGTAACATCAAAATATATTGTATTTATTGACATAAAACAATTTGACTGTAAAACTTTGATGATTTTATTTTTATTTTTTTTTCAATATACAAAATAAGCACCTGGACAATTTTCAGTAGTCTCGTACATACTTTTATAATTGTTAGAAATAATCAAGAGGAAGTATAAAAACATTTATATTTTGTTTATTTTTCCAAAGTAGATAAAATTTTGTTGAATGACTTAAAATCGCGATTTTGTTATGAAAAATTCGAGCAGATTTATAACATTAATAATTGCTTGGCCATCCGCTGGGTGACCCGTCGGTAGTGCGAAAGTAAAAACGCGTTTTCTCGAAATTCACTTTTTACGAATTTTATTAACTGGTGGGCAAGATTGACGGAAAACGCCTGGACCGATTTTAATGAATGATGGCTTTGTTTTACTCAGTATTAATTCTTCTATCGTGCCCACAGTTTTTTAAGTTCAGATGTGCACCGCCATTAACAATTAATTTTAACTTATCTATTTTTAAATATTTCATGTCAAAAATTTTTTCACAAATGCTTTAAGTATGTACAAAAACATTTCAAAAAGCACGGCAGTCTAAGTTATTTTTCTCCTTCCTAAAAAAATTCTTAAAAAAGCGCTATTTTTAGGCCTTCTAAAGTAGGCTCCCCCCTTAAAGAAACTTACAGAAATCAATCTGCAAATAATGAAACACATTTATAATTATTTAATGTAAAAGTAAATATATTTCATGAATCAACAAAATTCAATAATTATAAGATTTGAAATTTACAGTTTAAAGAGGTTTGTTTTGTCATCAATGAGATTTTGTAATACATCAGTTTTGAAAATAAGCGGCATTACAACATAAACGAAGAAATCAAATAAGATTTAGCCATAACTTACAAATATAAATAAATATAAACAAACTTACAAATATGTAATAAATTGTTTTAAACAATGATTAAAGATTAATTATGTTTAAACTAAATGTTTTTTTGAAAATATGTTGAGAAGGAAACCCTCGAAAGGTATAGAATTTCATTTTATATTTTAATAAGGAAAACAAAAGTTATTTTAAAAATACTGAAACCGAAGAGAAAATCCCTCCATAAGTGTGTGACGAAGGGGGGGGGGGCGTTAAAATTGTTCTTAAGTTTTATACAATGATTGTTAAAATTTATTTATATTAGAGTGTAGGAGAGAACAAATTTTTATTTATGTGTATTGTGTTTCAATTTTTGTTATGGTTTATTTTTAAGCTAGTACGCCACACCAAAAGTTTTTTAACATTAATATTGAAATAAATGGTTTATTTTTAGATTGTCAATGAGAATTAATCTTTTGAGTAGGTTTTTTGCACTTGAGAGGCCAACAATGTTTGTACGTTTGAATGTATATCTGTAAACTAGTTTGTGACAAAACTGTTTCATTTTTTATGCAACTGATATAAAAAAGAGTGTGTTACGTGTACGCATACAACTGTTGTTTGTAAGGTTATATACAAAATAAAGAATACATTCTTAATTATATACGGAAAACAAAGCTTATTGATTAAGAAATTGGTGGTCATGCAAGATGTGTAACCTTGAGTGGCAACCTTGTGTTAATAAATAAAATGTCCTAATTTTTCAAGCTTACACTGCAAGCTTGATGCAAAATTGTAATGCAAACTTGCAGAAAGGTTGTCTTCTAAGAAAATATTTAATTATATAAAATTAAATAAACTATTTAATATTCAATTTTTATTTAATATAACATAATTATATTTATATGATAAATTTTATTGTTATACTTATACTAATTATTTAACACATAGGGTAACTGCTCCAGTCGTGTTGGCATCCTTATGGCCAAATTTTGACTTTAGGAATTATTTTAATAGTTAAAAACTAATATTATATAATACTTATGGTAATATATGTATTCAGAATTTAATACAGAATACGATAAAATGATCAGTTTTTTATGAAAATAATCTGAAAGTTTTAAATTATTTAATAATGATTTAATGACAACAATTTCCAGTCGTTAGCACTGCAAGCATTAGTCGTTGGCACTCACCATCTCGTTCCATTGGTTGGCACCCCATACATAACCTTTAAATTTCTTATGTGTTTCAAGCAAGTAAATTTAAAAATTTTTTATTTTTTTATTAATCAAGAAAAATTACTTACAATTTTAAGTAATAAACAAATACAAGAAAATATATTTATATATAGTTCAATAAAAAAGTTATATAATTTTTCAAACAGACTGAAATATTTATTGAGTAAATAATACCTATATTAATCGATACTAGATTTAAAAAATCGAATATAATAAAATTATTTAAAAAATGGTGAAAATAATGAAGCAATGTTTTAGATAATTCTTTAAACTTTATTGAACATTCAACTTTTTTGAACAAAATAAATAGACATAGAATAGAAATTAATATTAATTGAAATTAATTAATTAATTGAAATAAATTATTAAAAATATAAATAGAAATAAATAGAAATTGATACAAATGCTTTTCTAACTATTTTCGGTTTACGTAAAGTAAATAGAAAATTATATACTATAAGACATTCCTTCTAAAATGTACCTATTACTGAAAAATAATTTATCAATTTTTTAATTATTTCACTAGCAAAGAAAAACAATTTCAAAACTTGTCCAGTCTTTAGCATGTGTATGCCGACGACTGGAAAAGATGCTGTTTTAAATATTTTTGTTGGCACCCCATTAAAATAAATAAATTAATAATTTTTAAGAACAAGACGTGTTAAACTATCAATATTTAAATATTCTACTAACATGTTTGCAAAGAAAAAAGTAAATTTACTAACTTCTAATAACAGTAAATTAAGTTTGAAAATTTCAGTTTTCTTAAAATTTTTTTAAAGAAAAATCGAAAATTTCCGAACACTTTGACAATGATATTAATTTTAATTTTTTTAATGCAATTATGTAATTACTTCTAATAAGTTATAGACTAGATTTTTGTAAAAAATGTTGGAAAATTTAATAATCGTATGCAAAACTTGCTAGATATTTTCTAATTCTTGTTATTTATAGAAAACCTAAGAGGGGTGCCAACCACTAGCTCACAGCCAACGACTGGAGCAGTTACCCTATGAACCCTCACAGCAAGCTCTGTTATTGTTCAATATTTTTATTTTATTTTAATAAATACAGTTTTATTATTTTAATTGTGAGTTATGTATTTTAGAGTGATGTAAACTAAACAAAAGTGTTTTTATAAACGTAGAATTTTTCTTTATATACATATCATTTCATTTGATATTAATTTTTTGCATCTGCAGAACGATTTGAAATTAGAAGTTTCCGCATTTGCCTGGACTACCGGCTTAATAAATTTTTCGCCAGAGGAGAGGGAAACAGAAAAAATTTTCTCCTCACCACAACTGGTTCATTGGTGTGCATTGGACAATAATTGATAGTGTACACACTTTTACCCCGACGTCAAATCTTCCACATTATCATTTTCGGAAATAACAAGAAGACTAGAAAAAGGAGGTCCAACTCTGGTAGTAGGGGTACAGGCCGAATACGTATAAATATGGTTTCTTATGACTTTTCAGCCTCTTTAGAGAAAACCAAACCCTTACGTACCACAACTACCGGAGTTAGACCTCTTGTTTCTGGTCTTCTTGGACAATAATAAGAAAATACTAGACTATAGCAAGAGTCAAAGTCTAGTTTCAGTAGGATTATACTTTATTATGTCTTTTTTTAAAAACGTATAAAATTTAACACGTAAATAACTAAATTCTTCTATTTCACACATTATTAATTCGATTGGTAATAATTTTTAATCTTGAGAGCAATAAAAAACTTTGCACGGGTAATTAATAGACTGCTTTAAGAAATTAAATTCATTCTTCAAAAAAATTAATCGTCTGTTGTCAACAACAGGTATTCAATTTTCAATACAATTTTACATTATTATGTCCTTTCAAAAACGTAAAAAATTAAACACGTAAATTACAGAATTCTTCTATTTTAATTGCTATTGAATTGATCGCTAATAATTATTATTAATCTTGAGGGCAGTAAAAAACTTTGCACGGTTAATTCATCAGCTGATTTTGAAAATTTAAATTAATTCTTGAAGAAAATTAATCGTCTGTTGTTACCAACAGGTATTCAATTTTCAATACAATTTTACATTATTATATCTTATTTCAAAAATTTAAAAAACTAAACACGTAAATCACTGAATTTTTCTATTTTAATTACTATTGAATCGAACGCTAATTATTTTTAATCTTGAGGGAAATAAAAAACTTTGCACGGGTAATTTATCAGCTGCTGTAGAAAACTAAATCAATTCTACAATAAAAAGAATCGTCTGTTGTTACCAACAGGTATTCAGTTTTCAATACAATTTTACATTATTATGTTTTTTTTAAAAACGTATAAAATTTAACACGTATATCACTGAATTCTTTTATTTTAATTACTATCCAATCGATCGCTAATAATTATTATTAATCTTGAGAGCAGTAAAAAACATTGCACAGGTAATTCATCAGCTGCTTTAGGAAATTTAAAATAATTCCTCCATAAAATTAATCGTCTGTTGTCACCAACTGCTATTCAATTTTCAGTAGGATTGTACATTATTATGTCATTGTTAAAAAACGTATAAAATTTAACACGAAAATCACTGAATTCTTTTTTTTTTCATTGCTATTGAATCGACCGCTAATAATTATTATTAATCTTGAGGGAAGTAAAAAACTTTGCACGGGTAATTCATCAGCTGCTTTAGGAAATATAAAATAATTCCTGACGAAAATTAATCGTCTGTTGTCACCAACAGGTATTCAATTTTCAGTAGGATTGTACATTATTATGTCTTTGTTTAAAAACGTATAAAATTTATCACGTAAATCACTGAATTCTTCTTTTTTAATTGCTATTGAATCGACCGCTAATTATTTTTAATCTTGAGGGAAGTAAAAAACTTTGCACGGGGAATTTATCTGGTGCTTTAGGAAATTTAAAATAGTTCCTGACGAAAATTAATCGTCTGTTGTCACCAACAGGTATTCAATTTTCAATACAATTTTACATTATTATGTCCTTTCAAAAACGTAAAAAATTAAACACGTAAATTACAGAATTCTTCTATTTTAATTGCTATTGAATTGACCGCTAATAATTATTATTAATCTTGAGGGCAGTAAAAAACTTTGCACGGTTAATTCATCAGCTGCTTTTGAAAATTTAAATTAATTCTTGAAGAAAATTAATCGTCTGTTGTTACCAACAGGTATTCAATTTTCAATACAATTTTACATTATTATATCTTATTTCAAAAATTTAAAAAACTAAACACGTAAATCACTGAATTTTTCTATTTTAATTACTATTGAATCGAACGCTAATTATTTTTAATCTTGAGGGAAATAAAAAACTTTGCACAGGTAATTTATCAGCTGCTGTAGAAAACTAAATCAATTCTACAATAAAAAGAATCGTCTGTTGTTACCAACAGGTATTCAGTTTTCAATACAATTTTACATTATTATGTTTTTTTCAAAAACGTATAAAATTTAACACGTATATCACTGAATTCTTTTATTTTAATTACTATCCAATCGATCGCTAATAATTATTATTAATCTTGAGAGCAGTAAAAAACATTGCACAGGTAATTCATCAGCTGCTTTAGGAAATATAAAATAATTCCTGACGAAAATTAATCGTCTGTTGTCACCAACAGGTATTCAATTTTCAGTAGGATTGTACATTACTATGTCTTTGTTTAAAAACGTATAAAATTTATCACGTAAATCACTGAATTCTTCTTTTTTAATTGCTATTGAATCGACCGCTAATTATTTTTAATCATGAGGGAAGTAAAAAACTTTGCACGGGGAATTTATCTGGTGCTTTAGGAAATTTAAAATAGTTCCTGACGAAAATTAATCGTCTGTTGTCACCAACAGGTATTCAATTTTCAGTAGGATTGTACATTATTATGTCTTTGATTAAAAACGCATAAAATTTAACACGTAAATCACTGAATTCTTCTTTTTTAATTGCTATTGAATGGACCGCTAATTATCTTTAATCTTGAGGGAAGTAAAAAACTTTGCACGGGTAATTTATCAGGTGCTTTAGGAAATTTAAAATAGTTCCTGACGAAAATTAATCGTCTGTTGTCACCAACAGGTATTCAATTTTCAGTAGGATTATACTTTATTATGTCTTTTTTTAAAAACGTATAAAATTTAACACGTAAATAACTGAATTCTTCTTTTTTAATTGCTATTGAATCGACCGCTAATTATTTTTAATCTTGAGAGCAGTGAAAAACATTGCACAGGTAATTCATCAGCTGCTTTAGGAAATTTAAAATAATTTCTCAATAAAATTAATCGTCTGTTGTCACCAACAGGTATTTAATTTTCAGTAGGATTGTACATTATTATGTCTTTGTTTAAAAACGTATAAAATTTAACACGAAAATCACTAAATTCTTTTTTTTTAATTGCTATTGAATCGACCGCTAATAGATATTATTAATCTTGAGGGCAGTAAAAAACTTTGCACGGGTAATTCATCAGCTGCTTTAGGAAATATAAAATAATTCCTGACGAAAATTAATCGTCTGTTGTCACCAACAGGTATACAATTTTCAGTAGGATTGTACATTATTATGTCTTTGTTTAAAAATCGTATAAAATTTAACACGTAAATCACTGAATTCTTCTTTTTTAATTGCTATTGAATCGACCGCTAATTATTTTCAATCTTTAGGGAAGCTAAAACTTTGACGGGTAATTTATCAGGTGCTTTAGGAAATTTAAAATAGTTCCTAATGAAAATTAATCGTCTGTTGTCACCAACAGGTATTCAATTTTCAGTAGGATTGTACATTATTATGTCTTTGATTATAAACGCATAAAATTTAACACGTAAATCACTGAATTCTTCTTTTTTAATTGCTATTGAATCGACCGCTAATTATCTTTAATCTTGAGGGCAGTAAAAAACTTTGCACGGGTAATTCATCAGCTGCTTTAGGAAATATAAAATAATTCCTGACGAAAATTAATCGTCTGTTGTCACCAACAGGTATTCAATTTTCAGTAGGATTGTACATTATTATGTCTTTTTTTAAAAATGTATAAAATTTAACACGAAAATCACTTAATTCTTCTTTTTTAATTGCTATTGAATCGACCGCTAATTATCTTTAATCTTGAGGGAAGTAAAAAACTTTGCACGGGTAATTTATCAGGTGCTTTAGGAAATTTAAAATAGTTCCTGACGAAAATTAATCGTCTGTTGTCACCAACAGGTATTCAATTTTCAGTAGGATTATACTTTATTATGTCTTTTTTTAAAAACGTATAAAATTTAACACGTAAATAACTGAATTCGTCTATTTCATACATTATTAATTCGATTGGTAATAATTTTTAATCTTGAGAGCAATAAAAAACTTTGCACGGGTAATTAATAGACTGCTTTAAGAAATTAAATTCATTCTCAAAAAAATTAATCGTCTGTTGTCAACAACAGGTATTCAATTTTCAATACAATTTTACATTATTATGTCCTTTCAAAAACGTAAAAAATTAAACACGTAAATTACAGAATTCTTCTATTTTAATTGCTATTGAATTGACCGCTAATAATTATTATTAATCTTGAGGGCAGTAAAAAACTTTGCACGGTTAATTCATTAGCTGCTTTTGAAAATTTAAATTAATTCTTGAAGAAAATTAATCGTCTGTTGTTACCAACAGGTATTCAATTTTCAATACAATTTTACATTATTATATCTTATTTCAAAAATTTAAAAAACTAAACACGTAAATCACTGAATTTTTCTATTTTAATTACTATTGAATCGAACGCTAATTATTTTTAATCTTGAGGGAAATAAAAAACTTTGCACGGGTAATTTATCAGCTGCTGTAGAAAACTAAATCAATTCTACAATAAAAAGAATCGTCTGTTGTTACCAACAGGTATTCAGTTTTCAATACAATTTTACATTATTATGTTTTTTTCAAAAACGTATAAAATTTAACACGTATTTCACTGAATTCTTTTATTTTAATTACTATCCAATCGATCGCTAATAATTATTATTAATCTTGAGAGCAGTAAAAAACATTGCACAGGTAATTCATCAGCTGCTTTAGGAAATTTAAAATAATTCCTCAATAAAATTAATCGTCTGTTGTCACCAACAGGTATTTAATTTTCAGTAGGATTGTACATTATTATGTCTTTGTTTAAAAACGTATAAAATTTAACACGAAAATCACTAAATTCTTTTTTTTTTAATTGCTATTGAATCGACCGCTAATAATTATTATTAATCTTGAGGGCAGTAAAAAACTTTGCACGGGTAATTCATCAGCTGCTTTAGGAAATATAAAATAATTCCTGACGAAAATTAATCGTCTGTTGTCACCAACAGGTATTCAATTTTCAGTAGGATTGTACATTATTATGTCTTTTTTTAAAAATGTATAAAATTTAACACGAAAATCACTTAATTCTTCTTTTTTAATTGCTATTGAATCGACCGCTAATTATCTTTAATCTTGAGGGAAGTAAAAAACTTTGCACGGGTAATTTATCAGGTGCTTTAGGAAATTTAAAATAATTCCTGACGAAAAGTAATCGTCTGTTGTCACCAACAGGTATTTAATTTTCAGTAGGATTGTACATTATTATGTCTTTGTTTAAAAACGTATAAAATTTAACACGAAAATCACTGAATTCTTTTTTTTAATTGCTATTGAATCGACCGCTAATAATTATTATTAATCTTGAGCGCAGTAAAAAACTTTGCACGGGTAATTCATCAGCTGCTTTAGGAAATTTAAAATAATACTTGCCGAAACTTAATCGTCTGTTGTCACCAACAGGTATTCAATTTTCAGTAGGATTGTACATTATTATGTCTTTGATTAAAAACGCATAAAATTTAACACGAAAATCACTGAATTCTTCTTTTTTAATTGCTATTGAATCGACCGCTAATTATCTTTAATCTTGAGGGAAGTAAAAAACTTTGCACGGGTAATTTATCAGGTGCTTTAGGAAATTTAAAATAATTCCTCATAAAAATTAATCGTCTGTAGTCACTAACAGGTATTAAATTTTTAGTTGGATTTTATATTAATATATTTTTCTTTAAACACGTAAAAAATTTAACATGAAAACCACTAAATTCTTCTATCTCAATTACTATTGAATTAATCGGTAATTATTGTTTTTCTTGACAGCAATAGAAGAATATTTTGGGTAAATTCATTTGCTGCTTTAGAAAAGTATTTAACATTATTAACACTGAATTCTTCTATATTAAGTTTGATTCAAATATTTTCTTAATATTGTCTGAGTGTATTAGACTATCTTCTTTGATCTTCGGGTACTTTTGTACCCAAATTGAAAAGTTTAGGTTTATGTTTAGTAGAACCGTGCAAAAAGCTTATAAAGCCGAGTCTAGCTTGAGCTTGACTCGATGTATCGAGTACTCGAAAAAGTCGAACACGCGAGTGATTTCGAGTACTCGAAAAGATTCAAGGTTTTTATGAGTTTCGACTCGGCTCGAATTCGACTTTGGCTCGAATTGATTAGGTTCGTCTTGGCTCAGCTCTAAAAATGAAAAGCTTGAAAATATTTATCGAGTTTCGAGCTTTTTGCACACCTCTAATGTTTTGTATATTAAGTATAAATTAATATTGATATTTTTATTTAGTATGATATGTAAACGTTTAAAAAAGTATATTTAATTTTTAATATAACGATTAAATTGTTATTGATTATGTATTTAAATTACTTTGATGTAGTTTGTTTAGTGTTTAGAACAATATGCTTAATAGTCGTTGTTTGTGAATTATTACTTCATAGTTATAAAAAATAACGGGTTATGCTTGTTGTAAGAACGACAATTGGCTTTATAACTTAATTATTTTTATAAAGTATTGAAAAAAAGAACTTATTTTGCATAGCAGTTTAAATCTGCTGGATAAGTATAAAGTGGATAGAGATCGACATGATTTTGGTTCAGAATATTTTTAACGTCTGTTTAAGTCTCTCTTTAAATATTTAGTGGAAGAAGAAACTTTTTCTGGACTTTCAGGAGTATTGCTTCTGAGGTGTGATCGGCTGAAATGATATTGAGGAGAACGAGAACGTGATCTTCTTCTTGGGGATTGAAAATGATAATCTGAATCCCTTGAAGAAAATCGAGAATAATCGAAAGATTTTTTTGGGTGATTATAATATTCATGACGATTTCTTGATAAATCCAAATCCTTCGATGAATATCGAGAGGAGGAATGGCGACTTGATTTCTCTGTTGGTGTATCTAAATGTCTGTTTGATTCTCTTGATATATAATGAGCAGAAAGTGGTTCTTTAAAAGAGTAACTGGAATATTCTGAACATTCAGGAGCATTCATCCATGATTGTAAAGGACTTGAGATGCGATTAGGAGAATGAGAACGTCCAGGTATTGCACTTGAACAGTATGAAGTTTTATCTAATTCTGTTGATAAATGTCGAAAAGCGGTTAGATTCGTTGGATCACTGAAGTGTTCTAATCTTTCAGGATGATCTATTGATATATGAAATTTGCTCGATAAGTGTCGAGGGGAACGAGAACGGCGGAATATTTGTCTTGAATAGTCTAGAAACTTGTCTGATTCTCTAGGCAAATATTGAGAATTATTGGATGACTCTGATAGGTGATTATAATAAGGTGAATGATCAAGGGTATTTCTGGATAGTTGAAATCGGTTTGAAGGATATCGAGGAGAACAGGGACCTGATGTTTTTTGAAATTTTAATTGATTTTCTGTATTTGTTGATACATTTTGAGGTATAAAAATAAATTCGGTTTTATTTGAAGATTCTGAATGCTGAGGATCATTTGATATTCTTGATTGACTCAAATAGTGTCGAGGAGAACGGGAACGATGTGTTGAATTTCTAGGTAAATCATTAAATGAGTTTCTAGGGAAACGAGAACGATTTGAAAGCGCCCTAGATGATTCAATATATGTGTTTGACTCTTTCAAAGAGGAACATATTCTTTTACTTGAGTGATTGTTGTATTCTAAACATTCAGGGGAAATTTCCGAATGTTCTATTCGGTTCGAAAAATATTGAGGAGATCGAGAATAAGGTGTTCTTGGTAAATATCGAGATGAAGTAGATGGTTTTCTTTCTATACTGGAGTATTCTGAACGTTCTGGAATATTTCTTAATATATGCAATTCATTAGGTGACGGCGAACGACATGATTTTTTACTCGATGAACCTTTATATGTTTCTGATTCTCTTGACAAACATTCAGGAAAATTGGACAGGGTAATTGGACGTGATATTGTTTTCGGTAAATCTGAGTATCGATATGAAGTGTCATACATATATTCAGGAAAACGTGATAAATTTGATGAATGACTTCTGTATTCTAAATATTTAGGAGAATATTCTCTATGTCGCATTTGATTTAAAGAATATCTGGAAGATCTTAAATTATGTGATGTCCTTTTGGGGGATTCCGAACGACAGTCTGAATCTCTACATTCAGATAATTTGGATCTGGATATTTTTGTTTGATGATTAAAATACTCTGAAACATTGTTAGCAATTTTTGATTCGTGTAATTTGTTTGACGAATATTGAGGGGATCGAGAACGATATGAAGTTCTTTTTAATTTCAATTTACTAGTTACATCCGTTGATGTAGATCGGAAAGTAGAAGATGGTTTCATATTATGAATTGAGGATTGAATATGGCTTGATAAGCATTGTGAAGTATTTGATTGAGTTCTTGTGGGTGATAGTGATTTAAATCGTCTAGTTGAACGCAGCAAAGGTTTTTTTGGAAAATAAGTGTGATTTGATGAGCAATCAGGGTGTAGGAAAGACTGTAAATTATTGGATGACTCATTTAACTTTTTCATAAGTTTAAAAATTTGTGAACGTATTGTTCTTCTGTCTGTTTTGTTTTCTATTTCGAAATTTTCATCTAAATTTGCAGAAAAATTAAAAGTATTTTGTTGCGAATCTTTCGAAACAAATGAATCAGATGGTGTAATTACAAGAGGGTTTAATTCAACTAGAGGTTTTGAAATTGGTGGTGTACTTTGGACAGATTTTAAATCCTCAGAAGATTTTGAACCTTGTAGTACATTCTCTGGTGATTGCAAATCTTTCGAAACAAATGAATCAGATGGTGTAATTACAAGAGGGTTTAATTCAACTAGAGGTTTTGAAATTGGTGGTGTACTTTGGACAGATTTTAAATCCTCAGAAGATTTTGAACCTTGTAGTACATTCTCTGGTGATTGCAAATCTTTCGAAACAAATGAATCAGATGGTGTAATTACAAGAGGGTTTAATTCAACTAGAGGTTTTGAAATTGGTGGTGTACTTTGGACAGATTTTAAATCCTCAGAAGATTTTGAACCTTGTAGTACATTCTCTGGTGATTGCAAATCTTTCGAAACAAATGAATCAGATGGTGTAATTACAAGAGGGTTTAATTCAACTAGAGGTTTTGAAATTGGTGGTGTACTTTGGACAGATTTTAAATCCTCAGAAGATTTTGAACCTTGTAGTACATTTTTTGGTGATTGAAAATCTTTTAAAACGAGCGAATCGCATGGTGTAGTTTTGAGTGGTTTTAATTCACCTATAGGTTTTGAAGATTTTGAATTCTGTGTTATATTTTTTGGTGATGGTAAATTTTTTGTAATGAGTAAAGTATTTTGCGAAGATTGTGGATCATCTACAGGTTGTACAGTAAATGACGTAAAGTTTAACAATTTTAAATTGTCACAAGATTTTGAACGCTGTTGCGTATTTTTCAGTGATTGTAAATTCTGAAACCTTAATGAACGTTCATTTGTATTATTCGGCTTTTGCAAAGATTGCTTACTATAATCTGGCGTTTGTTGTGATAGTTCCAAATCTTTGGAAATCACTGAATTGTGTTTTATATGTTGCGGTAATGGAATATCGTCAAAGGATTGTAAATCGTGCAGTGTATTTTTGGGTAATTGTGATTCTTCTAAAGGCTGTAAAATTTGATGCGTAATTTTTAATGATGACAAATTTTCTAAAGTTTGACGTGGTTCTTTTAAAGATTGGAATTTCCCTGAAGGTCGTA
Organism: Leptopilina myrica (nomen nudum); assembly: GCA_032872475.1. Lineage (NCBI taxonomy): Eukaryota > Metazoa > Arthropoda > Insecta > Hymenoptera > Figitidae > Leptopilina > Leptopilina myrica (nomen nudum). The sequence continues at coordinate 25,965 of JAVJHR010000012.1, forward strand.
ACTTTGGTAGTTCGTTCTTCGAAGATTTTAGTGATAAATTTCGTGAAGGATTGACTTCAGTTGATGTGGACGATGGAGAATCGTTCATCATTTCTTCATTTCTTACATGATGATTTTCAGACTTATTTATTAATTTTGGTTCGTCAATTTCTGTAATTTATAAAAGATATATTAATAATTATTATTGTGTACCTTATTACTAATCCCTTAATATAATTTTTATTTTTTTAATTCAAAATAATTATCATAAATTAAATCATTTATTGATAAATTAAAGGCATTTGGGAATTGTATCCTTTTTATGTTAAAAATTGAAAGTTCTTAGCAAACTTTTAGAGTTATTAAAATTAGTGTATTGGGGTAATTGTTGAAACCTTATTTTTAAGTATGTTTTATAATCATAAAAGTTAATTAAACATTATTTTGTACACTCAATAGCTTTATAGGAGTCTACAATAGAATTGCTCCTCACTGTTGATTTAAATATAGTAATCTGAAGATTATAAATAGATCAATTTGACTATCTCAGAGGGAAAATGTAACTATCAAAAGAATTATATTAATCCTCAAAACGTAGTCTACTAAGTTTAACTGTTTAATTTTCTGTGTTTGTTCATTTTGAAGAAAGTTAGGATTTTTTGAAAAAGGTGTGTCAGATGTGTCACGCTGTGATTCAAATAATTAAAATTTACAGTAAAAGTACTTCTAAAATAAGTTATAGTTCATAATCTTGTTGTTTAAAAAATAAAATGAAATAAAAATTTTAATATATAAAGTTTATTACCATTTGAAATCTGAATAAAACTTAAGTTCGTTTCTGATTCAGAACTGTTTTCATCGCTGATAGTTTCTTTTGGTTCAACTATTATCAAGTCTTGATTTTCTGCAGTAATGTAAAACAAATCATTTGTAATTACAAAAAAATTGTTAGTAAATTAAAAAATATAAAAATTGTAACCTCAAAAGTGTGAAATATATATTGAATATATTTCATGAACTTTATAACTTTAATTACTTACACGGAAAAATTTCTGTGTAGGGGAAGAGTTTCGGTCAGTGGGCATAATTCGGTTGTGGACACCCTTGCAGAATTTTTGACAGAAATGAGACTCGTCAAATCTGACAAATATGTGTGTTACGACTGAATACAGTTTTATATGAGAATAAATAAATAAACTTTTCCATACGTTGAATGTAATAAAAGTATATTCTTAAAAATTATTCAATGTTCAACAAATCGAAGTGAATCAATTAAAATAATAAGTTTAATGAGTATTTACACAGTAAATATGCTATATTTAGTGATTCAATACCAAGTATCACTATAATGTATATCGGTAAACTACACTGAAAAAAAATTGTAATTGAACCAAGTACCCAGATAACCAGCGTACTAGTACTGTACCAGCCATGTACCTTCGCACGGTACCAGGTACTGTACTAGTATGTCGTACAGATAATGGCGGAAAAGCATTGTAAATTGATAACCTAAAATCTCAATTAGTACGGCGTACTGGTATTGTACTTAGTGTTATACTCGTACGGAGTACTATGGCAATATCATAATTCTATCCGTATGTCATACCGTTATTATACTAGTATCGTACTGGTATGTAAATACCTTATTATTTCGTGCTAGTGCAATACGAGTATAATACCAATACGCTGTACTGAAAAATAATGATTAGTACGCTTGGCTATCTGGGTAAATGCATTTACTTGGCAGAGTTTACTTGAATCAATCCCATATTTATTTGAGGAGAGAAATTAATTTTCTTGTGCCAAGTAATTATTAGCATTGGATAGAGTTCTTGAATTAATAATTCAGTATTTGGTGGAAGTAAATATGTTATTGATCAAATCAAATGTTTCACTTATCCGAATTACCAAAAAGGATTGAATCAAGAATATTATGTTCTTAAGCGAAATAGTAAAGTATTGTCTGGAGAAATCGTTTTTCTTAAATTAAATCATTTTATTCATTTGATTTGAAACTTTTTTTACTTAATACAATGCCGGTGTTCTTGATCCAAGAAAATATTTCGCTTCAAACGGATGTGCAACTTAAATAGCAGTTTTTGAAAACTGTCCATTGAGGCTTGGATGACATAGTGGTAACGGTATAGCTTCTGATGCGTGCAACCCGGGTTCAATTCCTCCGACCGTGGAAAATTTTATTTCAAGGTATATTTGTTGTATTTGTGTTAAGTATTAATTAAAGGTAAATATATATGTAAAATAACAATTATTTAATTATTTCAATAAAAAATTTAAATGTTAATTAATTAAACAATAAAAATGTTTGACCTAAGTATTAGATATGATGGGATGAGGGTAAGGGGGGGGGGGAGAGTTCAAGTAAATAATTTACTTGAATTGAGAAAATTTTTTTTTTATTGAAATTTATAATTTTCTCAAATCAAGAAAATATTTTCTTGATTTGATACACAAATGTTCTTGAATTAATATAATCTGCATTTCTTTCGTGTAACTTAATTTCTTGACTGGATTCCATATTTTCTTGGATCAAGAACATATACTCTCCTACCAAGTATACTATGTCAAGAAAATCGTTTTCTTGAATCAATACTATTATACTCTTGGCCGTATTCAATCCCACCATTTGCTTCAACCAAGAAAAATTTTATTGGTTCAATACTATTTTTTTCAGTGTAGTTTTGTGACAAATCTGGGTGTTTCCTTTTTAACGCCTTTTTATGACTTTATTATAAAAAGTATCGTTCGTAACTTGCGTGAACTGCTATTTGAAACTCGCCCAAGTTTTTGAAACTCGTTTCAAAAACGCCATCAGTTCACACTTATTACGAAATGTACTACTGTTGCATTTTGAGTAAATTTTTTAAGAGTGCTCACAACCGAACCAACATTTTCTTTGTTAGAAAAATGACCACTTTATTGAATTGTTAATAACATTTTTCTACTCGACAAAATCAGTTTAATTTCTTCACCAGTAGATGGCTAAGGTCGGGAGCTTTAAATAAATATGCATACGCTCGCTTAATATTCACTTGGGCACAAGTAATGAGTCTAAAACGAAAGTATGCCCACAACCGAATCTATTCCCGTATCAGTTTTGCTTTATGATAAAAAATATTTTACAGCTTAAAAGATTTATACATTTATGAACCTTGAAATGTCAATGCCTCAAGTGTGAATTTCGTTTGGTCGACACTATTAGAAATCAACGATGATCTATATTGAAGCTGTACTATTAAAAATCTAACTCCAACTTCATACCGAAAGATTGAAAATTATATACTTTTAATCTCAAAAAGAGTGAATACTTTCATTTGATTGGATTTACTAAAAATTTTATACAAATTAAATGAAGCTTTACTCTTTGTGACATTGAAATAACAACATTTCAATCTTTTTGAGGTACATTTGAAATAAAATTTTTAACAATGTGCCAATGTTAAGAAACCTGTTTTTTGATGATCGGCAGAATTATGTGTCACAGTCGGTCTAATTGTCTACAATTTATAAAATCATTTCTCTCACTATACTTCCTTATTTGATCAATTAAAGATCGTTTATAAGAAGAAAATTATTTTTGATTTTTTATATATAATTTTTAAAAAATTACTTTAAATTTAGAGCTTTGTGTTCACCTTTATTAATGGTGCGAGGTATTCTTTGATTCACATTTCATCGTTATTTTAATATACACAAATGTAAAAGTTTTTAGGCTGTAGAACACTGAATACATAAAGCTAGTGTTATTTTGTTATTTCTTATTTAATTAATTCAAATTGAACTTGATTACCATCGAAAACTAGTTGTAAGCTTAAGTCACTCTCAGATTCTGAATTACTTCTATTTTCAATTGTTTGAGCGTTACTTGTAATTTGTTCTGGAAAATGTATTGGGTTTTGATTTTCTGAAATAATTTAAAAGAAAGGTTATTAATTAAGAGATATTTATTTCTGTAATTTTTATTTTCTCTTAAATAAATAATAAGTTAACCACTTTCGAAAATAATTAAGATGTTATAAATAAAGGACATAATTAAATATTTAAATTGCTTTGAAGCGTGGTGAGATAGACATAGGCTAATGTTGGGGTCAAGTTTTCTTTCGAACTTTACACGGTCGTTAAATCTCTTTATACTATTTCATGGATATTTCCAAATAAAAAATAATAGATTCTTTTTGAAATGATATTTAACAATATACAAATGGTTTAAATAAATTTACTCTGTCTATATTTAAAAAAATACACAAAATTTTTTATGAAATCTTTAGTTTTCCCTTAAGGGTTTATTTGTAGCACAGTTTTAATGTATTACAGTTTGTTAGTACAATCCTACTTTCAATTCGTTTAAGCCAAATTGAATTCAAATATGTGACCTGGTAAGTTAAAAGAGACTTTAAGATCGCAAAAATCAAAGTTTACATTTTCAGTGATTATTGAAAAATGCCACGTATGTAAAAAAATGTTTATTTAATTTTTAATTAAAAAAGAAAGAACTTGATAAGAATAACTTTTATTTCAAACGTTTCTGAGTGAAACCATCAAACTTATATGTTATATAAGAGGCATTTTATTTCAAACCGTATAATATATTATAATTTTAATATGATGAATAATGTTTATTACTTTTTGGCAGATATTACCAGAAATACCAAGACTACAAAACGAGTTTATCAATGACTCTTCAATTTGTTGTCTTGGTATTTTTAATTTGGATCTTAAAAAGCCTTAGGGTATGGTATCTTAGTATGTCGTATCCTTTTTACAAAAAAAAAATATTTTTTGATTATTCGAATTTTTTGAAAAAATGTTATAACAAATTTAATATAAAAAACCGTTTAATTAAATATTTTTAAACGAATATGGTTATGATTTTAAGTTATGTGAATACCTAACAGATTGCTGTTAAAAAATTCACATTTGAATATTGTTATAATAACATTTATTAAATTTAATTTCATATTTTAAGGAAACATAACTTTTTTTCTTAAAAAAATGGTTCATAAAATTCAATATTTTTAAGATTAAAATTGATTAGAGAGAAAAAAAAACTGGACAAGTGCGAGTTGCACTCGCACTAAATTGACGGGTTCCGTACAAAAATATAAAAATAATACTTGTGATCTTGTAACAACAATTAGTAGGATTTTTTTCACTTTTGTATTATTTTGGTAAGTTGAATTTTCGACACTAGGTTAAAAATCAATAACAAAGAAAAATAGAAGTATTTCATATTTTATATTATTAGCAATAAGCGAACAGGAATCAATTTGGGAACAAATTTTAAAAATTGGTTCCTCTTCGATTATTGCTAATAATATAAAATATGTAATACTTCTATTTTTCTTTGTTATTTATTTTTAACCAAGTGTCGAAAATTCAACTTACCAAAATAATACAAAAGTGAAAGAAATCCTACCAGTTGTGGTTACAATATCACAAGTATTATTTTTATATTTTTGTACGGAACCCGTCAATTCTATGCGAGTGCAACTCGCACTTATCCAGTTTTTTTAATCTTATTTTTAAATTTTTTTTAGATTTTTTAATATATTTTTTGTAATCAGACTGTAAAAATATACTAATAAACCAATTTTCAGCTCATTAGGTCAAAAAATGTGGAAATTAGAAAAAAAAAATTTTTTTAATTTTTTAGTTTTTCCTTGACAACGCTATGGCCATTATGACATAGCAAGTTCTCTGTATTTTTCCTGAAATATTCGCGTTAAAATACACCAGTATGCCAAATTTTAGCCCTCCATGTTGAGGTCTCTAGGTCAAATAGTTTAGCCGATAGGAGGGGGGGGGCACGATTTGGCTACGAACACAAGAGTCTCACCAATAGGGTTCCGTCGGTACATCGAAGGTGTACGGAACCCTAAAAAAGAAAAAACCATTTAAAATAACTTATTTAATTGATATAGAAAGACGAAAAATTTAGCGTTGTCTGTCAAAGTATGTTTTTCATAAATGCAAGCTTCGCACTACATTATGAGTTTTAAAAAAGTAGGAAAAAGTAACCTAGGTGACAAAAAAAAATAATTAAAAGAATCTCATTAAAAACTTTTTAAAAACTCGAATTTTCAAAGTATTTTAATTTAATGATTGATAAATAATTACATTTTATAATGAATCAAATTCTAATGTTTTCACGTTTCTTAGTGCGAAGATTAATAATTAAAATTTTTATTAGTTAATTTATAAAAAATACGAACTTCAAATTTTTTAATAAAGTTGAATTTTCAGTTTTTTTTAAATAAGATTCTTTAATTCTGTTATTTCAAGATAATTGAATTTTTATAAACAAATAATTGAAAATTTTTTATCTAATTGAAATTTCTTTACATTCTATTAAAAATAATTAACTTCTTTCAAAAAATTTTATTAAAATTTTTCTAATTAAATGCATTGTCAACATTCAATTATTTTTATAAATAATAAAAAGTAATTTATATTAACCACAAGAATTCAATTATTTTCAAAAAATTTTCTTAACTCAATAATTTGTATGTTAACTATTTTAATAAAATTTTCAAAAAGTATTCATTTATTTAAAAACAATTTTGACAAAATTCTATACGAATATTTAATTATTTTCTAAGAGAATGAAAATTTCATAGAAATTGAAATATTAAAAATAGAGTTTATCTATTTTTTTTAATCAATTATTTAAAACTTTTTTTTATAAAATCCTCGAAATAATTTAATTACGTTCATAAATAATAAAATTCATTGCAGAAATGGAATTATGTTTAATACAATTTTAATCAAATTCGTCGAAAAATGCAATTATTTTTAAAAATTTGATTAAACTTTGTCTAAAAAATTCAATTATTTTTATAAATAAATAGCAAAATTTTTCCGATTTACCAAATTCTTTTGAATATTATTTTTGAAAAATATTCTTCACAAGAATTCAATTATTTTGAATTATTTTAATAAATTTTTATAAAATTAAAAAAAACAATTCCATTATTTTCAAAAGCAATAATTTTGTTTCATTTTGCACCTTGTTATGAAAAATATCGTTCGTAACTTATACGAACAGTTGCTAATTTTTGAAATTGGAATTTTTTTGAATAAACTTTTATAAATAGTAAAATTCTTTGCAGAAATTCAATTAGTGTCAATAAATTTTAATAATATTGAATTAATTGAATTTTCAATTATAATTATGAACAGACAAGATTTTTTTGAAAAATTCATAAAATTCTTTGTTTATAATTTAATTATTTTCCAAATTGTAGATTTAAAATTAGGACAAAGCCGTGAATTTAAAGGTTAAACAAAATTTATAATCAGTCACTATTGATAGAGTAAATATCGGTAAAATTATTTCCTATTATCTTATTGGCGGTGGTTTTTCATTAACGATTTTAGTTTCTAACACTGTTTTAAATGGAAATGTGAAAACTAAAAATCTTAATTTCACTATTTATTTAGAAAAAAAGCTTTTAGTAACATGAGGTTTAAAAAAGTAGCCAAAAGGTAGCCTCGTATCAAAAAAGTAGCAAATAGTATATAGCTTTTAGTAGAAGATTGCGAAGCCTGTAAAATGATACTGCCACTGCCAAACGGCTACAGTAATAACGCCCACATTTTAGCATATAAAATAAACGATCATGAGCACTGCAAATTATCAATAGCTTATTACTTGAAAAAATGATGCAGAAATAAGAAGCAATTGTCTGTCTCACCCCATTCTACTCTATATAAAAGTCTGATTTTATCACAAAGGTCTACAAAATACGACTTTTTTTAAATATCAGAGTGGTTTCCCATGTATTTTCATGCGCTGAATACGATCTCGGCCTCCAAAATTGCGTATTACGTCAGGATTTTGAGAAAATTGGGGGTAAACACCCCAAAAGGCGTATTTTTGGCTGTTATAGTCTTAAATTAAAGCTTGAATCTTTACATTCTAGGCCATTTTAAAGTCCATAATCGTGTACAGCGTATAAAAAACATTGAAAACCACTTCAGTAACCAAAAGAACCAAAATAGATTTTTTGAGACTTATTACTTCCACTTTTTTCAAAATCTTTTACATTTTTTGATCTTACGCATATGAGTCTTAAAGTTTACGAATAAAGCTTTAATTTTAGACTAAATAGAAGTCTTTAGCACATCAGGTTTATGAGAAAAAAATACTGAATAACTTTGAAAATACGTTTTTTTGAGTGTTTACCCCCACTTGTCTCAAAATCCTGACGTGATATGTATTTTTGGAGACCGGGATCGTATTCAGCGCTCAAAAATACACGGGAAACCAATCCGATATGTTACAAAAAAATTGTTGACCTAATAACACAGGTCTACAAACTTTTTTTCAAATATATTTTAAGATATTATTATATTGACAATTTTATTACCATTTGAAATCTCAATTTCATTTGAGTCATTTTTAGCTGCAAAATTTGTTGTATCTTTGATAATAGTTTTTACACTATCTTTCTTGCACTTTTTAGACTTGTTAACAAATTTTTCTTTTTGCTTAATTTTCGAATTTGTTGAATCTGTAATAATATATTGTTGATTATCTTGAAACGAATATAATAATAAATAAATGAAAAGATTTATTATTTGGAAAAATTTTTGATTGAAAATGAAAAAGATGAAGAATATTTTTTACAAATGTGCATTTTTTCCATGTATGTTTAAAGGGAAATTATAATCAATTAGCGACAAATGTTAAAAATAATTAATCGGCATCGGATTTTCAGAAAATTTTTTTGTTCTTATATTGCAACTAAACTGAGGGTGGCGTAAACAGAATTAAAAAAATAATATTTTATTTTATGTTTCATATATTATACAGAGAAAAAATATATATGTGACCTGGTCTATAAAAAGGGACCTTAGGTGCGAAAATAAGATTTTAAGAAATTTTTCCAAACTTTTGCATGGAAGTTTCCAAAACGTGTTTAGAAAAAAAATTTTCCAAAACATAAAATTATTTCAAATGTAGAATAGAATGATCATTTGTTATCTATAAGTATTTGTTTTTATAATAATAATAATTAACTTGCGGGTAAAAAATCAATGATAGTAGTAGATATTCCATTTAATATTTTTAAAAGTTGTTTTAATACATAATCTTTGAAAAGAATATATATTTTTAAAAAATTTATTATACAGTCCGTAAAACCGTTTGAAAAGCAAAAATAAGATGTTTGGAATATTGTTTCGTTTTGAAAGGTTAATCACATCTGATTTGTCTTGAGATATCTAGCTAAGGCTTTTTCGTTACTATAGTAAGTCTATTTTATGTGTTTTTCTAAACCCGTTTTATGTTATAGAATGGAATAATTTTCTAAATTGATTCAAATAATTATTTACTAGCTTCAAATGTTACATTTATATCATTTGAATAATTTCTACAATTGATTTAAATAATTATAATAAATATAAATAATAATATTATTAATAATATTATATAAATAATTATTTATTAGTTTGAAATATTCCATTTATTTGATTTGAATAAGTTGTATTTGATTCAAATAAATAGTTCTTTGAAGCGATAAAATATTTTATTTAGGTCAAATAAATATGTATTTAGTTCAAATATATATTTATTGGATTATAACAAAATAAATTTTTTTTCAGTGTATGCTGTTAGTTGTAAGTAAGTCTTTTTAAGGACAGAAAATATGACGTCAACGAGTTTTTTACAAAATATTTGTTTTTTTATAATGAATAAATAAATTATTTTTAATTTTAGATGTGAATTTTTATATCTGTTTAATTGGATTTTTCTAAATTTTTGGAAATCTTTTTATAATAATAAAAGGGGATTTTTCTAAACGTTTGAAGAAATATTTACAAATTTTAAAGAATTTTTCTATATTATTTTAAGAGAATTTTCTAAATTTTTAAAGGAGATTTTCCAAATTTTTGGGATGTTTTCTATACTAGTATATGATAATTTTTCCAAATTCTCATAAATCCTAAACTTTCCTGTTTTTCTATACTATTAAATGGAAATTTTTCCAAATCCTCAGAAATTTTTCCAAATTTTTTGGTTTTTTTCTATATTATTTCATGGGAATTTGTCATTGGCTGCTCTTGAAATATTATATATGTTAAATATATAATCAAATAACCAATAATAAATTCGGACTTTTTATTGTCTTTACTTCTATTAATATTTAAATAATTATGAATTTATCTTTTTAACCTGTCTGGGCAAATTAAAATTTGTATTAAGACGAATTTAACCGAAAGTTAATTTAATTCAATTCTGTTTAATAAGTATCAGTTTTATCAGTTTCTTTAATGAGATTCGACTAGAGTAAGTGAAAATTTTAAGCCCGTGATAAATATGTTTTTAATTATCAACAACATAAATTTTACTTGAACTTTTGGATTTGCTTTGCGTTTCCTTTTGAATCTCTAAATTCTCAGCTGCTTTTGTTAATGACATTTTATATTGCAGGCCTTCAAATGCATGATTTTCTATGTTCAAAATTTCTATTGAAAAATAAAATTTATAATATATAAGGAGTATTATCATTAAGGACATCCGGGAAAGATTGTCCCCAAAAAGTGTTTTTGTGATCGACGTCTCAATTAAAAAAAAAAGAATATTTTGAGTCGGGAATTTTTGGCAAATATAGATGAATGCTTTGGAACTAGCGGTCCTCTCGAAATTTTGCAAAATTTTAATAAATAATAATTTTAAAAAATTGTTTAAACATACGGAAAATGGGGTTTTTATCGGTTTGGTATATTTCTGGTTCATATTTACAGAGGTGATAGAAGAAGACTCACTGAGGAGCGGTCCTTTACGTTTTTGCAATAATTTTCCGAGGAAATTATTTTATTAACGATTGAAAGTGGAGTAGTTTGAGTTGGAGACATTTTCGTAGTTCAAGTCGCGGTCACTACCGAGAATTGGCATCACCTCCTTGACTACCGACACATAGATCCACTTGTCTGTGTGCTCGCCGCCATATTGTCCCCCACTTTCGCCAAAAATACAACTTTTGTAATTTCGTTTTTCAATGTCTATTTCAAAAATTACTTGCAAATTTCGAGAATATTCTTTATCAGCACGAATTCCCCTAATTATCATAATAAATCAGAACCAGATATCTTTAACTACTTAGAAGTGAGACGAGAGGCGGGAAAACACTTTTTGTGGACAATTTTTCCCGGATGCCCTTAAAAACTGTTATAAAATAATTTTGAATAATAGGTTACCATTATTATCAAAATATACGAAAGGTCTTATATGTTTTTCGAGTTGTACTATAGTATCCTTTAATGATATCCTAAAATGTGAAAATAAATTATTTCGTTTGATTATAAATTAAAATAGTATATTAAGCCCTCGATCCCCAGTCGTGTCACAAAATTCATCGTAAGCAAATCGGGATGCCTTTATTCCCATGTTAGTTACGATATTTTTTATTCCCAATACACAAAAGTTGCGATTTGAGATTACAGACGACAGGGAATAAAAGTCAGTTACTTGTTCGACTTTTATGAAAATGGCGGCCGTTTTTTACGTATGGGATCAGCTGCTATGATTGCACACGGGAGAAAATGGACGCCATTTTCATATGGTCGAACAAGTGAGTGACTTTACTCCCTATGGTCAACTAACTAAAAGCGCCATGTTTGTGCATGTGGGATAAAAAAGAATTTAAATGAAAAGGATAAGTTTTACTTTAATCAAATAAAACCAAAAGAGAAAGCACAATTTAGAAAATTTTGTACGTATGATTATTGAAATTATGTTAAATTGTTAGGAGAGAAAATAAACACAAATTTTGGAAACAATGTACCCAGACGCGAATTTTGGTCGGCAACCAAAGTCGGGAGGTCGGGCCATCTATAGCTGTCAATAGGTCGACAACCAAAGTCGGGCCGACTTTGGGTACTGTTTCCACCTAAAGTTGGCCTGACTATGGCTGCCAGAGTGTATAAAACCTATTTTCAGTTGGTGGGGCCGACTCTGGCCTAAGTCGTCCCGACCGTCTTAAAAAACATTTCTATACTGCTATGGTAAAAATTAAAATTTTTTGTCTTAATTATTCTATTTATAATGGATTAACAAAAAATTAATAATCATTTTCTTATTTATTGGTCGTTATGAATTACAAATTTCTTTTTCTTTGAGTTGCAGCTTATAAAATCATTTTGGTTCTTAGGCTTTCATGTAAGCGTAGCGTAATGGTTAACGTGTTAGACTTCGGTGTGTTAGGTTGCGAGTTCGATCCCTGCGAGTGATAGAAATTTTAATTTGTATTTATGTATAAGTTTGCGTTTAGTGTTAAGATGTATGCAATAAATAAATAATTAATTTACGATATCACCTAATATCTGTTAATTGTAAAGTTAATAATTTTTTGCAAACGGTCGGTCGACATTTGGCTTTTAAGGTCGGGCACGACCATGGTTGCCAAAGTAAAGCCGACCTTTGTTCTCATGGTCGACAAAACTTTGGTACCCCTGGTCGGTCCGACTTTGACAACCATAGTCGGCCCGATCATGTTAGCCACTGGACAGCTGATGTTACAATTCGGTAGTTTGGCCGACCTTTGGCTGCCAAGGTCGGCACGACTATCCACTAGGTCGGTGCGACCATGGGCCGACCAACTTTTCGCACCTGGGTAGTTGATGTTTTCTTTGCCGAAATGTAAATTCTCTGAAAGTGTTTTGCCTACTCCCTAAATTTGAATTAGTGGAAAATCACTAATTATGCAGCTGATTTAATCAGCGTATATAGGATATAGTATAAAAATTACTTTTTTATACTATACTTGCATATATAATTTAAGAAAATTTAGGTCTCAGGGAAGCAGTATCTCAAACTAAATTTACAAATTTGGTAAAAATATACCCACACAGCACCGAAAATTTCTTGAAAATTGAAATTAGTTTGACTGCAATGTTCGGAATCTTCAGTTACGAGGATCTATAAAGTTGAAGTAATTATGTTTTAAATGCCCGATATTATTCAATGTTTGAAATTAATTAATTTTTAACTTTCATGCAATGTTCCATCAACTTTCAAGTCAAACAAGGCAATCAAGTTGGAAATCAGCAGTTCTATACTTAATTTAAAAAGTAGAACTGTAAATTCAGATTTTTCATCCTTATTTTCACGCAAGCCGAGCTTAAATTAAGACTGGTATTACTTTCAGGAATTGTTTAATTTCATCAGACAGTATTTAAAATAAGATTTACTTTTTACTGTGAACTTTAAAGAGCCTCGTAACTGAAGATTCCGAATATTACACGGAGAAAACTGTAGTATTCAACTAATTATCTGAAGGGATAAACAGACTATATTTAAGGTTAAGTTTTTCGTAACCATCTCGGAGGGATAAATAGATACTCCGATGATTAATTTCACTAACTCGGAGGGAAAAGTTAACTATGCAGAGAATCAAGCTTAACACTCAAAACCTAAACCTTCAAGTTTGACTATCCAGTTTTCTCAGTGTACAGTCAAAGTAATTTCAACTTTTAGGAAACCATGTTGTGTGGGTAATATACGTAAACAAGTAGTAGTTGCATTATATTAGAGATAAATTAGTGTAATATTATATAATTTGTTTAGTGTAATTTGTTATGAAAGAATAAAGAAAATTCAAGTATGGAGTTGATTTTTATCAATTATTTAAAATAATTTTTCATTTTTGTCGAGCTGAAAAAAACATTTTTATTAAATTAATTAATATTAAATATATTTTTATTTTTAATTCTGAGATATTATGTTATTTAAAATATAATTTTTGATTAATTATAAGATTAAATAATTAAAATTTTATTACGATTTTTTATTCAATCTTGAAAGGATATCCTTGATTTTATTTCCAATAAATGATGCAACGTTTTTAGTTTCTGTTATTCCCTTCGTTGCAAGAACATGTAGTTTTTCTAATAAAAGAAAACAAAATTAAGCTTTAAGGTAGTACACTTACGATAGTTACTCTTAAAAATAAATGTTGATAAAATGCTATAGTATGGTGCAGTTAGTTTAGCATTCTTTGGCTCGACTGCACCAAACCCAGCGGGACAGCTTGATCCCGAGTAGGTAGTAACTTCAATTCTAATATTTGGATGATTTTCCGCGTAGCGCAAAACTTGATTTTTCGCATGTTTGGAAGGAAAAATAATAAATCATTTTCATATATTTTTATAATTCCAATGTTAAAAGGTAATTTATATGTTTATAAATAAAAACCAATAAATACATTTGTGTTTAATATTATAATTTTTCGATAATAAGCGATTTTAAGGCTAAAAACGTCCAATTTTGACCTGTCCCCACGGGGAGATTAAAGAAAAAAGGTAATATTTTCAGTAATATGTAGTAATAAACATAATAATTTTTTACATTTTAATATCATATATGTATGTTTTAGTAGATTTAAATAAAAAAAATTTTTTGAAGAAAAAAATTATTGTTTATATTTTTTTTTTGCAATTTACGGTTGACTACAGTTTTGGGTACTATTCTTTTTTATTAATAAACAGTGAATAATTTAAATAAAAATCAAATGTTTACTTAAAATTACTTTAGTAAAAACAAAAATTGGTTTTTATTTAAGTTAATCTATGAAAAAAAATCAAATTTCTAATTGATTTATTACTTTTTTACTCATTTTAAGTTTCAAATTTAAAAAAAGAGTCACAAAATAGTCTCCACCGGAATCCACCGATCCTTAAATATTTTAGCATAAATTAAATAATTATTTATAAATAAAAATAAAACTGATTGAAAATAAATAATAATTTTCTCAAAAAATAAAAAATACTAAGGTCGATTGAAAAATTTCTAACGGTCTAAGAGTCTCCACCGGCATCAAAATTTCCACCGACCTCAGACTTCCAACCGGCATTGGATTATCAAGAAACTACTGCAAGCTTATTGTTATAGTACATATAGACAAATAACAAATCTCGTTATAAACTATATTATAGTCAATTTACCAAAAATTAACAAATAAATTTTCATAAATTACAGCGAAAATTTCCAAAAATTACTATTAACTAGCGTCGTTGTCCTCGCTCGCTAACGCTCGCTCGGAAGACATTTTACTTGTTTCTTTCCACTTATATAAATTTATTTATTAAATAGCATCTTCACTGATTTTATATATATTAAAAAAATTTTAATTTATATATATATATATATATATATATATATATTATATATATATATATATATATATATATATATATATGGCATGTAATTATTTGTGAATATACATGTGTATGTAAATAATAATTTTTTTTTATTTTCTTTTTAAAAATTATTTATGTTTGTTTTGAAATATTTGTTATTCAACATTTATATTTGTTCATAAATTAAGATTGAATTATTTTAAATATTGATATTTTATTTTTACCTATATTTGTAGTTAATTTTAAAGTATTAATTTTCTAATTATAAAATAAAAATATTTCTACTTATAAATTGCCTATATTTTGTAAGTCTGAAAATATTGAGTTTAGGAAAAAGTTGACAATGAATGAAAGTTTTAGTTTTATTTCGACGTTAAAGAAATGTAAAAAAAATTTTTTTTTAATAAACAAATTTTTTTTTTAACTGTCGGTTATATTATATTAATATAAACTGATTTAAAACATGTGCGTACTGCACACGTAATCTAAAAATAAACGTTTATTTTAAAAGGAAAACTTAATTTGTTTATAAAAAAATTTTGTTTACATTTCTTAAAAGTCGAAATAAATCTAAAACTTTCATTCTTTGATAACTTTTTCCTAAACTAAATATTTTTGGACTTATAAGCTACTGAATATAGGTCTACAATTGAGGCTCCCAATTTAAGAACCGGTCGGACGCTCGGACGACACGCGCTAGTACCAGTCGGGTAGCAGTAAGTGGCCCAGAGGAGCTCACTGCTCACTGACTGGCAGTTGCGCGTGTTATTTGTATTATTAAAAATATTAAATGTTACATTAAAATGTTATTAATAAAATTAATAAATGTTATTAAACCCGAGTAATATTTAAAATGTCTCGAGCAATTAATATTTTGAGCGAAGCAACTTTTATTATATATCAGAGCAATTATTACTACTTTGTATAGATTTTTAGTTTTACTCGAAAAAGCAAACGCTATGAAACAAAATTTGAGTTACACGCATATATATCCCTTTCCCATATATAAACGTAACATTACAGTAATATTATGGTCATATTAAATATCTGTCTGATGGGTAATATTATCCATTAATATTACTGTAACATGACAGTAACATTACTTTAATATTACACACTTATGGAAAAATTTCAAAACACTTCCCAAGCAGCACGTAAGGTTATATAGTGACCTCACTGTAATATTACACTGGAGATTCGTAATCTTCACTGTATTATTACAGTGATCTTACTGGAATATCAAAATGTCCGCCTGGAGGTAATATTAATGGGAATATTAAGGTAATGTTACCTTACAATGTTAAGGTAATATTACACTGTAATATTAACGTAATGTTAATATAATATACAGATAAAATTAGAATAATTTTATATTTTAGAAATAAAACATTTCACCAAGTTTGGGCTTGAAACCTGAACCTTGTGTTCAGTAAGTTCAAGTAAGATTGGCTCACTTATAAGACTCTTGCTTGCTGTGCACAAGGTTCAGGGTTCGAGTCCAGCTTGGTGAAATGTTATTTTCTAAATTATAAAATTATTCTAATTTTATCTTAATATTACTCTGCAATATTACCTTAATAGAAAACGTAATAATTTTTCGAAAATTAACATTCATTATAATAATAAGGGACGGTATATTTAATTTAAAATTATTTATTTTAATTATGAGATTATTATTCTTACATTTCTTATTCTTATTTTGTACCAAATAAAAAAGAATTATTTTAATAAATGTTATAAATAATTTAATGTAAAACTAAAATTACACATTTTAAAATATAGAACTTTGTGAGTATTAGCATAAATTATTATTAAAACAATATATAACATTAATATATTACGATCGCTGCGTATGACAGTAGTAACGTGATTAAGCACTACTTTTTCGAGCTAAAAGTTAAAAAGTAAAACTTTAAAAGTTCTACAAGTAATATTTATAAATCGAATAAAGAAAATTTTGGCCTAATATGGCCCTTAAATTTACAAAATAAAAGTTTAAAGTAAAAAAATGAAAAACCACATTGTTTTTCAAAACATAACAAGAAATTTATCTATTTTTTTAACAACTCGAAAGCATTAGCAAAATTGCTCCATCACCCTTTTTTTCAAATTGAAATAACTACCCCTAATATGTAAAAATCAAAATGCCTAATAAAAAAATGAAAAACCACAACAAATTGGTTTAAATTATATTAAGAATTAAAACATCATCTGTTTTTTGAACCAGACATACATATCTTATAGTATTTTTGCCCGCTAAAAGAAATAAAATAAAATTTTTTAATTTTTAAATT
Organism: Leptopilina myrica (nomen nudum); assembly: GCA_032872475.1. Lineage (NCBI taxonomy): Eukaryota > Metazoa > Arthropoda > Insecta > Hymenoptera > Figitidae > Leptopilina > Leptopilina myrica (nomen nudum). Next base: position 43,397 of record JAVJHR010000012.1, read on the forward strand.
AAAGTTTTTTACGTTAAATTTAAATTGAACAAAAACAAATTATGATGTTTTAATTCTTAATATAACTTAAACCAATTTGTTGTGGTTTTTCATTTTTTTATTAGACATTTTGATTTTTACATATTAGGGGTAGTTATTTCAATTTGAAAAAATAAAGGGTAATGGAGCAATTTTGCTAATGCTTTCGAGTTGTTAAAAAAGAAATAGATAAATTGTTTGTTCTGTTTTGATAAACAATGTGGTTTTTCATTTTTTTTTCTTTAAACTTTTTTTTGTAAATTTAAGGGTAGGTTTTTAAAAATAAAAAAAACAGCAGGAGATGGAGTAATTTTAACATTGCTTTTGAATTGTTAAAAGAGAAATAGATAAATTTCTTGTTCTGTTTTGAAAAACAATGTGGTTTTTCATTTTTTTAAATTTAAACCTTTATTTTGTAAATTTAAGGGTGGGTTGTTAACAAAATAGGGGGATGGAGTCATTTTATCATTGCTTTTAAGTTGTTAAAAGAGAAGTACATAAATTTATTTTGTTGTTTTGAAAACCACTGTGCGTTTTTCTATTATAATTTTGAATTTTTAAAGTTTAGGGGTAGTTTTTTCGATTTAATAAAAAACAAAGGGTGTTTAAGCAATGTTGACATTGTTTCTGAGTTGTTGTAGCAGAAGTAGATAAATTTATTGTTTTGTTTTAAAGAGAAATCTCAATTTAAAAAAAAAACTAAGGGAGATGGAGTAATTCTGACTTCAGATTCGTTTTCAGCGGGCAAAAATACTATAAGATATGTATGTCTGGTTTCAAAAACAGAAAACTTTTTTTTTTGTGTGCCTGTGTTATTTAATAAATTTTTTATATAAAAATAATTTTTTTAATGTTCTGAGTCTTTAACATTTTTTTTAATTCCAACATAAGATTAATACTATAAGAAATGAAAATTCGTTGAGAACATTTATGAGCAACAATTTTTAAAAAGTTACAATCAAAATTAAATTGCAGTGGAGATGCCAGTTTGATGTTTTTCTGAATTAAAACATCGTTTGCATGTACGAAATAAACAAAAAATATTATCGAGTTAACATTTATATAACCATAATATTTATTAAAAACTAAGTACAGTCTTGTTGCACTATACATTTTGATTTCTAATAATTTTAATTATGTTGAAATTTTTATCAAATTTTTCAAAGGCGCAGAAAATTAAAAAAAATTTGTTTATAGCAAATTTGTTAATTAATTATTCAAAAATAAACTCTTTAAAAAATCTCTAATTATAAACGAAAGTATATCTTATGCCCTTAATATTCAAGCTTGATTTATTTTAATCGGTTTATTCATTTAGAAGAAATAAAATTTTGTTTAAAAAGTTGCACAAAAATTAAAATTAATTCAATAACAAAATATGTTTAAATTAAACATATATTTTTAGTTCAAAAAGTTTTTTGATTTCTTTCTCAGCATTTCAACGGAATCAGATTAAAGAAAAATTATAAACATTTATAATCTCAAAAATCGGCTTCAAGGGATGTCTTAAGAATTTACTCTTAATGCCTATAAGTAATTCTTATTTCGTAGAAAATGACCTATAAAATAAGCTTAAGATTATTAAAGAGCGTTATATTATATTGTGTATGTGTTGTGTGTATATATGCGAGTATACATATATGTGTTAGTATACATGTGTATGTGTTGTGTGTATATGTGTGAGCATACATGTGTATGTATTAAGTGTACATGTGTGAGTATACGTGTGTATGTGTTGTGTGTATATGTGTGAGTATACATGTGTATGTGATGTGTGTATATGTGTGAGCATACATGTGTATGTATTAAGTGTATATGTGTGAGTATACATGTGTATGTGATGTGTGTATATGTGTGAGCATACATGTGTATGTATTAAGTGTACATGTGTGAGTATACATGTGTATGTGTTGTGTGTATATGCATTTATATATATGAGTATATGTCTAAAAAATATATTCTGTTAGGGTCGGTCGGTCGGTCGGTCGTTCTTCAACTTAATATAATAGAGGAGGATTACTGACGTTAAATTTTTTAGTTCCAATTTGTGTTTTACATATTTTTTTATAAACTGTGTAGAATTCATTTTTATGATTTATTGTGAAAATTTCTATAAATTACCGCATACATTTCCATTAATTACTGCGGAAATGTCTATAAATTACCAAAATAATAATTTTTAATTTATATTCACGATATAATATTTTCATAAATTAAAGCAACAATTATTATAAATAAGTCTATAATTTTTATAAATTATCAGAAGAAAACACATTTGTCTGCCAAAAACTGTCCAAACCGTGAATTTGTTAATTGATATACTTGTTTATAACAAAATGTAATTTATTTTTTAGTATAAATTCTATTAGAAAATATTTCATGATAAATGCTTTTTGATTCCGAACAATTTATATGAAGATTTAAATATTTTACGTAATTAAAAAATCTCTTTTTCAATTTGTTTAAAAAATTAATTAATTATCAACAATTTTTCCTGTCCGCCACGGATTTTTTTGTGGACCCTTTATGTTGAAAAAAATATATCGATAATTATTATAACGATAAGAAAAATTTTTCTTGCTTTCATGCTGGTTCCAGAAATACAAAACGCTCGTGTAAGGCTGGAGTCCCATGGTAGCGTTTTGCGCGTTGCATTTTGTAACTAGGCTATGAGTTTGAGAGAGATACAGATATATGTTTGCTCTATTTGCACTCATGGCCTAGTTACAAAACGCAACGCAAAACGCTACCACGGGACTCCACCCTAAAGCTGCCTCTACAATTAGGAAAAAAATTGATAAACGCTCGACGCAGACGCGAAACGCGAGAAAAATACATGGTATTTTCTCACGTTTCGCGTATTACTTTCTAATTGTAGAGGCAGCTTATACTAGCCGGCATAAAGCTGCCTCTACAATTAGGGAAAAAATTGATAAACGCTCTACGCAGACGCGAAACGCGAGAAAATACCATGTATTTTTCTCGCGTTTCGCGTCTGCGTCAAGCGTTTATCAATTTTTTTCCTAATTGAAAAATTAGAAAGTAATACGCGAAAAAAAACCATGTATTTTTCTCGCGTTTCGCGTCTGCGTCGAGCGTTTATCAATTTCTTTCCTAATTGTAGAGGCAGCTTATAGTAGTATACATATACGCATACGCTTCTACGCCTTACGCGCGCGTTTCGTATTTGTGGAACCAGCATCATGAGTCAAATCCTGCGCTACGCGGAGAATCGCTCATAATGCTATTCTCACAAATACGAAACGTACGCGTCTACGCCTTACGAGCGCGTTTCGTATATGTCGACGTCCACATGAAAAGGGCCCATTTTGTCGGTTCTAGTTTTCGAGTTATTTGCAATTTAATACTTTTTTGAGAAAAACCTTAATTTTTTTTTATTATCAATCTACATGTTTTGACAAGTCAAATCATGAGTTTTTCATTAATTTATCGTTAATTCAAGTGCTTAACTTTATTGGTTCTTTAGAAAAAGAAATGGGCCCATTTTGTCGGTCCTTTGCAAAAATATTCCATATTTTTGAAATGGAGGGTCAAAAAAATTAAAACCTCTTGATTTGTCATCTTTAAAGTACCCTGAACTCAAAACAATTATTATCTGAATAACTTCCGAGAAGAACCAGAGATATTAATATTAGAGTCATTGATTACGTAGTCGTAGATGTAAAAAATGTCGATATTTCGTCAAAATTTCATAATAAAACCTGTTAAAAATTTTTTAATAAGTTTAATTTCTATTCTTTACCTTCAAATGACACAATAAAATTATTCCCAATCATTAATCTTGTACAAAAATGGTTTATTAATAAGAAAATCGCCTTTTTAGAAAAGGGCCCATTTTGTCGGCTTTTCGTATTTTCAAACAGAAAGGGGGGGGGGGGTCGTTTGAAAAAATTAAAACCTATTGGTTTTTCATCTTTAAGATGCCCTGGACTGAAAACAATTATTATCTGAATAACTTCCCAGAAGAACCGGAGATATCACAATTAATAGGTATCACAATCTTTAATTCCGTTTTTCTCGAAATGAGGTATTTGTCATTATAAACTTTGAAATTACGTAACTTATCGAATTTTTGACCAAAAAAGTTGTATGACCACTCAAAATTTTCGTAATTTTGCAAGGAATTCGCCCATATAGATAAGTCCAATAGTGCCAAAATGGGCCCTTTTCATGTGGACGTCGACATATGTGGAACTAAAATAATAACTAAAATAATAAATAATAATAATACTTTGAAAGGGTGCCTCAATTCGGAAAAGCTCTTACTGTCTATGAGGCGTTATTTCCCAAACGTCCCAGCTCAAATTTAAAAGTCTTGGCATCGGCTTGGTATTTTGGTATTAGCTTTTTAAAAAAAATTGTAGAAAGTAGTGGGGGTTAAACTTTTGTCATTTTAAGTAACACTGCCATTTTCCAAACCTTATAACTTTTATAAAACTTTATCGATTTAAATCTATCTGTAATGAATGTAAAGCATTTTTCATCTACTTTCTAAAAATTTTACAAAAACATTATAAAAAACTAATTTTAACACTATTTTTTAAAAATAAAGTTTATTTTTTAATTTTGACCCTAATGGGTATTTAAAAAATTTTTATTGGAAAGCTGACATTTTTCCTGAAAAAGTCCTATAGGTATGTATCGGTACAGAATGTCCAAACTAAAATGTCCAAAAATAAAATGTCTAAAACTGAGAAGGTCCAAACGACAAAAAGTCCAAAACTTAGAATGTCCAAAGGACAAAATGTCCAATAATTCATCATTTTTTTTTTGCAAAATATATTTTGTGAATGTTCTTCTTCAAGTCAAGATAAGCCTCTCGAAAAATAATTTTTACTCAGTTTTGCTTTGTAATTTACGTTGTATTTTCAATCGCAATTTGCTTATAAATTATATTTGAGTCATAAATTTTTTTCAAAATTAATTATTTTAACTAATAATTATTGTTCTTTATAAAACTTCAATCTTTTCTTTTCAAAATTATCTATTTTAATTTATAATAATAATAATTGTAACTTATAAAAGTTTAATGACAAAAGTTTAACCCGCACTACTTTCTACAATTTTTTTTAAAGAGCTGATATTTTACAAATTTATTACTTTCATATAGGACAACAATTCCCCAAAGTACCAAGCCAATCCCAAGTCTTTTAAATTTGGGCTGAGACGTTTGGGAAATAACGCCTCATAAACAACATAAAAGTATTCAATTATCTACATATTTATAAAAATTTACAAGACTTATTAAAATGTGATGAAATTTTATTAAGTCGTATAAAAATTAAAATCTTTAATGAAAATTAAATAATGAAAACTTAACATAGATTAGTAGCAGTCAGAAATTAAAAATCCATTTGTAAGCTTTTTATTTCAGAAACCTACAAAAATTAAAAATTTTTGTTGACTGAGATGGATAAGTCAATTTCCGTTGTTTTTGGTACGCTGAATTTAAATCTAGCAACAAATACATCCTTTTAAGATAGTATTTGAGAAAAGTGGGGGTAAAAGCACGAAAAATCACGTTTTTAGAAGTTTTTAAAAATTTTTACCGGGTAAATCCGAGTTGCTAGAAACTTGTGATAAGTGTCAAAATAAAGTCCGAACCTTATAGTTTATGCAGGTATAGCGATATTGATAACAACAAATTAAATCAGTCATCAAAAATTATTTTTTCAAAGTTTGCAAACATAAAAATTGACCCAAACTGTCTGTAATTAAAAATATATTTTAAACAAGTTGTTCATTCCACGAACATTTAACTTCCTCAATATAATATACACCAATTTCTTAATCTTTTATTGAATAGTAATTATTTTAAAACAAAATTTTAACAATCTCAAGAAATTCAAAATTTTACCTTTCTTTGAAAAATATAAATAGCGATTACTTTGTACATTTTTATGAATAATAAATAAATAATTTCAAAAAATACAAAAATAAATTGTTTTTAAATGTTGAAAAAATTTTGTAAATACATTCGGAAATCCCTGTGTTAGATTTTAAGTATTAATTAATGACTAATAAACTTGTAAAATTTGAGGAAAATCCATAAAAATTTGTCCAAGATATTTTTTACACAATATTTTGTGACATATGCACACATACATATGGACAATTGCTCAGAATTGAATATACATATGTTTAGACAAAAATGAGTACATATAATCTTATTTTGAAAAATTGAAAATAGTCACGAATGTAAAGCTTCCTCATGAGGGAACAAAAATTATTTTTTGTGGCCGCTGATTGCGAATCCGACGTCAGATTTCGAAAATGGAAAATGATGACTACATTATGGTGAATGAGTTTTCTAAATATCCATCGAATTCCCACCTATTGAATTCACTTCTTTGCATTTTATAAATCTGACATCAAATTTGTAATTTGAAATTTGAAAAACTGACATTGGATTCAAAATGCAAAATTTTAAGCTACAGCAAAACTGCACAAGGACAAAAAATTGAAACTGACAAAAGGAGCAGTCAGACATACGCAGTCAGAAACAATAAGAATAAGGGAGAAGATGAAATAAATTTGAATTTCCTGACTCTCTTACTCTTCTGAGATAACTGCTAGGCAGACAGTCTGTAGGGGTCTGAACGTTCGATTATTTTTATGCACAATGCATTTCACGGTAAAATAGACTTTAATAAAAATATGCTTTTAAAAAATTCATTAACTAAATACGGAAAAGATTTGTATTATAAAACTATGATGTCATAATAGTTAAAATTGACTTAATTGATTTGAAAACATAAGAGAAAGCATTTCTTGTTATTCAAAGAATTATAATTAAAAACAATTTTTAAGTATCAATACATGTTTGTTTAACCATACATCTACTTACCAATAAATTCTCCAGTTGTTTTAGAGTTTAATAATTTAGTTTTGATTGATAGATTAATGCTATCTATCAAGTCATTAGATCTTTCTGATCTTGCTTCAAAAAGGGGAACAAATTTTGCCCCTAAAATGACATTCCTAAATGTTTCATCAACAAACTGCTGTGTCTTGTCAGTCAAGTTGGAGGAAACTAAATCTTTTATTTCAATCGCAGCATTCATATATTCAGTTTGTGGAATAACTGGTAATGTAGCAAAGTAATACAAAATATGTTCTGATATTTCTCCAATATTTAATGCAACCCATTTTTGTATTAGTACCTAAATATAAGAGTAACAATTTTATAAGATAACATAGTATTATATACTATAATATATTATAATATAATAATATATTATGTAATATATTATATAATACATTATAATATAAAGAAGACTTTTTTAAATACTTGTGTCAGGAAAGTTAAGAGGAAAAAGAAGAATAAAAAGAACTTTATTAAATTTTGTAGGGGAGAGTCACTACGGTCGGACCACCTCGGGTTTCTTAGTTGTAATAAACTGGTGCCATTTACCATTGCATGTAAATACTTGTTAGTGATGGTAGAAAAATTTTCACGTCATTTTCATTAAGTTCCAATGAAGTACGCGAGCAGTATAAACGTAAAACGTAAATATGTAGTGAATTTTTTAAGCAAAACTTGTACTTAGTGTCGAGGAAAATTAATTAAACAAAAGGGAAGATGCAAACAATCAAGTAAGATGATGAAATTTACTCATTAGAGAGTGCTTTTATACTTTGGTATGTTATTTGGTTTTTATATCGTGCGTTTATGCCTGTGTGCTAAAAAAATCAAAACGACGTGAAACTTACGGTCGGGTCACTTTATATCGTGCAGGTTGGGACACTTAATTTTATAATTATGGTGCGTTCTGACATCGGAAATTCATTTGTTTAAGGTAGAGATGTATGAAGAACGTCATTTTACAGTGGAAAAAATATATTCATGTTCGGAAAACGTTCGTAAAACATTTTAAAAAGTCTCATTTGACATCTCCTTCGATAACGTATTGTAAACGTTTCGTGTACTGAGAACGTTTTTAGATTATTTTTATATAAATTTTATATTTCTTTTTTCCATTTTCAAGTGCATTTCAGAATTCTTCTGTAATTTACGGGCCATTTTTAGAAATATTCCTTTATATCACATTTATTTTCTACGGTGTCTCGACCGTAACGACATTATTTGTTTTAATGTTTATAACTTTTCCAATTTTTGGCTATACATTTTCTGATGTACAGAAGAAACATTCAACTTTAGCAGATATTTCCAACCATATGCCAGAAAACGTGAAATTCAGCTTAGAATGGAAGTTCTGGGCACAAGTCAAAAAGTGTCCCGACCGTAGTGACTCTCTCCTAATGTGCATTTAACTTTACTTTTTATTTAGAAATAAAATAATTTTTTTATATTCTTTGCAAAATCATTTTATCTTACAATTTTATATAATCCATTTATAAACAACCACGCACAAAATATATATAAATTGGGTCCCAGTAAAATTTTTGTGATTTTTCAATTGAGAATATTTTTCCTGACATAAAAAACTACTTTTTTACCTAGTTTAAAAAATTAACTGGGATCCAATTTATATGTATTTCGTGAGTGGTCCTTTCGTAATACCTGAATAAATTGACACCATGATCCAGCATATTTCGCTTGGAAAACCGATTGAACATCATTTACTGTTTGCAAACAGTAAGGTCCAATAATCAGTTTAATATTTTCAAAAGAATTATTCTCCTTTATCTTATTCAAAATCTTTGTTCGAAGAGATGATGTTAATTTCGAACAGATTGCATAAAAAGCTGTAATACCCTATTTTATAATAGTAGGTGTAATATATTATAGAAAACATTGCATTAAACGTTAATATACAGAATACATAAATATACATTAACTGATTAATTTAATAAAAAAATTACACACATATATATATAATGTTACACTCCTAAGAAAGGTAACTAAGAAGCAAAAAATTGGATGTATGTTTTTTATTTTTCAGTAAAAGCATAGTAAGAAAATCAATTATTAATTATAAAATAATGATCTTCACATCTTCATTATATCCAAAATATTCAATGACAATTGGTTTCAAATTTAAATAATCAAAAACAAACTTTCAATCAAGATTTTAACACAAACCAAACCTATTTGTTTGCTTCTTACAATTAGGTACCTTTCTTGGGAGCGAGTCATATGGTAATTTCAGTTACAGTTTTCATACAAATGCAGATGAATACTAAAAACAAAAAATCTCTATTTGTGTGAAAACTTTAACCCAAATAACTATTAAATCAATTTATTTAAAGTGATTTATATTATAATCGAACTGAATATAATTATTAATAAAATATGCATATTATTATTTTTAAGCTGTTAATTTTATTTTGGATTACTTCAATATAAAAACTTGCGAATCAAATAAATTTAATTTAATGGATCAACAAAATCAACACAGAAAAAAGATATTGTTGTCACAACCATAAGAATATTGCTGGTCACAATTATATTGATGAGTCATTCGCACATACCTTGCTGGAAGAATGGACTGAAATTGTACTGGGGAATTAGTACTGAGAGGTCAGTGCTATTTCAGTGAAAATTTGCTGCGTTTCAGCACTGAAATTGTACTGGGAAAAATTACTTGTAAAAGGGTCGCTATAGGTACACAGGAAAAAAAGTCTGACTCCGTTTACACCTTAAATTCAGCCCATGACTTTCACATAAATCTGTCTTTGTTTAACGGGGCTGAGTCCGTTTACACTTTAAATTCAGCCTTAAAAGGAGGCTGAAAGTAAAACTTTTTTTTAAGTGTGTAATGTTTATGGCCTGATCGTCGTTAAATTGATGGACGAATGTTTCTTCGTTAATGTTAAAAATAATTTTTATTTGTATTTCAACATTATATTTGTTTTTCATGAACTCAGATTCTTTACAAGTAATTATTATGTATACTAAATATTCATGTGAATCAAAATTTAAAAATAATATCCGTTTTTACGTAACAATTAAAGTTTGCGAGATAGTTTATAACTTTATTAATTAAACATTTTTTATAATGAATTTTGGACACTTATAATCATGAAACATAAGAGATTTAAATTTTTTCGTTTTGAAAATTGAATTATTTATATTGTAAACCTTTTAAGCCATAAAATTATAATCTCATACAACAATAGGCTTTTAGATCTATTGTTAAAGCAAGGGTTGCAATATAAGTTTAAAATTTAACGGGATTTTCGTTAAAAATTTTTGTTAACCTTCTTTTATTTTTAAATCCAGACTATTAACAATGGTTTGTTGATATTACCTATATTTGAAACGATTGGTAAAGGACTTTAAAAATGTCTACTAAAACATTAAAAAAACGGACTGAAATTGACAGAGAACAGTACAATTTCAGTACTTTTTCAGTCCATTCTAACGGCAGGGTATGGGTAAAGCAGCTTTTAGTATGGAAGCATTTGGAAAACAGAATGGTTGTGGCAACCATATAATATTTTTATACTTGATATAAATGTAACAACCATAGCTACTGTTAAGGTAACAATATTAGTTAGGATTGTAACAGTTTGGTTCTGCTAAAACCACACGCCAAAAATGGTGAGTGACGTACGTTATCGATTTCATTACCGTGTTACTATTTTAATTTAAGCGAGCTACGCTCCACGTTTAGACGCGTTAGTCGCCTAAGTGTGGTTCAATCATAGTTTCAAGATACATTTCCCACATTTTGGAATTGTGATTTAGCCATCTTGGGCGACTAGCGCGCCCAAGCGAGAAGTGTACCCCGCCTTATTTAAAGCAGTATCACAGTCGTCAAATTTCTGTCCAATTGGAACAGCACGTCATCCTACATTTTTTCAGTGCATTTTTAAATAGCTAAGGCTCCTGAAGGGTCTGCTGCGTTCTTAAGATGGGTGCAAAGATATCCCACAGTGGTAAAGATGTAAACCCTCTAGACTGGGGCAACAACCCTTTGTGGGTTGACGACCATGACTGAGTCGTCTCGGCACTCAATTTATTTTAGTGCAGTGCTTTACAATCTGTATGTAAGTCAGTATCTAGTCAAAAGCCTTTAGAATAAGTTCCATGCAGTGATTGAAAGTAAGCTGCTGCCGGTTAAACAGTCTGATGTTATCTGATTTAAGGCTTATGCACAACTGAATTTTACCTTAAAATGTATGTAAATGTTACATATCCCGTACAAGACTCAAATTGTACTTATACCTTTACATGGATGATTTTCTGTATAAAATGATTTTCATTTAAACTGCTTTCCGATAAAGGATATTTACTTTTTGCAGTCATGTAAATTATTTTCTAGTACTGCTTTAATTTAATAATAGAACGTCCAACGTCCTTCCGGCAGGACCAAAAAGACTCAGGTGAGTCCGTCCGAAATCGCAAAATAAAACTAACATGGATTGACATAAACAAAAAGTAATATATATCGTTGGAAAGGTGGTGAAACAAGCTTTCAGCGCATGTAAATGTCGAGCTTGTAAGTTCAAACCGAAGAGCAAGGTAGCTTAAAGAAGTTTAATTTTCCAAAAATTTATATAATTTGTAGTCACAAAATGACGGAACCCGATCCTACCGGCAGGACGCTTTTCGCTTTGTTTAAAAGGCTACCACCAAGCCTAGGCATATAAACTTAGAAACTTGTGTTTTACATCTTTGGAAAGCTTCTTTCATTACCTTTCCAACAATATATTTGTTTTTGTTTTTATCTGCTGTCATATTAAATTTATAAAGAAAATTTGAAGAGAGTTTTTATTCAATTGGCCGCAATTTTGCTGATTAACATTAAAAATGAAATTTTTAAAAATTAAACAAATAGGTTTCATTCTTTAAACGTTTCTGAAGAAAAAAAGACTAAACCGGCCAAAATATATTGATTTTTGTGGATTTTACATTAAATTTACGAAAAAATGTTTTTTTTTACTTTTTAGAAACAGCAAGTTTGAGGGCTTTAAAAAATGGTTTAATATTATTGTTTTAAAAAGTCAAATATATGGATTTTTTCGTCTTTTTGTCTACTTTAATTCCAAGGAGTTCCGGAAAAGAAAAATTGAATTCCCTTTTTTTAAAAGCCTTATTTTCGGAACATCCTTCCGGCAGGACGGGCGCTTGGACGTTCTATCATTAGGGTAAAGTGCGGATAGATGCCCCTCCCGGATAGATGCCCCCTTTCTCAGATCTCCAATATGGAAGGAACTATATTTATGTATTATTGATTCTTTTTATACCTATTGGTCATAACAATTTCTCTGTATAGTGCCAGCCCGCTAGCACCTCGGGGTTATTAGTTACAATAATGTGAAAATTTCAGATTGCTAAAAGAGTGCAAAAATTTTCAAAAAACTGGCCAAAATTTCTTATTACGAGAATCAAGGATTTTTAACACGTAAGAAAATATTTGCAATTATTTTCTTGTCTCAAATTAACCAGAGAAACATATTAGATCCGCGTTTTACATTTTTTATAATAATTGTTGTAATAAATGATATTAACTTACAGGGAGCGTCTTACCCACCCAGGTGGGATATATGGCCAAATGCAGACCTTTCGCATTTTCGTTTTGATTCATTTATTGTTTATTCCAGGTATTTGGTCCTTACATATGTTAATGATGAATAGTAATAGTGTAGAAAAATCGAATAGTCATTTAAAAATATCAATATTTATTGAATTTAGATGTAATTTTCGAATTGGGGGGCATCTATCCGCACTTTACCCTAAGACTAAATTAAAAGTAAGTTTATTTTCATTTTAAGTCAAATATGTTACTATGAATTATTTTTGCGCAACATAAAAACCTCACTTTTTAATATGAAATAAAGTGGTTTCGATAAAAAATCATACAATTTAAAAAATCAATAAATTAAAAAATTGAAGTTCAAAAGTATCACTTTTAAAAATTTACCCATATACAAAAATATTTCAAATACGACTTTTTGACATATCTTTATGTTTTTAACGTTTTGAATTCAATGAGGCTAAAGATACATAGCGCTGTAAGCGGAATTGTAATTACAATAGTAAACGGAAGAATGAATTAAAGAATGATATGCATACACGGAAAATAAAAGTACGTGAATCATTCCTTGAAAGTGTTCGACTTTTGGATAGGGCACAAAATACAAGGCAGTATCATATACTTTTTATTAGAAAATATAAGAAGTCATTTTTTCAGTTTTATAAAGTACGTGAAAGGATTAGTTGACTGCACGGAGAAAAATGGATTATACAATTAGGAATATAGAAAAAAAGATCATACTGAATATAATCTGATTAATACCCTTCATAATCTATTTACAACCTTTCAATGTTTTAGAATTATAGAATTATAGCATTATGCATTTATTTACCATTAGCTTATTATATTGATTATAACCATTTTTAGTTTAAATATTACATGAGAATATTATTTTTAACCATTTCTTCAAAGTATTTTTATTTACTTACAAAGTGTAAATTTTGTGTTTAGTAAGAATTTATTTCTTTGTAAATTTATTTATGATTAATTCATCAATTATTATTGAATTGATAACAATATTAATAATAATTTTTAAAAATAATTTTAATAATTTTGTAGATTTATAAAAATGAAATTACCAGAAATTTACGAATAAATAAATTTATGTTAAAAAAAATAAATTTAGTGATTGATCAATTAATTTAATTAATTAATTATTAGCAACAACAAATTCAAATTTTTTTAAATTTTATTATTAGGCTATTAAATAGTAGATTAATTTTTTTAATTTAAGGGTTAGTTCTAATTTGTCAAAATTTTATTTATTTAAAATAACGTAAAGACCAATTATATTGATGTAAGTTTTATAATCAAAATTAATATGATCAATAATTTAAAAATGGTAATACTTAGATATTTAATTTTATAATTCTGGTTAACTGTCCTATATACAATTTAAAAATATCATAAAAAGTATAATCTGGATTATATCACTTATAATCCATTTTTCTCCGTGTGCGCTTCAAAATTCTGTAGAGCATGCGCAGTGTGCGTTGCGCGTTTCTATCCAAGGTAAATGACAGCTGATCGTCTGTTTATATTTGTGGTTATTTTAGATGTGAATATACTATTATTTTATGAAAAACAAATAGTATTGATATATATATATATATATATATATATATATATATTTGTCTTCAAGAATTGACTTTCAAAAAAACATTTTTTATGTTGCGTTTCTCACAAAACAGAATGTTATGTAATTCTGTTTTCAGTAAAATAGCATGTCTGTCAAGTCGAGAAAAATTTCACCATGTCGTATATATAAGAATAATTCGATACGTAATTTTAAGTGTTAAGTATGTGTTTATATTTAAGTTATACGCGAATATATGTGTGTGTTATAGGTTAGTTCATAAGTGTTGATAAACTTCGAAAAGAGATACAATAATAATTGTTCTTTGTTTGGGTGATTAATTATCCAAATATGTGAATGAATAAGTGAATTTCAGAAAAACTTTTAACAGGTGGAAATTTTTTTTTATTTTACAGAAATATACAATTATTTTGAAAGTCAATGAAATTCTCAAGCAATATTAAGGTATTAGAAATTTTCATTGACTGCTTTAAAAACTCTCATGCAAAAGTACTACACTGTTTCTAGTATTTTGTGTCGTATCTAAAAGTGCCTTAGCTCCCAAAAAATTTATTTCGAGTTACTAATATCACTCTATAGATTTTAAGTTCCTCTTTCACGTGCAAAAGTCAAAAATACTTTTTATTTATAGATTTTTTAGTTATTAATGTTCAAACATGAGCATAATTTGGACGTGATGCGAGTTTACTTCCATTTATCAGAAAAGCTACCCCTCCACTTTCCACTACTACTACATTTGTTATATACATACGATTCGCACACTTCGCGCTACACGAATGAATGTCAATGTGTAGTGCGTGGTGGGGCTGAATTGCAATTAAAGGTCCCACCAATCAGAAAGGCTCACCTTCTAATACGTTTCCCATAGAATTTTTAGCTCCGGCGAGTAGAAAACTTTTTTTTCAATATTTAAACATTCTAGTCCCACTTTACCATTTATATGTCCTTTTAGGAAAAAACCACAGCTTTCGTTTAAAAAAAAGAAAAGTTGTGTCTTTCTCCCCCAAAAATTGAAATTTATTTTTAATTTTGATTTTTTTGGGTCAAAATTTTTTTTTACAAAATGCTTCTAATGGAAAGAGCATGAAAAAACCTTTCCAAAATGTACTTTGTCAAATTGGTATGTTTAGTTGTTTAAGAGTAAAAAATTATTGAAATAAACATTGTACTGAAAAACACAAAAATTTAACCCCCTCCCCCTCGGAAAATATTGGACTAGGTAAAAAGATATTTTCACGAAAAATTACTATCTGTGAGTACTACAAAAGCCCCCAGTTTTGCTACGATTAGTGAAAAATTTTTCTCCACCTTGATCACTTAACATGAAATGCCCCATATTTATAATAAAAAAATTTAAGAATTTTATTTTTAAAATTTGCTCTTTTAAGAGCCTTCTAAAGTGTAATAGTACCTTAAACAAATCAAATATTTTAAACCATTTTTAAAGTTTTCGAAAAAAAACAATATTATTGGAACATGTGAAGTTTAAGAAATGACAAGAATTTGACCAATGGGAAAAATCCCTAAAATATAGGAATTATTTTTAGTCCATCTGAGACGCTCGCGTCTAAATTAGAGTTTCTAACCTCCTTTTCGCGATCGCTAGTGTGAAAAATTATATTTTTATTCTTTAATGACGTACGCTTGACAGTGGTTCTATGATCTGAATCTTATGTACACTTTACCCTGCCAGAGCTACCAGGTAACCTTGCCAAACCACAATTGGTGGAAATTCTAAAAGTTTTAGCTTACAAGGTATTTTAAATAAGAAATCAAATGCTCACCAATTAAAATAAAAGCGCGAGGCATGCGCATTTGTGTTTAGCGAGGGTACCTGGCAGCTCTGGTTTAGACTTGTTACGCACTGTACCATTATTATGCAAACATATTTGTAACATCTTTGTATGGGTCTAGGATCCTTATAAAAATAAATTATTATTATTATTATTAATAGTATGTTAAAAAAATTAAATCATATCTAATAAATATTAGGAAAAAATCTTAAAACCTCATTGAATTCTCAAAATTAAGAAACATACTCATCTAATTTGTTTTATATGTCAAAAAGTTAGAAAGAGAATACATTTTTTTAAATGAACACGTCTGACATTAAAAGATTTCGAATAGGTTATATTATTAAGATATCTCAAACATTGATAGAATTACCGTTTACAATTTTAAAAAAATTAATTTTTTTAAAGTCGAAACATGTAGCAATATTCTGAATAAATAAATATCTTTAATTAATATGTTCGATCAAAGAACACATAGGTATAAAATAGAGATCTCATAAGATATATTATATTCTACAATATCCTTTAAACATAGAATGCCTTTGGGTGTTTTTTGAACGTACATAGGAATCTTGAAGATGTCTTAAATTAACTTTATAAAATCAAAAACGGTTTATATATATATATATATATATATATAAACCGTTTTTGATTTTGATACCTTTTGATACCTTGGCTACATTTTATTCGATAGACTCTTAAAATAAAAATTTCAAATTCGTAAAACTAAATTTTTAAATAACTAAGTTAATTGGTAACTATAATTTTTATCAAAAAATGAACATTATAATCTTACTTTTTTAGAAATTTCGATGCTTAAAGTCATTATAGTAACTTCGAATTTAAGAAATGTCATCTGTAAATAATTATTATTTTATTTAAATTTAAAATATTTTTATTTTTATTGGAAACATAATAATGTAATATTTATAGTAACTAAATTCTAAATAATTTACACATGTATAAACTTGTAAAATTTTTTTATATAAATTTGCTGGTGTCATTCAGTGCCGGCTATAGGGTAGTGCACGCTTGTGCGGTCACCGACAACGCCTCTACTGTGAAGGCGCTTTTGATAAAACATTTTTGTTTATATTTTTTATTTACTGAGAATTAATTATAATGTGGCAAAGGGGAAAGCTATGCATAAAGCAATGAATAGCTTGTCATAAAAATAGAAAGCGTAGCCATATATTAATTTTTGTGAAGAGCCAGTCCCATGTCAGCTTGAAAACGAGAAACGTAAAACATTTAGCCAATAACAACTTCGGGTTCAATGAAAATCATTCTAAAACAAAATTATTATTGTTAAAGGCGAAAGAAGTGAGTCTTTCTATCATTATCCCTGTTGTTAGTGACATATGTGACGTGCCGCGACAAAAGGGACCTTAGCTGCTTAGAATTTTAGGTTATGTTTAGAGTGCTTTTAACTTCATTAAAAATTTATTATTGATTATTTAACATAGAGATGGAACATCGAAAGCATCGAAAACATCGAATGTTTCCTTTTCAATGTCGATGGTTTTTACATCGATGTTTTAGATTTGATGTTGAGAATCGATGTTTTTGTCATATTCTTTAAGGCGGTGTCAAAGTCAATGCGATTTTTCCATTGACGCTCAATACAAAAATCCAATCGACTTTGACACCGCCTTAAGGCTGCAGTCACATGGTACCGTTTTGCGTTGCGTTTAAACAGAAAATTTTTAAGAAAGAAAAGTTATTTAAAACTAAAGAAGTACCTCAGTATGACAAACATTGCAGCAAAGCTTGCTTCTCTTAAAATCCCATGAAGGTAAATAAAACGTTTGAATTTAAAGCTAGTTGCTTGAATTTTATTTAAATTGAAATGTTATTCATATCATAAGTGTATTTTAAAAACATTGACATTTTCTTTCGTAGATACGATTTAAAAAATAATATAACGAACAATTTATGTTTTCAGGTTATTTTAGTCAACAAGACAACAGTATTGTCAGCGTTGTATAAAATAAAAACATGAAAAAATAAAATTATAATATTATAGCTAGAATAACGATTTTTTATTAACAATCTATTTATATCTCTATTAATCTCTTTCCTTTTATTAAAAATATTTGTTCGCTATAGCAAATTAAATCATTTTTGAGGTTTGAAATTTTCGATGTTAAAAACATCGATATTTTTCTATCGATGCATTGATGTCTTTCGATGTTAAATTTTTTCGATGTCGATGTTGAGCAACATCGATGTTTTGTTGTCGATGTTCCATCTCTAATTTAACATCAAAAGCATATTTTTCTGAAAATATTGCACATAATAATGAATTAAATATTAATAGTTTGTAAAGAAAATTGGTCATTTTTATTTATTTATACTTTTAATTTCAGTTCTGTCAAAAACAGCTAAGGTTCCTTTTGTCGCGGCACGTCACATATAAGTTCGTTCATACGTCATGAACTAACAACATTTTAATAGATAAGTCACTACTTTTTAAAATGTCATCAAAACCGGAAAGAAGGAAATAAAGCATGAAGCTTTATTTCTGCTACCCAAAGTAAAAACCTAGTAAGTCGCATTTGCCGTAAGGTTCAAAATCGCTTACTGTTTAAGCCACTTTCGTCTTAACGGCAAATGCGACTTACTGGGTTTTTACTTTGGGCAGTAGATTTTTACATAAAACTTTGGGATTTCTCAATATAGACCCCATTAACTTATCTTATCTTATCAAAATTTTCTAGCCGACCCGAGTCGAAATTTAGAGTCGAATCAAAGTCTGCTAAGACCTACTTTATGGAGGATCTAGAAGAACCTAAAGAGGCTTTAGTTATGTTGTTACAGGTTCGATTTTAGATCGTATAGGGTCTACATAAGACCGTTTTCGCTATCTATAAGGCGTTAAAGAGGTCTCAATTTAAGGTCTCTTTAGAGCATACTAAGTACTACACACTACAGCTTTTAGAATTCGCGCTTGCGCAAACAAGAAAGAAAGTACTGTTAATATTGAACAAAGAATCCAATTTGTTTTATTAAATTTTTTGTTCTCTTGCCAATTAGAATGTTTTGTAAACACAAAATTTTATTGAATCTTAATTTTATAACAAAACTAATTTCCAGGACAACAAAAAACTCATCATAACAACGAAATCGGATTATTAATTCAGCATAAACAATTCCCTTTTTATACGTTACCTGATTTTCTTGTTAATAATTACTACAACACAACAAAAACAATAAAATAACATCGAACTCGGATCAAAAATATATATTTATTTAGTAATACACATATGTATACATGTATATATATATATATATATATATATATATATATATAAATAATTATTAACACAGAACTAATAATTACACTAAAAGTTTTTACTGTATATATGAAGTTTTTTTAAACACATTCAAACCGCACTTTGTGTTACATTTTACTAAAACACAAGAATACAACTCGGAACACAAGATGAAAACAAGAAACTTTATTTTTTAAATAAAAATAAACACTATTTTTAACACTACAATAAACACAAAGAATATTTAAAATGAAAAAAGTTAAACTGTTGTTTATTTATTACATTTTTAAATATTATTGTCCTGGCAAGCGCGGTTTGAGTGTATATCTCTCAAATGCTAGAAAGCAACTGACGCTTCAAGGCATTTCTTTGAAAATTTCCCTGAAAATTCATAAAATTCCTAAATATTTCTCATAGAAATGTTTGTTAATTTCTTTCTTACCAAGTATATATAAAAAAAACTTGTACAAAAAATGCACAAAATAGACGAGAAACCTTTATGGCTGGTCATCCTAAGTGAAACCAGATGTGTCAAACTTTTCAAAACGAGAAAATATATCTAAAGTTCTTGCTCAAGAATGAAAATATTTAACTGTACACAAAATGATTTTTCTAAGAATATAGTTTTACTCTATATTTATAATTTAAACTTTTAAATAAATATAAAAATCAGAATATCATAAATATTTAATATTATTAATATAATTCTTCCTTATATTTTAATTTCAATATATTATGTTATAAACATAATACAATATTAATAATATTAAATTAATTTGAAATTTTATTATAAACACTAAAAATTTAATGTTTTTTAAATTCACTGTAAACATTTTAATTTTAATCTATACCTTAAAAATATAGCAAAATATTACTTATATGAATTTGTCCAGTTAAAATTGATTAAAAGTTTAAATTATAGAAGTAAATATAACTATTTGCTTTTGTATTTATATATTTACAAACTATCTATTATAAAAAATATGTTTGTAGTTGTAAAATTAACTCAAGTCTAACATTCAGTAAATAGTTCCTAAGTATTACTTTGAACTTAAAGCGCAGACGCAAGTCTCAACTGACAAATGCAGGATATGAAAAAAATCTTGAAAGTATCTAAAAGAATATAAAATGTTGTTTCAGGACTTGTTAGATTTTAGGGAGAACTAATTCTAAATATGCTCTTGGACACAGCAGAGTTTAAAAGTGTTTAAATATCCTTTACTAGGTCTTAGTAGACTTTAAGTAGAATTTAAAGGATCTAAACGTACTTATAAAGAAGTTAATATGCTCTATTAGATCTTAAATCAATTCTAAATTTCGACTCGGGGAACCCTTACAGTGTCCTACTTTAAGTAGGGACAAATGGGGTAATTTTAATACAGGTTTGTTTTTCGGTAAGGGAGACTACGTGTAGTTGTTACAATTTTGATAAAATCAGTTACAGTGATTAGAGTTTAACTCCAATGTGTTTGGTCATACGATTAAATCAAAAATATATTGTCTAGTTATAAAAGTCCATAATTGATTTAGCTCTATGTATTATTTAATTACGTTGAAGAATTTAAGTGACAGCGTGAAAATTATATCAACTGCACATAGTGAATTTCGGTTGTTACAATATACCGAAAATCATCTTTAACATCTCTAAATTGAAGGCAAATAATTTTTTTACAATAATTTTTGGCTCGACATAAATAATACGTGACAATTTCATAAAGATGGTAACTCTAATATTGTTTGGACGTGAAGAAACTTATAAACGCTTTTTTAAAATTTTGAAGTTGAATTTAAAAAAAATATGAAGCAGAGAAATATTTACATTTAGCCTCTAAAAACCAATGTGACTATTTTTTACTTGTAAAACTTTTAGATAATTTTTAAATATATTGCAACAAGTACGAATAAAGGTTTTTGCAATTTCATGGAAAGTTTTCCGGAGTACTTGAAGATTTATCGGTGTTCGAATGTATAAGATGTTAACAAAAAATAAAGTTTTAACCTTTAATAATTCAAATATTAATTTTTAACCACTAATAACAAAAATGATTAAATCGTCATGAATAAATTTATTACTGAAGTGAAAGTGAAATTTTATGGACAATTAAATAATTTGAATCCTCAAGCTACTTGTAAATAATAAAATCTATATGATCAAAAAAATTATTATTTTTAATATAAAATGAAATGAAATAAATATATTGTAATTTTTATGAAAACATTATTAAAATGAATAAACGTATTAATTTTTAAATAAACAATTTTTGTTACATTTTTAAAATTATATAGAAGAAGTTATTTTATAATTCTGAAATGATATTTCGAAAGCTTAAGAAATATAAAACTTTACAAGCTAATTTGACAGATAATTCCACTGCCTATATTGAATTTTACTAAAAAGAGAAAACTCGAATGTTGTTATCCAAACGTTTATGTTCCGATAATAACATTGTTGACTATATGCCAGTCGTTTTAGCAAGTGGAGAAATATATTTTTCAATATTAAAAGTAATATATGGGTGATTCTCCTGAAAGGGACCACTTCACGTGTCTCCAACATGAGACTCAATATTTGTACGGAGAAAAATGGTGTTGAGTTTCTAGTAAAAGTTCCTATAGAATAGTAATAATTCTACTTTTATATTAAAAATTACTATTCATTGTAAAATGTACTTTGCATGAAGTGAATATTACTGTTTCTGGTAGTAAAAATTACTAATAGTAATTATTACAGTAGTCACTTTTAAAAATTGCTTTAAGAATTTTAATTTTTACATCGTCATTGTAAATTTTATTAAATTTTGTATTACTTTTTACATTCAATATGTTGTGAATATTACTCGTAGAAATTCTAATAATTAATAGTGGAGACCGGTGCTAAACCGGACACGGGGTTAAACCGGACAAGTCAAATATTTCCGAAACCGTGAAGAATTTCAAATCGTGTAAATAACCTATGAACGCGCAATTTCGTGATGCATATGCTGCATGAGGTTTTAGGGACGTGTCATTTTTCTTGTAATGATAGTTGCCCTTAATATGTGAAAATGTCATTTTTTGAGGTAAAAGTAAAAAAATGTTTTCTTCATTTTTTTTGGGTTTTTGTCGTTAAAACTAAAGTGCAAATATCATACGGCCATTTTTCTTTTAGCTCAAGGTGTACTGAGTTTAGTAGAAAAAAAGTTTAATGGAAAACATTAAGAAGAAAAAAAAATATTGCAGGTTAATTATTAGATGTCGGTGTGGGGCTGAATCGGACATCGTGATTAAAAACAACCAAATCTTCGAATTCTTTAATTTATTTTATATTAATTCACTATTTTATATTATATTCTTTGCTTAGAACCACTTTATAAATAAATAAATAAAGAATTTATTTTAAAACTCGAATTCGCAAGCGAGTTGCTACAAACAGACAAGCCTGAAAACTATAATTCCTTTTATATTGTATTAATTACCGATTTTACATATTATATTACATTCTTTGTATAGAACTAACTACAAATAAATAAAAGAAGAATTGATTTGACTTTTTTACAAAAAAAAAGAAAATTTGTATCTCATTCTTGAATTAATTGGCCGTGTCCGATTTAGCCCCATGGGGTGTCCGGTTTAGCCCCACCAATTTTCGGATTTTTGTTTTTGAGGTAGTCACCTTCGAAGCAATATATCTCTAAAGCTATTGTACTTTTATTAAATCGAACAAGTGCGATTTGTAGGTGAAAGTACAAGCTTCAAAACGGTATATAACACTTTAGCAAAAAGTATGTTTTTGTATGAGTTTTCTGGTTAAAGACCAAATCCGTCCGGTTTAGCCCCGGTCTCCCCTACTACGGAAAATAAAGATTGCTTCTGCAAGAAGCAACTTTTACTATTGCAGAGAGAACTTTTTACTCGGAAAAGTAGCAATCCGTACCACTACTATTACACACCTGTGTGTGTGTGTGTGTGTGTGTGTGTGTGATCACTTCACTACTATCATGCGCAGTGACCGTAGTCTGACGTCAAAGTGATCCAACATTTCTAGGTCCCGTGAAAAGTGTCTATTCTTCGAACTTGAAAAATTACGACTCGTTTGTAGAAATTTTGCCAAATGACTTGCGAATTGAAAATTTGTTAGTTACTTCTTGGATCTCTTTTAATGGAGAAGTAGTTAAGCCAGGAATGATTTTAGTTAATGTTAACGAAGATGAACCAGAGTTTTACTTTATTCATCACTTAATCATAAATATTCATTAAGTGTACTTTTTGTTATGCAATATTCTCAATAAATTTTTAAACAAAGAAAAATGTATAGTTAATTATTTAATTTTAATTTCTACATTCATTTTAATTATTTATCAATTTTTAAAAAATGCAATTTATGTATAATCGCTTAATAATAAGTTAATTAATTTTTAATGAACTACTAATTAATTAATAAAAAATACATCAATAAAATCATTAACATTAGAATCTAATAATTTAATAAATAAAATAAGTAATTTTAAATTAATAATACTATTTATTATTATTACTATTATTTATATATATGTTTATATTTTAATTCAGTAACTTAACTAAATAAATATAATTTATGATTCACTTTATCGAAAAAAGATATATGCAAGTAACCGAAAATTTTTTCCATAGCGACTGCGTAACCGAGAGGCTTAGTATTAAAGCGTGCGATTTTCTAGGTTTCGTTAGATATAAGTTAGGTAGGGTTCGAATCTGTATAGTAATGATTGCTCTGATTCGTAATAAAAGTTGCTTCGCTCAAAGTATTAATTGCTCTGAACATTTTAAATATTACTAGGCTTTTAATAAAATTTAGATTCCTTGCAGTAAATTATACTTTTTCAAAAAAGGAAGAAGTCTTTGAAAAAGAAGCAAAAGTTACTATTTCTCGAGCAGTTTCAAAATTACTACTTTAAAGTAGTAATTTTTTATCGAAAATAGTATAATTATTACTATTTATTTTTCTCCGTGTGCATTAACTTATTATTGATATTTTGTCGAGTATAAATTTAAAAAAAAATTATCCATAATCTACGAAACATGATTTATCTTTACATAATCTTGTAATGTTCAAATTTAAAGTTTTTCTTATTAAAAATTTATTTAATTTTGTCTTTTGGTTTTGGTTAAATACGGTACATATTTTTAAATATTCTTATTCAAGAAAGTTTAAAAATCGAAATTTTTGAGAATTTTTCATATTTTACATTTTTTAATGTATTGCTTTTAAACGCTCTATAATATAGTTTTACACGTTATTTAGTCACATTTTAGCATAATTTTGCAAAAAATACTATTCCATATCTAAGATGTAAGTATAAAAATGTTTTCGAAAAATTAAAAAAAACGAAAAAATTATAATTATTAATTCCAATTAATGTCCAATTAATATTTCTATTTAATCCTTATTAATAGAATCAGACGCCTGTCTGTATATTGCTTCAAACTTCAAAATTTTAACATAAATAGTTGTTATTTACATGAAGGATTCCAGAAATAATCTTATAAATTTTAATGTATGCACAGAAAAAAACTGAACTCAAAATGAGTCGGAAAAGTGACTCATTATGAGCTGCAACAAAAATGAGTAGGGCAGATGGCGCCACGTTCTATGTCGTTTAACATGGACTCATTTTGAGTTGCAACAAAAATGAGTCCAAGTTTTTTCTGTGTGTATGTCTGTCACAAAATCATTGTAACCCAATCACACGAAAACGCGTTTGCCGATTTAAACTAAATTTGGCATATATTGTTAAATATTGACCCAAGACAGGTTTATCAATTTACGGATTTAAAAAATATTAATTAGAACAGAAGATATTCAATATTTTCAAAAAATCGAAAAATTCAAAATTTTACTTTTTTCATGGATTGCTTTTAAACTTTCTATACTTGAGTATGGGGAAACTCCTTTTAGGAGAATTTCCCATATCTACTATCAACTACGGCTGAAAATTAGTTAAATTATTTGGATAAATTATCTATGAAAAATAAATTAGCTAAGAAAATAAATTTTGATAAAATTATTAAAACTTTTGCAGATGCAAAAGCAAGAATAGTAAATATTCTCACGTGAGTTTCAAAAACCAAACCTATATTTTATATTTTTAAGTCGTGAAAATAAATAATATTTTTAATTGTTCTTGTAGTATGTAGTAGGTACTTCATTGATTTCTACGTAGAGGAGACCGGGCGTAATGAATCACTTTTTACTTTTTGTTGCTTAACTTCGTCATTATTGCTTTAATAAAAATGTCATCATATGGAAAATTTACCCTAACATCTCAGCTTTCAATTACAAAAAGTACGCCCTAATATACTTTTTTTTCTAGGACAATGTTTTTGGATAAATTCAAGGTGAGTAATTTCGCCTCGGGCCGGGGCGTTTAAATCAGCAATAAAATTTTCATTTTTATCATGAAATATTATTTAATATAGACAATTTTGGTTTCTATTGTACATTTATGATAAAAAATACACTGAGAGAAATATGCTATTGAATCAACAACATTTCTGCCGAAAGTATAAAAATTATTGATTCAAAAGCATATGCTATAAAATTCATAAAATATGATTTCAATTCTATAGCATATGCTTTTGAATCAATATTTTTTATACTTTCGGCAGAAGTGCTGTTGATTCAATAGCATATTTTTCTCAGTGTATTGAAAATGGAACATATTTAATTTAAACTTTAAACATTTTCTTGCAATTTTCAAATTTTAAAAAGTTGTAGCAAAATGCAAAATCCCTTTACTTAAAACATCTATTCTCCAGTTATTTTTTTAATAGAGGGTTATCATAGATACTTATTAACATACAAATTTCAAGAAATTAAACTTGTCAGGAATACTTGACTAATATTTTAAATATAATATGTTTTTCTTAATTAAATAAGCAAAGTGATTTATTACGTCGCGTAGGCGTTGAAAATTTTCTTATTATTTATCAATATCGTAAGTATTAAACAAAAAATGACATCTATTCTTTCAGTTCAAATGTTTAAAGCTCAAAACTTGATATACAAAACTTTTTTCTTCATACCTCGGTCGAAAGTACGTACTTCCCGCTGCTACTTCGCAGCAGAAAGTCAAACATTCGTGCATTGATGGATTTACTAGCACGCCATCTATTACAGCGGGAGCAAAACATTTTTGTAGGCTATACTGTCGGTCACTTGTTGTTTGTACGCAGCGCGAGATTGTTCTTTATCACTTAACCTCAAATTTTCTACGTCAATTGAATTTAAATAGAAACATGAATCAAGAATTCACATCTGATGAATCTTCAGACGAGGAAGAAGTATTACGTGATTTTAATGCAGAAGCGCAACTAATAGTGGAGAATGCAACTTTGCCAAAAAAGTCCGCGGATAGGTATTTGCTTGTTTATGATACCTACAAAACGTGGCAGAGAGAACACAAAATTTCTCTATCAGATTCTCACGAAACAAACTTAATTGTTTATTTCAAAGAATTAATTGCCAAGTTAAAACCGACGACCCTTTGGAGCATATTTTCCATGTTAAAAAAGACACTAAACACGAAAGATAATGTAGACATCAGCAAATTTCAAAATTTAAAAAGTTTAATCAAACAGAATCATAAAGGGTATAAACCTAAAAAATCGGCAGTATTCAAATGGACAGAAGTAATGGAATTCATGAAAAGTGCATCAGACCACATTTATTTAGGTGTAAAGGTAGATACTTTTATTTATATCTACTTTATTTATAAATTATTATTATTATTTATGTTTACTTTATTTTGTAGTTTATTTATATTTACTTCATTGCTTACACTATGAATTTGAATTCTCACATTTAAAATGTTTTCAAGGTTATTCTAATATTTGGAATTTGCGGAGCACTTAGGTGCGACGAAATGAAAAACCTTAAGGTGCAGGATATCGAGAATCTGGGCAACAAGTATCTTGTGTCAATTACCGATACCAAAAATGATAAACCTCGCCAATTTATAATTGGCGAAATGTTTTACGACACAGTTAATAACTACTCATCGTTGAGACCAAATGAAGAATTTACGGATCGATTTTTTGTCCAGTATAATAAAGGGAAATGTATTCGCCAAGTCATTGGCCGAAACAAAATTGGAGAAATTCCTCAACTTATAGCTGAATATTTGAAATTGCCGAATTCAAAACTTTACACTGGACACTGTTTTCGGAGAACGTCAGCTACTCTTTTAGCTAATTCAGGTGCCAGTGTTACGTTGCTTAGGCAATTAGGAGGGTGGCAATCAAGCAATATCGCAGAAGGTAATTTATTTTTCGTTTAATTTTATATAAAACTCGAATTGGATTCTTTACTATTTACTTAAACAGTACTCTTTTTATTAAATAACTTATTTATTAAAAATTTACTTATTTACAGGTTATGTAGAAAATTCGATGACAAATAGGCAACAAATTTTTGAATGCATAACTCATGAAGCTACTCAGTTCAAA
Organism: Leptopilina myrica (nomen nudum); assembly: GCA_032872475.1. Classification (NCBI taxonomy): domain Eukaryota; kingdom Metazoa; phylum Arthropoda; class Insecta; order Hymenoptera; family Figitidae; genus Leptopilina; species Leptopilina myrica (nomen nudum). The sequence goes on from JAVJHR010000012.1 coordinate 71,010, forward strand.
CCATCGACGAGCAGAGACAGTTCAGCGAAAATAATCATTCAGAATAAAAATGATAAGTCTGAAGAAGCAGATTTGGATAATTTTTTTGAGAATTTTGAGGTAACTGAGCAGGAACTACATTTAATAGATCAATTAAATGTACCAAAAGAACCTTGCTCATTGATACCTCAATTTACAACTGCAAAAAACAATAAAATCCTCGTGCCGAACAATAATCAACCAAAAGCAGCTCAACATTTTACCTCTAAACCACCCGTTAGAGTATCATTTCAGGGATCACCAAATGGACCACCGCAAAAAAAATTAAAATTTCATCAGCAAAAACTAATGCAGTTGCACAGACTTTGCAACCTTCATCTTCTTTTCAACGAGTAGAAATTAATAAGGATATAAATTCAACTTTCGATAAAAATTCATGTATAAAATATGAAAACTGTGTATTTCACGGGAATATCACAAACAATTTTTATTCTTCATGAACACTTGAAAAATTATTCAGTTAAATATCGTCAGAATTGATTGTAATAAAGCATTGTTATTTATTTATAGTGTAAAAATAAAGAAAATTTTTTTATAAAATTAAATATTGTTGCTCGTTTATTATTATAAATAAATAAATGAATTTTTTGTAATTTGTTTTTTAATACGTGCCAAAATGTTATAATAAAATTTTAATAATTTTATGAAATAATGGAATTTTGTTCATTAGAACGTTTAGAATTTCAGAAACTTAAAATTCATTTTCTATCAACTGAAAAATTCTTTTGGAAATATAATATAATTTATCTTTCATATTTTTTTCGTGCCTGCCCCCGACCAGAAGCACTCGTTTCGCTCGTGCATCAAATGTCGGGGCAGGCAAATTTTGTTTGCAATAGAGAGACAGAGAATAAACCAGAGCTTCACGAGTGTCCGCCAGAGGCGTTGAAGCGAGGAGCAAAAGTAAATAAAGATGGCCGGCTGTCAAATGAAACACGATTGCAATTTTCTTAAAAATAAATTAACGAGCGTACTTTCGACCGTATATAAAGAAAAATAGTATACATTACACGGGCAGAAATTCGAAAGCCCTAAACTACGCGATGATGCCCTCGGCTTCGCCTCGGGCATCATTTCGCGCAGTGCAGGAATTTCGACCTTTCTGCCCTCATAATGTAATATACTATTACAAGTAATTTTGAGAAATATATATCAAAAAAACCAAGACAAAAAATTTACTTTCAAGCGTCAAAATCACTTTTTCTACTATATTTTCAACAATAATAAATGAATAATAATAAAACTTGGTACAAACTTACAGTATGCTAAAGTACCTTATTTTGATCAAAAACCGAAATTATTCTGATTTACCACTTTTGAATAAATTAAAGTGATCCATTACGCCCCGGTCTTCCCTATTCGTTTAAAAATGTATATGAATAAATAATTATCATAAATTGTACTATTTAATCCATTATATTGTTTTTTGTTTGTTAATAATATTAAAATTTGTAAAAAACTTATTATCAAAAAATTAGACAAAAGCTCTCCTTACAATAGGCGATATGAGAATGTTGCATAAGAATGTCAAAACGGCTAAGACCGGCACAGATGTCATTAAAAGCTTATTTTAATCAAATCCATTTGATGTTTGACTATAATATATTCAACATAACTTCCTGGAGATCTATATCACATGTGGTATTGAAAACTTAAGTTTTTTCAAGGTACATTCTTGATAATAATTGTATTATGTTGTGTACTTTGTTTTTATATAATATTTAAATAAATTGTAAAATAATATAAAATGCATTGCAATCAAATAATAAAAAAAACAAATTGTTTATTATGTAATAATATGTTCTATTGTGCAATAAAATATTAAAAAACATAACAAGTTTCCTTTTAAACGAAATATTAAAATATTTATAAATACATATTTAATATATACCGGTATAACATTAGTTCATATTTCACAATTGTTTATTGTTGCGTAGTTATTTAACAGGTTTTATTTTAGCTAGGCACAGGTGCCTGGAGAGAAAAAAATGTTTATCTATGATGGCCAATGAGGCCCTATGAATGCACTTAAATAAGAATTATCAAAACAATTTAAAAATTATTTTTGACCCTTAAAAAACAATTTTTTCTTAAAAAAATCCCAAATCACCAACATAAAAGGGTGATTTGTTCCGAAATGAACAGCTTCGATTTTATTGTTACGTTTTGTCGTTACAGAATATCTTTGGGGACTTATTGAACTAAAGAAAATAGTTAAAAAGTAGTCAAATTCAATAAGAATTTTTTAGTGTAACAATAAATTCTTTTGGCATTGTAGGTAAACTTTTTTCTTTCTAGGCACCTGTGTAGTGACTTGAAAGTATTTATATTAAGATTTGAGAGTCCTATGCGAGCGTAACATAGTAGTTAGCGTGCGTGATTTCGGTGCGTAAACATTCGATTAGGCGTAGGTTCGTACCCTTAAGTGGTTAGGACGTTTCATATATATGTATAATAAAAAGTTGCGTATAAGTGTATAAAAAATGTGTAAGGTGAACTATCAATGAATTTTCATCAGTATTTTTTTTTTTGCAATTTATTTTTTTTAATTAATATTTGTTAAAATTATCATTAGGATCTGAGTCGGTTATTAGGCGGTAGAATGCCAGTGGTCAGCTGACTTGCAAAGTTTACTGAAAATTGTAGAAAGATTTAAATGTCTTAGGGTTAGTTGGGGTAAATCGGAACAGTAGTTATTTTAGATAAATAAAAATTTTGAAAAATAAATACGGCCTTAAACTTTGTACCTTAGATCACTCCCAACATGTTCTAAGTATTTTCCCATTTTCAGTTTGTCAATTGGCAGCAGTATATACAAGAATATTTCCTATTGCATAAAAAATTGAAAATCAAAGAAGACACCCTTTTACTTTTTTTATTCGCATTTGAAAAAAATTAGCTAAAAATTCATATAAAAATTTATAATTATCTGTTATTAATACTACAACAAAAAACAACTTTGATTTTTTCATTTTGAAAATGTTTCTTAAAAATAGGAGACTGTTTCTATTTACCTCTTAAAACTGAAAATTCGGGGTAAATCGGAACAGAAATTTCAACAGTATTTCTTATAATAGAAGGAGAGAAAATTGGTTCTATCAACCTCAACACTATTTTCAGCATTATAAAAATGCATTGAAAATAGTATTCATGTATAATCGCATCGGTACATAGTATTGAAGAAGTACTGAATTGTTATATAGGAAGTTTGCCCAACTTAAAATGCATATGTTGTGCCAACTATACATTTCAATGGTTGGTCCAAAGACTGACGCCAAAGTTGGCACAACTTTAAATGCGTAAGATTGGGCAACTTTAACAGCCAAAGGTAAAAAATTATTTAAATATTAATTATTTAAACAAATAAAAAGTTATTATTAGCGGGAACATCATATATAACCTTTACCTATTATTATTAAACACAATCTCATACATACATTTTCGAAAATATCTACTGCTCGCTGGGATCGAACCCCTAACCTAACGCGCAGAAGACTTGTACACTGACCACTACGCTACGCTTACATGGGAGTCCATACCGTTAAATGTATATTAAAGCTGCAACAGTCGGGCCAACCGTGGCCCAGAGTTCGGCCAACCAAGAAAAATCAAGTCAATAAAACTGCGTTTCACAAAGTTTTGCCAACCGTAGGGCCAACCGTGGCCTAGAGTTAGGCCAACCGAGAAAGTTTAAGGCATTTAAACTGCGTTTCATAAATTTTTGCCAACCGTCGGGCCAACCGTGGCCCAGAGTTCGGCCAACCAAGAAAGTTTAAGTCATTTAAACTGTTTTTCACAAAGTTTTGTCAACTCTGCATGTAATGGTTGGTTTGCAAAGTCGGGCCAACTGTGGGCACTAGTACTTGCCAAAGTTGGGCAAACTCTGGCAACCAAAACTTCGCTTGCCAAAGTTAGGCCAACCGTGGGCTAATCTTCAAACTCTGGCGGCCAACCTAAATTCGCACCTGGGAATATAAATAAAAATGTTAACAAAATTTTTAACATCCTAAATTATTAGATTACTAAAAATGTTTTAAATAATTCTTAATAAATACTTATATGTAATAACTTCAACTCCATTGAGAGACAATAAGATATATCAAGAACTTAAAACTTCTCTGCACATACACTGAGAGAAGTCCAGGGCTTAATAGTTCCCGCTAGACGTCGCTATAAGCTAATCTGCATGTCGCGTTTGAGATGTCTCGAATCTAGGGCTCAGACACCCCCAATCGGTCAAACCAAGAAGACTAGAAACAGGAGGTCTAACTTGGTAGTGGGGGGAATGTAATAGACGTGGGGCCATGAGTCGGCTGGTCTTTGTTTTCTCGACATTTGCGCGGTGAACCAGTTTTGTTCTCTCGCGCATACTTGATATATGGGTGATTCTCCACGAAACCGACAATCTCATGTCCCTTGTGTTTTTTAAGAAACAAATTCCATGTAGGGTAATGAATCCAACGTGAAAGAGTAACCTCAGTGATTACAAACAAAAGCCTATAGCCACTTTAATTTATAAGATTATATATTTTTTATAAAATGCAAATTTAAGAGTCAAATCGTCATGGTGAAGCCTGTCCCCAGGGCTAGTTATGAAACAAAAATAAATATTTTTAGTAAAATTTATAATTAAAAATAATGATTGATAACACTTTTTTATTATCTGAGTGTGTAAAATTAAAAAAATAAAATTAGGCGTACAAAAAAATTTATTTTTTTAATTTTTTTCAGATGTTATTTCTTGTCCCCAGTTTTGTGCGTCATGGTGAAGCCTTTTTAAAAAATTGAAATATTTCATAAAAATAAAATCAGAATCTATTTTTACTTTAGATTAAGCAACAATTTAGCTCCCTCAATAGTTTTACTATGACAGAAAAAAAATGTTATACTTTTTTTTCGTTTTTTTTACGTTCAAAGCGTCAACTTTGTACAGGGAATCACAGAATCGTCATGGTGAAGCCTTCACATATTTCATAATAAATCAGAAAAAAAAAATTTTTTTCAAGTAAATAATGTATAGTCGTATTATTTCAGTGAATATAAATGACAGGAATTCAAAACCGATTGAAAATTGCTAATAATTTATTTAAAAAAACAGTATTTATTTTGCGTCATGGTGAAGCCTTTTGCGTCATGGTGAAGCCTTTTTTGTCTTTAATTGAACTTGTGGTTTAAACAAGTGTATAATTACAACAATTTTTGTAATTGTTTCCAAATAAAATTAAACAAATAAAAGTTACTTTTACTGTTATAATTTTAGGAACAATAACGTTAATTACTTTATAAATTTTCATAAATTACCGTAAAAATTCCTATAAGTTGCTGAAAATTAACTTCCAAAGTTTAAATTATGTTAATAAATTGGGTACAATAAATGATTTAGAATAATTCAAAGAATTATATCATACATAAATTCTCATACATTATCACATAAGTTTCCATAAATTACCGTAACATAAATTTCCATAAATTACGGAAACATAAAATACATAAATTACCCTATAAATTTCTAAAATTAGTTTAAAAAATTTTTACTATAAGTTACCTTTAAAATTTCATAAATTACCATAAATTTCCTACATTATATTTTTAAATTCTGACTTTAGTTTGCATTATTTTAAATTACCTCAATATTTTTATAAATTACCATAAGTTTCCATAAATTACTACATAAATTTCCTGTATCAGTTTTTTAAATCCCGAATTTTGAAATATTATTATTATAAATTTCATAAAAATTTTCCTTAATTTCTATAAATTTTACGAAAAAAAATTATTTTACTAGACTATGGAATAAGACCACTGTAAATTTTTTTATTTGTCTATAGTGATTTTATAAACAAATTATGCCTTAAAATTAAACATGATCCTTACAAAATCCTTTTAATTTTTCTTAAAAAATCGATTGACATCCATAGTTTCAATTAAATGTGATTTTTTCTATAATTTGTTTAAACAATTATTGTTTAACAAATAGAAATTTGAAAAGTTAAAATCTGTATGAGTTTTATTTAATATTCCTGTAAGCTAAATTATCAATTTTGTCAGTAAAACGAAAGTACGGTAACTGATTATGGTACATGGATCCGTTAACATCTATTTTGTTTAAAAAATATAAAAATTACAAACTTTTTGTCCGGCCCATAACAGATATTTCATTCTTGACTATCATACTTAAAACTTATATTATGATTTTTATTTTAATTGAAAAAAAAAAATTCAAAAATAACAATATCCAAATTGTCGGTTTCATGGAGAATCACCCATATACATCCAACTTGTATACATCGTAAGCACGTTGTATTTTATCACGTGTTTGATTTTTCCTATTCCCAAGAAATTTTTCGTGCAGACAGGTTATGATCAAACGTTTCCAATGAGTCGCTAATTTTCAATTATTAAAAAACAATATTATTTTCAATATTCTTAAATTTTTCTAAACTTTATCAATTTTAAAGCTCTTTTCAATAACTATGCTTGACAAGTATAAAACGCATAACCTATTCTAAACACACAATAGCAGACAGCTGTCATTTTCGGTTATATAACCTCAATATGGTTATTATGCGCGAAATTACAAAATTCATATACCGCGCAAATACCCAAACTGAAAACTCTACCGTCTCTAGCCCCTACTATTTCTACCCCCACTGCACATAGAAATCAAGCGAAGTTTGACCTCCTGTTTCTAGTCTTCTTGGGTCAAACATTGTTCCCGCATGTGAGAGACAACTCATGGCCGAACTCATTCAAAATGATCACTCAAGCCTTGCACGGGACATATTAGTTCCCTGACTTCTCTCAGTGTAAAGGTACCGTCCCATGTCTGCGTGAAAACGGGAAACGTAAAACGTTTAGCCAATAACATCTTCTGATCCAATGGAAATCATTCTGAAAGAAAATTCTTATTGGTTGAACGTTTTCCGTTTCCCCTTTCATGCAGACATGGGACGGTACCTTAAGCGTGCGTAGCGTAGTGGTTAGAGCATTAGGTTATAAGTTCGTAGGCCGTAGGTTCGATTCTCCTCATGTGTAGGTTTTTCTTTATGTTCCAGATTTGCGTTTTCTGAAGTTTTAAACATTAATTCAATCGGAATTCGAAAAACTGAATTTCAAGAATCCTAATAATTGCATATTATTATTTTTTATTTATGTAAATTATTTCTATTCATTACCAAATCATCTATCAGTGCACTTGGGACCATTATTAAGTCCTAAAAAATAATGTCTAACAAAAAAATTATTTTTGATATTATACACAGATATTTTGCGTTATTAATTGGTTATAATTTCCGATTTTAGAATAAAAAATCAAAAGCAATAGTAATATTTTAATAGAAATGCGCCTTTATTCCGTCACTACTGCGCCTATACCGGCAGTCAGTACCGCACCAGAGTTGGAAAGCCAATACTGATTATTATTGTTATCATCTCGGTATTACAGCAGTGTCGCGCCACTACACTGAGAAAACTGGATAGTCAAACTTAGAGGGATAGGTTTTGCGTGTTAAGCTTGATTCTCTGGATAGTTAACTTTTCCCTCCGAGTGAGTCAAATTAATAATTGGAGTGTCTATTTATCCCTCCGAGATTGTTAAGAAAAACTTAACCTCAAATATAGTCTGTTTGTCCCTCCAGATAGTTAGTTGAATACTCCAGTTTTCTTCGTGTACTGGTTTACGGTAAGCACCAGCACTGACAAGTACTGCGCCACTACCGCGCCAGTTGTTAATTTTTCATTGGGTTTAAATTTATATAATGTATATTATTTCTTATTTTGAATTATTTTATGACTAACACCATTTTTTATCTAATTCTTTATATCTCTTAACATTTCCAGACTTCAAATTAATTTTTTCTCAAATTTTCGTAAGAAATAATCAACTGTTCCTATTTACCCCTAAATTTTAGCAAAGTTGAAAAATTTAGGGGTAATTAGGAACAGTTGATTATTACGATTCAATGATAACCATATTTTTTACTACTCCATAAAATTGTTCCACGGAAGTGAAATAACAACTCAAAACACAAAAAAACCAAAATTATTCCGATTTAAAAGAAAAAACTTATGTTTTTAGTGAAACATAGCAAATCTGTTCCGATTTACCCCAACTGACCCTACTTCAATAAATGTTTAGAGTGAAATTTTTAGGAAAATTTCAAACTAAATTTTCAGGAAAGCGGACACTGGGACATGGGACGTTTTTAGGACGTCTATGTCGGTTCAAAGTACTTCCAAAAGATATCTAACATCTAAAAGACATCCTTAGGTCATTAGATGTATTTTGGAAATCTTTCGAATGTACATAGACGTCCTAAGGATGCCGTAAAAGCGTCCTAAAAACATCTCATGTCCCAGTGCTCACAGGAAATTTTCACTTAACTTTGCAAGTAAAAAATTTTTACTTCCTTCATGTATTATCGTTTCACTCACGTTTAGCGAATTCTAAGTAATGAAAATAAAAAACTTAATTGGATTTGATTAAAAATTTAAAATATATTAATAATATGTGACGCGACACGAGAAAAGGGACCTATCGCCTCAAAAGAGAATTTTACAGGGGGAGCGTTTAAAGTGACACCATGAGCAGAAAACCCGTGTATTTACACGAACACGTTCAAATTTTGGGCTTTATATTATTAAAACTATTTCAGATTTATAACTTCTCATTTTTTTACGTGAAAGAGCCAATAAAAATCTATCGAATAGCATTGTAATCTCAAAATGGATTTTTTTAACAATAGGTCCCTTTTCTCGTGTCCCGTCACATATAATTAAAAGGCGGTTTATAAAGATAGTATATTCTCAACATTGGGAAATTTTAGAAAAAAAATGTGACGCACTGTAAAAAAAAGGGATGTAAGAACCAAAGTCTTATGTATTTATATTGGATTTTATCACATGTTTATCTTCAGTTGTTATACAACATAAAGATAATTATCACTTTGAGTAAAGGACTTGGAGTAATTATTATCGGACTGGTCTATTATATTTCAAGTAAAAATGTAGAGTGATTTAACTCTTACATCTACACGGAAAAAAAAATGCTGTTGAATCAATGACATATGAGTTTGATTCATTGAATAGTATCATAACGGGCTGCCAAACGTATATGCTGTTGTTTTGAAAGCACCGATTCTAATGATTTGACAGTATCACTTTCATTGAAACAAAAGCATATTTCTTAAATTGACATCATACTATGTTAATTTAAAGGTATTCCTTTTGAATCAACGATCAAAATTTTTTAATTTAACAGTATATGCTTTTGAGTCAATGACTATAGTTTTTCAATTTAAAAGCATCATTTTTATGATTCAAAAATTTGTACTTTTAATTTTTTTAGTTGTTGCTATCGATTGAATAACACCATACTGTTAAGTCAATTCTTTTATGTGGTTAAAGATATACGAACGATAAATTGAAAAAATGAAATTTTTGTTCACATATTGTTTATATACTATAATCAATTCTCACACCTTTAACACAACACTTTTTATATACATCTTTTTTCAATTTTACACACTAACATACACATCTTTATTACTTTTTTCATTTTTTTCAACGACAAACACACATACATACACATTCAAGCACACTTTATATTTTTTTGAGTCTGAAAAATACGCTGTTCCCAATCGGTCACCCATCTATGTAGTAACCGCGACCAAACGTGCTTAACTTTCGTGATAAACGAGAACTGCCGCGCTGCAATGTAATGCATTCGCTTCTTACATTGAGCAGTTACTTTGTAGTTAAATACCGTGCGCGAGATTTTTCTCGTGAATAAGGGAATTTATGTAGGGAATTAATATTTAACTAGTCCTTAATTCTTTAAAACAATTTAAATAATAGTTTTTTATATAAGAATCTCAAAAACGACATGTTTAATAAACATATAAATAAGTGTGGATAAGTATTTCAATAAATTTAGCACCTGTCAATGTCTCAAATACATAGTGTCCTTATTTTTATAGCATATGCTATAGGCAGTCCGCTATAGCACCACTCATTGAAACGAAAGCATATGCTTTCATTTTCAAAAGCGCGCTTCTTTGGAGCAAACAACTTTTCATTTGATTCAAATTTACACGCATTTTCTTCAAATTTATCTATTAGATGCTTCAAATGAATAATGTCAAAGAAGCAATAAATTATTCTGTTGCTATATATAGATGAACTATAGAAACAATTTGTAGAATATCATTAATTTTACAGTACCGTACTTTTAATTTAAACAGTTTCATTTTTTCGTTTTAAGCAATATGCTGTTCGATTAATAAATGTGTCATTGAATCAATAACGGGAAATTCAATAGCATGGAGCTATTTGATTCAACAGCACTTTTTTTTCAGTGTACGTAATATTTAAGCTGTATAGCAAATATTAAAAATATTGAATAAAAATTATTTTATCAAATTGAAAAAGAATCTTTTTTCTAAGTAAAAGTAAGCTATAATATTATATTCTTAGTCCCTTCTTTTGCGATTCGTCACAGATATGAAATGTAAAATTAAAGCGAACCTTATGCAACTCATCAATATATAGAACTGTTGCACTGTCAATATCTGTTGTGAGATTCTCTCTTCTAATAATTACAGCCTCTTCACCATCATCTTCAATTTTCCCCATTGACAATTCAGAATCATTTAAGTCGTTTAAGAAATCTCTAACATTTGTATGATTTAATTTTGTTGAACCTCTCCATGAAGTCATACGCTTCTTGAATCCGTCATATGAAATTTTAACAGTAGGACAACTGGAAAGGGTAATTTTGATAGATGAATAATTTTTTTAAAGAAAACACAAAAGATAAATATATCTAATGGAGCCTCATAAAAATGCCTATTTTAACAGCGATAGGCCCTTATTAACCCGATGTAGATAATGAAGCCCATATCACTTTCGTCATTATAAATAATCACGAAACTATTATAAAATATATGAAGGAGAAATTCTAAATGCCGGTATACATATGCAAAATTTACTGTGAGGATACTACAAGAAACAATTGTCATGTCATATAGACGCCTAGTATCATTTAATTTTCTTAATGAAAAAATTGAAACGGATTGAAAAAAGCGTTTCAGATGGTATTATTAAAAGGCTTACTCAAGTGTATCATCTTTAAAACAATTAAGTAAGCTTCTTTAATCTAGAAGTAAATCAAAAAAAGAAAATAAAATTTAAAAATCTTCAAAAAAAATTAAAAAAAATTTTTTTTAATTGGTTATTAAAGTTTATACATAATAAAATCATAGGGGAAAAGGTTCGGTTGTGGACACCCACGCAGAACTTTTGACAGAAATGAGATTTGTCCAATCTGTCAAATATCACGTATGAGTTATGACCTAACGTAGTTTTCTATGAGAATACAAAAGTGATTAAACACTTGCGCTTTTTACTATATATAAATTAACAACGGTTGAAAACAAATAAAGAAGTTAGTTACGTAACTGCTGAATGTAAATAAAAAGTTAGTTACGTAAAATACGTAAGTTATGTAACTATTGAATGTAAACAAAAAGTTAGTTACGTAACTTACGTAAGTAACTTACCTAACATCAGTTACGTAAGTTACGTTACTAACATCACATACGTAAGTTACATAACTAACATCAGATACGTTAGTTACGCTAGTCGTTTAAGTTACGTAACTCATGTAACTGATTCACTAATGGTCATATTTTGATTTATACTTCGCACCTAATAATAACATTACCGTGAAGATAAGTTACTTTTCCTCCCGGCTAATGACGTCAGCGGGAGGAAAAGTGCGTTTCCTTCCGTCCGCAGGAAAAGATACACTTTTCTCCCGTTTAACAGGTAGGAAATGGTGTACTTTCGGTGCGTGTGTTAGAAATTTTTTTTTAAATTGTTAAATATTGAACAAATCGAAGTGAATTAATTAAAATGATAAGTTCAAAGCGTATTTACACACGCAGAAAAATAGTTGGCTACAGTATACTATGTGTTGGATACCCCAGCTATTTTAGATAGTGTCTGGAGCGCTATCTATTTAGTTAGACAAGACAACCAATTTAATTGGATTCTTAGATGTTGGATGTACTATCCAATTCTGGTGGATAGGGAAGTCAATTTGTTTTGTGAAATGTCTATTTTTTTTGTTATCACTACTTTTAAGTTGTATATAATGCAATTATTTTCTAATAGTGAAATAACCATTTATATTTTACATATTTAATTAAATTTACACATGAATATTAATAAAATTATTTGTTTATTTAATTTTACTTATTTAATTCTTATTGAATGTTTTAGATATAATTAAGATTTAAATATCATTAGTTATCACTGAAAATTAATTCTCTTTATAATTTTTTTACTTTAAAATTAACAAACATAACCTAAAATTTTTTCCGCGTTAGATATTCCTCATCGTGGAGCGATTGTTCCTTATCACAAATAAATCAATTTATCAAAATCATATTCTCTTTAATAGATAATCGTGTTTCATAATGTATAAGATTCTCTATGTAAAAGCGAAGACAGAATTTTACAAACTTTGATTTCAATTTTGCTACTTTATTACTTGACACTTTCACTTTCACTTAATCACTTTCGTTTAACAATGTTATTATATTCACAGTTTGTTAGCGCGATTATTTTCAAAAAATTTATCGTGTTTTCGTCCATTATTGTATTTTCGTCTTGACAATTCATGTTCACGTACGAAATTGTCGGAATCTAGTCGCAACTTCTTTACAGCGCACGCGCATCGTAGGAATTGGGACTTAAAAACCTTTTTTTTTGCGTGCACAGTAAATATTATGTTATATTTTATGATCCAATACCAAGTGTTACTCGGGGATTTTCGGCTTACCCCTTTGCCAGGCGTACTTTGTCCCACCCCAGAACTGCCAGACGCACATTTTTACACTCGCGTAGATGTCAACTTTCGATTTCTAAAGGTTTTAATCAGTATGAAATGAGAAATTTTTACATCATTTTTCACCTATTCGCCCCCCTGTCCCAGCACCGGCCTGCCAGATGTGGGTTTCTGTTATTTCAGGTCTGCAGTAATCTGTACTCAAATTTTCAGCCGGTACGAAATCAGATAGTTGTTTTGGTCGCCAGCTCCCGGACTACTATTTTTGGGGTTTGAATAAATTTAAAAAAAAATTTTGCTATTTTTTTGTTCACTGACACCCAAACTTTCAATAAACAAACAAATTTTGAAATAAACACATGATCATTCTGTTTTTACCCAGTATTTTTTTTAAATAATTTAATATTTTCCTTTTTAATTTATATATATATATGGGTGGTTCTCCTGAAAGGCACCTGTTTTTTTCCAAAAACTAAAAAAAATTAATTTCTACATTGCATGAATTTTTTTGGCACAGACAGATTTTAAATACGTTTAAAGATAAAAATCTGAGTTGCGCAAAATTAATTATCAAAAATAAGACTTCCAACATTATTTTAATATTAAGTGTTTTGAAGGTTAAATATTACTGTAATCAATATTGGGGTTTTTGTAAAAAAATTCCTTTTAAATTTAATTTCTATAATTTATTAAACTTTTAACATTATTCAATTATAATTTAATGAATTGTGTATTTAATAATTTATTTTTAACTATTTTATCTTTCATAAAATAACTAATATAAATTTTTTTATTTTGAACGGAAAAAAATTGTAATGAATTTTTTAGTTTATCATTTTAAGTTCAAAATTTATATTTTCTGTAAAAAATTTTTATTTTTAATTATAATTTTATTATTTATCTAACTTTCTACTTAATATATTATATTTTAAAAAATTAAAAATATTTTATTTTAAATAAAACGGAAAATTTTTTTATAATTCAAGGGTTAGGTAATTGAAAATAATGATTAAAACGAAACAATAACGCTTACTAAATATGAAAAAGGCTTCGGAGATGAATAGTTTGACAAATAAAAAATTCACGTTTTTATTAAATTTAAAAATATTGAAACATAATTTAACAAATTTTTTTGGCTACAACTTCAAATATTTATATATAGATTACGTATAATTAAAAAACAGTTTAAACATATGATGTTATTAATTGAAAAACGAGGCTTCGGAGATGAATTTGAATTGTTACTCGCATTGCCAGTAATTTTTAATTAATTATTTTAAAAATTTCTTTTATTTTATTTAAACTAACTTTAAGTGTACTTTAACTGTAAGTGTAGCTTATAAGTCCGAAAATATTGAGTTTAGAAAAAGTTGTCAAAGAACAAAAGCTTTAGTTCTCTTTCGACTTTTAGAAAATAAAAACAAAAAAATTTTTTTTAATTTTTTATTAAAAAAATAAAAAAATTTTATAAACAAATTAATTTTTTTACTTTTCGGTATGATAAATTTTTAATTTTCTTTTTTCAAAACATACCTGTAAATGATAAGAAAGTTTTGCAAAAAGTTTCAGGCTGGGCCTGACAAGTTTAATGCGTTAAAAAAAATAATTAAGCTGCCCGTGCAGGTCGCACGCCCGCGGCGCAATATGATTTTTTTACAATTTTTAAGAGTAAATTGTTAAAAAAATCATATTGCGCCGCGGGCGTGCGACCTGCACGGGCAGCTTAACTATTTTTTTTAACGCATTAAACTTGTCAAGCCCACTCTGAAACTTTTTGCAAAACCTTCTTATCATTTTCAGGAAGGGTGATGTGGAGTGATGCGAAACATGGGGGGATGTGCAACACTGCCGATTTCTGATTAACAGTTCGATATTGAACAGAACCAAGTATTGCCATTTGTTTGTGTCCTTAGTAGCTTGTTTTTTATAAAAAAAACTCACGAGACAGTTCGCAGCTATGTTTTCTGTACGTAAGTTGACTTAAATTTCTCGAGAAGGAAATATTTTTCGCTCTTTACAATTCTAGTCGTTTCGTGAAGGGTTTTAATTTATTTTATAGATAAAAATGTGATTATTGTTGGTTTTTAGGGCTCCGTACACCTTCGGTGTACCGACGGAACCCTATTGGTGAGACTCTTGTATCCGTAGCCAAATCGTGTCCCCTCCCCTAGCGGCTAAACTATTTGACCTAGAGAGATCAAATTTAGTACAGATACGTATTTTCACTCGTAGATTACAGGAAAGTATAGAGAATGTGATTGGAGGTGATGGCCATAGCGTTGTCAAGGAAATAAAAAGATTTTTGGCCAAAAATGAACAAAAAGTAACCATTCCCCCACTTAACTTCTAAACTATTCAACATGGAGGGCTAAAATTTGGCATACTGGTGTATTTTAACGCGAATATTTCAGGAAAAATACAGAGAACTTGCTATGTCATAATGGCCATAGCGTTGTCAAGGAAAAACTAAAAAATTAAAAAAAATTTTTTTTTCTAATTTCCACATTTTTTGACCTAATGAGCTGAAAATTGGTTTATTAGTATATTTTTACAGTCTGATTACAAAAAATATATTAAAAAATCTAAAAAAAATTTAAAAATAAGATTAAAAAAACTGGATAAGTGCGAGTTGCACTCGCATAGAATTGACGGGTTCCGTACAAAAATATAAAAATAATACTTGTGATATTGTAACCACAACTGGTAGGATTTCTTTCACTTTTGTATTATTTTGGTAAGTTGAATTTTCGACACTTGGTTAAAAATAAATAACAAAGAAAAATAGAAGTATTACATACTTTATATTATTAGCAATAAGCGAACATGAACCAATTTGAGAACAAATTTAAAAAATTGGTTCCTCTTCGCTTATTGCTAATAATATAAAGTATGTAATACTTCTATTTTTCTTTGTTATTTATTTTTAACCAAGTGTCGAAAATTCAACTTACAAAAATAATACAAAAGTGAAAAAAAATCCTACCAGTTGTTGTTACAATATCACAAGTATTATTTTTATATTTTTGTACGGAACCCGTCAATTCGGTGCGAATGCAACACGCACTTGTTCCGTTTTTTAAGTGTTTTTAAATATCTGTTAATATTTTGTGTTTCACTTGCATTGAATTGCGTACAAATCATTTTTCGCAAAATATCATATTTGGGGTGATGTGCAACACTTTTTTTTGGGTGGACGTGACTACATTTTACGTGCCATAACTGCGATTCACATGATGAATACAAATTTTTTAGTTACTTTCCTTTAATTATATTCCTTATTCAGTTATTAATAAATAAAAAATTAAACAAAAAAATTTTTTTTCTTTGGTAAAAAATGCGAAAAATTTGTAGGAAAAATTTAAAATTCTGAATATCTAATAATGCAGAAATATTCTATTATAATGCCTCTAAGTCATTCAATTTTGAAATATTTAAAAAATTAATTATTTGACATGTTTTTCGTCCAACGAAAAAAAAACGTTGCACATCACCCTACATCACCCTATGTTTTGAAAAAAGAAAATAAAAAATTTATCATACCCAAAGTTAAAAAAATTAATTTGTTTATAAAATTTTTTTATTTTTTTAAATAAAAAATAAAAAAAAATTTTTGTTTTCATTTCCTAAAAGTCGAAAGAGAACTAAAGCTTTTGTTTTTTGACAACTTTTTTCTAAACTCAATATTTTCGGACTTATAAGCTACTGAATATAGGTCTACGATTAAAAGTGCAAAATTTCGAAAATTCATAACTCGAAAATTTTGACAATTAAACAAAAATAAAAAAAATACGTATCTGTTTTTTTCGATACAGAATAAAAAAAATTTTTTTGACCGATTTTAAGAGGTCGACTAAAATCTCACGTGGAATTACACATATATTAAATCTGTATTTTGATAAACCTTCCTTGAGTCAATATCTAACAATGTGCCAAATTTACTGCCAATCGATAAACGTACTTTTGTGTGATTAGGGTACAAATTTTTTATGACAGACATATATACATTAATACATTAAAATTTTTATGAATATTTCTGGAATCCTTTACGTCAATAACTATTTATGCTAAAATTTTTAAGTTTTTAGCAATGTACAGATAGATGTATGATTTTATTAACAAGAATCAAATTACTTATTTACCGTTCCTGAACAATTTCTATTATTTTTTTGTAGGTCAAAGTAGTCTCCTTGCATAATTTCATAATGCAATTTTCTGCAATTTCTAGTCCAATATGGTCTATATTCCGCTTGTCTACATTTTTACAAATGTGTTCCCCTTCTTCTTCGAAAGATTCACCAACCTTTGTAACTTTTGCGTAACATGGATCTTGTCTATACCCACAATAAAAAATGTCTTCACTATCAGGAGATGAGTAGTACAATCTTCCTTTTAAAACACATTTGACGGAACCCTTTTTCTTCCCTTTTAGAAAATACATCTGCTTGGAAATAAATTAAATTTAATTTTTTAAAATAAACTTTCACACAATTAAGATAAATTAACAGAATACGTATGTTTTGAAAAAATTAAAAATAAGTATAAACATTTATTGTTTAACCTTCGTGCCACCGACGAATTTTTTCTACGCGGATTCTGATGCGGTCACTCGGGGTAACCAACCTAAAAACACTTAAAATTCATTAAAGTTTTTACATAGAATTTAATATTAAGACAAATACTGAATTCTAATAATATTTTTATGCATATTGAAGGTTATAAAACAAGATCATTCTAGGCAAATCGATTGATCTTGATTCAAAAACATTATAATTTTCTTCTGTATGCAATTGATAAAACCATAATTGAGAACGATTAAAAAAGTCAATCATCTCCAATTCTGAAATCACGAGCAAGAAACATTGTTGATGATAACTAGCTAAAATAACGCACATGAAGTTTCTTTTTTCATTATCATTGAAAAATTTCATTATTCAGAAGAATTCTACTCAAAATCACTATTTTTATAAATATATTCAGGAAAGTCGGGAAAAAGTTAGAAAATTTTGTCAAAAGTACTGAACAATATTCAATTTCAAAAATTCATAAGAAAATTCTGAATGTTATATTTCTCATCATTGATGAGAGCAAAGAGTAAATTAAAGGGGACAGAAGTGATAATAGAGGATTATAAAACAAGGAGGAAAAGAACTATTAATAGATTACTGTTGGAGAGGCCATGGAAAGAAAGAAAAGATGGTAATATAGTGAACTGGGGAAAGGAGTACTTGTGGATTGAAGGAATAAAATGGATTGTTAAGGAAGGAACAGAAGACGTGGTGGAGGAGAGAAAGGAGAAGGGGTTTGGGAAAGGCATAAGAAAGGGAGAGGGGAATGGAGAAGAGAAACCGGGAGTATCAAACTAATTTTTTGAACGTTTCGGGGTTGAATAATAAGGAGGAGGGTTTTTGGAGGGATTTAGGAAAATGGGACATAATAATTATGAGCGAAACTTAAGTAGAAGGGAAGGATTGGGAAGGGACAAAGAGAAAATTACCGAAAGGATATAAATGGAAGATGCAAGAAGCTAAAAGAGAAGAAGAAGACACTAAGGGTTGGAAAACAGTGGGGGAATGAATAGAGAAAAGTAAAAATGAGTTAACCGTAATAGGGGGGGGGGGGGATTTTAACGCATGGACGGGAGAATTGAGTGGAAGATGTTAAATGGTGAGGAGGAAAAGTATCAAAGAAAATCAAAGCATAAGGAAGTAGACAAAGAAGGAAAAAAAAGTTAAGTATAATAGGGGTAGGAGGGTGGTCTAATTGTAATGGGTGTACGAGGGGGGATATGGAGGGGGAAATAACATTTTTAGGAAAAGGTTACACCGTGATTGGCTACGTTATAGAGGACGAAAAAACGAAAGAATTAATAAGAATGTTACAAATAGGAAATGAAGCAGACTCAGCTCACTTCCCACTTATAGTAGAAATTGTAGGGCAGAAGAAAATAATGGAAAAAACAGGGAGGGGAATAATCAAGAGCGATAAAATGGGATGAATAGAGATTGATGGAGTTTGAAAAGAGAATTAAAGAGAAGAGTGATGAGTTACGGAAGGAAGGAGGTGTACACTATTTATGCGAAAGGTTAAAAAGGATAATTGGGAAAGTGAAGAAGGGAATGGAAAATGAAGAAGAAGGAAAAGAAAAAACAAAAGGGGATGGTGGGATGGAGAATGTGAGATGAGTAGGAAAAAGCTTATAGAATATATAAAGAAATGTAGAAGAGGGGAAATGGAAAAAAAGAGTAAAACCAAAGGCATAAGGAGCACGGAAAATTGATCAGGAGGAAAAGAGAGAAAGAAAGAGAAAGATAGATAAAGGAAGTGGAGAAGGCAATAGAAGAGGGGAGGGAATGGGACATGATTAATAGAGAAAGAAAAAGGGGAAAAGAGATCTATAAGAACATTTAGATGGAGGATTGGACGAATTACTTTAAAGGATTAAGTGGAGGAATGAAGCATAAAATAAGAGGAGAGGGAAGAAGAAGAGATGTAGAAGTAGAACAGTCGGAAATAAGTAGGGAGAACTTACATGAGGCAATTAAAAGACTGCAAAGGGATAAAGTGGCGGGGGAGGATGGAATGGAAGGAGAGAGCTTAAAATATGGAGGAGAAATGGTATGAGAAGAAATGTGAAAGATGGTGAGTTTGGTGTGGAATGGGGAAGGATGGCCGGAAGCGTGGAAAACAGGATTAACAGAACCGATTATGAAAAAGGGAGATGAAAAAAGAGTATAAGATTATAGGGGGGTGACGTTGATGCCAGTTGGTTATCTAGTAGAGGTGTGCAAAAAGCTCGAAGTTCCATCGAGTATTTTTCGAGCTATCAATGCGATTTTTTCACTAAAATGATTCATATCATAGGCACAAAATAGTTATTTTCGTATCAAGGGCGCAAAATAGGTGATTGCGACGATGGCGAAATGAAGGGACCGAAGGGACACAATATCACGCCCGAGGCGAAGCCGAGGGAGCAAAAGTGTCCCCGAGGTCCCGAAATTTTGCCAGAGTCGTAATCACCTTTGCGCCCATGATGCTAACATAATTTTTTGTCCTAACTGTATGGAAAGTATGTCATTGAGGGCACGAACGATTAAACGCTCATATTTAGTTAAAAATTAGACTCTGTATAAATGTTACCTCTTTGAAGTCTATAATGATACAAGTTTTAATATAGAAGTAAGACAACAATGTATTCTGGAAATATAGTAATTGCCAATTTTTATAACTGAAATGTGAACCAAACTAAATGTGTCATAATTTTTTTTTAGAGAAAATCGAAAAATAATTGCACATTTTTCTAGACAAAATAAAACAAGTTGAAAATGTTTCCTTTTTCATAGTCAACATAAAAGAAAACTCGAAAATATCAAATTTTAATGAAGAAAATCGAATAATTAACATGTGGGTGCAAAATATTCTTCTGCCTGCTCGAAGGTAGGGAAAGCGGGCGCAAAATATTTTGCGCCCGCTTCTCTTGCCCCTGGGTGGTAATGAGTTACTTTCCGCCGGCCCTAAGTGCCCGACATGACATACTTTCCGTGCAGGTAGGACAACAAAAAGTTTTTTAGCCGAAACATTACAATAGTATATTCCCATGTATTTTGGCCCGCTAAATCCGAATCCGAAGCCAGAATTGACAAATTGGTTCTTTTTTGAGTTATACTCAAAAAACGACTTAAAAATCAAATCAAAATAAAAAAAAATAAAACTTTGTTTATGACACCACAGTAGTATTTTTCTATGCATTTTTTCACGTTGAATCCAGAATTTGACTTCAGAAATAATTTATGTACATATATAAATGTCACGATCGGGATTTTTATACAAATAACTTATTAGAGATGTACAAATATATAAATATTTATATATATATATATATATATATATATTATATATATATATATATATATATATATATATATATATATATATATATATATATATATATATATATATATATATAAATATATATATAAATAAATATATATATATATATATAAACATTTATGTAAAATAAATTATTTAAAAAAGTTAACCGTCATATTGAATCCGCCATTTTGAATTTTGCTAATCTGAAATCATATTCGTAATCAGCGAACTCAAAAACCTATAGATATTTATCATATATGCAAATTAAACAAAGAATACAAATATTACCTAAAAAAATGTTTATAAAACTTTAAACGCGTTTTTCTCAAAACAAGAATTTTCAAACTGGTGGGCAATGTAGAGCGTCTAAACTAATCAACTTTGGGTTTGCGGTCAATTAAAAGTAACTAAATTATGCTGGGATTGTACCTATAATATGCTACAATTGTTAACAATAAAGATTTTTTACACAAGGTCAAACATGAAAAAATAGTGCAAAAACGAAGTTTTTTTTAAAAAAAGTGTCCGCACTGAAAAAAAAATATTCTTGATTTTAGAATATATACTAAAATAGGTACTTAGGATATTCCCCACTTAAATTAAGTGGTATATATTCTTACTATTACACGGAAAAAAGGCAATGGTTGGCACATCCATACCTCCGGTTGCTTCAACCATATTATATTGAAAAATATGGGCCAACCATACCTCCGATTGCTACAACCATATTAAATAGCTAGCTTTAAATTGATACAGCAACAAAAATATATGGCTGTGTGAACCATATTATTTGATAAACGTACAAATGATAAAATGGTTGTGACCACCATTTTTAATTAATGCTGCAACCATTATCTATTTAGTGTACACAAATTTGTATATTGATGGGTTACAATTAGTGAAAAAAGTACACCTTGAAATTTGGTTGAAAAAGAGAACACCTCGCTTTTTAGTTAAAGAAAATTGAAGGACACGTCAAAAATATTAATTTTAAATACATTTTCGGTTGGCGATTCTATGAGTAATGAAATTGCTTTGACATTTTGTGCTAAAGAAATTATCAAGATTACAAAAATCCATAAAACAATTACATTACACTAAAACAAACATTTATTCAAAATGAATATTTTTGACGTGTTCTTTTCTTCAACTAAAAAGCAAGGTGTTCTCTTTTTCAACCATAATTCGAAGTTTTTTTTTCACTAACTCAGCGACATGGAAACATAACCAAAAAATAATTTATTTTCATCAGACTGGAGATAGTATTCCTCAAAGCCTATTCTGTTGATGAACTCTATAGACTCAGCATTCATTGGTGAAACTTAAAAAACACGTCAACAATTTACCGGGATCAATAATTCTTAAATACTTTTTGAAAATGTTTACAACAGAACATACGCGTCTGGACGTGTTTAGACGCTTGGAATTGATGCGAATAATCTAGTGCGTCATCGCGCGACGCGCATACACAGTGCGCAGGCGTCTTTAGGAGCCTTAGCAATTTAAAAATGGTTAGGAGAACCAAACTGTTAAAATCCAAACTAAAATTGTAACCTCAACTATTGCTATGGTTGGCACAACAATATCAAACGTAACAAAATTATATGGTTGCTACAACCATTCTGTTTTGTAAATGCTTCCATACTAAAAGCTGCTCTAGCCATATGTATGGATGCCTCAGCAATATTGTGACCAGCAATATTTTTATGGTTGTCACAATAATATCTTTTCTTTCCGTGTAGAATATATTCTTATTATAAGAATATTTCCCACTTAATTTAAGTAGGGAATATCCTTGGCACCTATTTTAGTATACATTCTAAAATTAAGAATATTTTTTTTTCAGTGCGCCATTTTGACATTTGTTTAACTTTTTTAATATTTGATAGGTATTACCTATTCTTGAGGATGTCCTTTTCATAAAAATTTTTAAGTTTTTGTTTTAGACTCAAAATTGCGCAGTGTAGACTGTCTACCGTTTTTCCTCTTTAAAAAAACATTGTTTACTAGGTGCGCCATAATAACCGCCATTTTAAAATTTTTTGAAAATGAAATATATGTTTTAAAAGTTCAAGAAAGTATCTTTATTTACAAAAAAACTACATCGCTAAGTCAAAACCATTCCTCGCAAAAAAATTTCAAAGTTTGTATTGATTTTGCCCTCCGCAATGGGAACCTCCTCTTAAGTTTTTTTAGTCGTTTATTGAGTTCATCTCAAAATGTTGAGCAATTCTTTTAATATTGACTTCAAATTCGGATTCAATGGGAAAAACCACATAGAAATATACTACTGTAGTATTACAATAATATTTAATGAATTTTTTAATTTTAATTCGGTTTTTGAGTGTTTTTTTGAGTTTATCTCAAAATTTTGAGCTAATCTATTAATTTTGAAGTCAAATTCGAATTCAGCGTTAAAACATGCATGGAAAAATACTGTTATAGTGTCATAAAATTTTTTTTTTTATTTTGATTTGGTTTTTGAGTCGTTTTTTGAGTATAACTTAAAAAAAGAACCAATTTGGCAATTCTGACTTCGGATTCGGATTCAGCGGGCCAAAATACATGTGGGAATATACCAAAATACTCGGCCAAAAAACTTTTTTTCTTCATACCTCGGTCGAAAGTACGTACTTCCCGCTGCTACTTCGCAGCAGAAAGTCAAACATTTGTGCTTTGGTTGATTTTCATACCTAACCTCTATTACAGCGGGAGTAAAAGAATTCTCTGTCGGTAAAAATACCACTGTCGGTAAATTGAAATGAACGAAATCTTTTGCTGATATAATTATTTTGAAAAGTTATTTTAATAAACATTAGAAACTAAAATAAAATAATTAAAAATTTTGTAATTTGTTTTTTAATACGTGCCAAAATGTTATAATAAAATTTTAATAATTTGAAGAAATAATGAAATTTTGTTCATTAAAACGTTTAGAATTTCAGAAACATAAAATTAATTTTGTATCAACAGAAAAATTCTTTTAAAAATATAATATTAATTTATCTTTCATATTTTTTTTGTGCCTGCCCCCGACCAGAAGCACTCGCTTCGCTCGTGCATCAAATGTCGGGGCAGGCGAATGTTGTTTGCAATAGAGAGAGAGAATAAACCAGAGCTTCACGAGTGTCCGCCAGAGGCGTTGAAGCGAGGAGCAAAAGTAAATAAAGATGGCCGGCTGTCAAATGAAACACGATTGCAATTTTCTTAAAAAATAAATTAACGAGCGTACTTTCGACCGTATATAAAGAAAAATAGTATACATTACACGGGCAGAAATTCGAAAGCCCTGAACTACGCGATTTCGCGCAGTGCAAAAATTTCGAACTTTCTGCCCTTATAATGTAATATACTATTTCGTGCCTGTGTATTTAATTAGGAATACATATTCGATAAAAAGTGAAAAACGGCTCAATGGGGCTGATTGTGCCTTCCACTATGGGGACTAATTGTGCCGCAGTCAGTGTCAATTTTATAGAATGAAAACATACAACATGTATTGGAAAATTCACTTAAAACATAATTATTAGTTGTAACAAATGTAATAAAATGAAAAAAAACAAAATGGTATTTAATTATTATTTTATTTATTTAATCTGTTTTTTACCTAGGTGCACAATATTCTACTTGCGAGCGACCTGCACTCAGAGATTAATTATTTATTTAAATCCATCAAACTTACAACACTCACGCGAAAGTTTTTTGCAACATCTTTTTTTAGCATTTTCAAGTACATTTCAAACAAAATTTTATTATCATATATTAAGTTAATAAAACTTAATTTAATTGTACAAAACTAGTTTTTGACTATAAAATAAGAACATTCTTTTAACATATTATTGAAATGTAGACGGAAAATCAAAATTATTTTTGTCTTGTGACGACTCGCTTGAGCGGAGCAGCATTCTACTGGCATTCGTTCGTCTAGCAAGACTAAATTATATTTTCTATTGAAAAATAAAATAATATTTAAATAACTATGCATGGTGCATGTTAATTAATATTAACACTGAAAAAAATATTCTTAATTTTAGAATATATACTAAAATAGGTGCCAAGGATATTTCCTACTTAAATTAAGTGGTTTATATTCTTCCTATTAAAATTACTATATTATTACTTATTATTATTACTTATTCTTACTATATTAGAATATATTCTTATTGTAAGAATATATACCACTTAATTTAAGTGGGGAATATCCTTGGCACCTATTTTAGTATATATTCTAAAATTAAGAATATTTTTTTTTTCAGTGTACGGTAACCACTACGCTATTCACTCGCATGCGGATTGAGCTTGTGAATATTTGTTTTCTTTTTGTTTTTATAAAATAAAATTAATACACTGTAAAAAATTTAGGGAGTTAACGGACTCGGGAGTTGGGGAGTTAAATTTTTTAAGTTAAAAATTATCTCCAAAAGAGGGTTAATTTATTAGCTCCCTTCATTCAACACCCGTGCGAGTTATTTTTCCATGGGGAGTTAGCATTTGGGAGTTAGATTTTAACTCTCTTTATTTAACTCCCCTGGAATTAACTCCCCAATGGGTGCGACTTTTATAGAATCCCCTGGGGAGTTAAAATTTAACTCCTTTTTTTTACAGTGTATGGAAGAAGTAAAAATGTGGCATCAGTTTTATGAACTTCATGAACTATAGAAGATCCTTTTGAAAGAAAGTAAATTTTTATTGTATTTCTCATTTAACCTGTTATATGCATTTAATTCATCTTTTTTTTCTTTTTGAGGTTATAACAATAAATTTTTGAAATTTATTTTTTTTTTATTTAAATGTTATAATACACGGAGAAAATTTAATCTGTAAGGATTACAAAACGGTTACGGTACTGCTCGGACGAAAAGCCACGTACTGTAGAAATTAAATAAAATTGGGTATTAATGAATACAAAGACATAAGTGGATAAACTTATGATCGCATCCTTACTCGTTACAGATCAGTCATTGTAAAACATTGTAAAATAAGGGAACGCTGACGTCTGCGCGGAGAGAGTCCTATTTAAAAACAGTTTTGTAATCAGAACGGATCGCACCTGTATTTCGTTATGGAAAGAAAATAAAAATTCTCTTTCGAATTTACTCACATAAAAACCAGCCTTTAAATTCCACTGCGTTCCAGTTGCTTGTCCGGAATCTCACTTTACACACACATTTAATTTCGCTCGCTTATATGTAGTCCTAATCTAACCTTAACCTAAACTAACGCAATATAAACACGCACGCATTATACTAATACAGCCGCTATATTCAATGTATTTCGAACTGTTCTTATATACTAAATACAAACTTTTTTCACTGCATGCGAGCAACTTTATTATCAATTAGAACTTGATTAATTTGGTAATATTTAAACTTTTTAAATTAAATTAATCTTTTAGCTTATCAAGGTAATTTTTCTAAATAACAATAAACTATTAATTTACTATAATAATCTTGAAATAAGATAATTAATTCTATAATTACAAATTTTAATTAAAATAAATTTTTTTATAACTATATTTTTTAATAACGGTTTCTCAAATTCTTATGAATACTAAATAATTTTTCTTATTATTTGTATTTACACTACCGGTCAAAATTGAGAGACCACCCATTTTCAGGCGAATGAAAAACGTTTTAAAACATAAGATTTATTGAAACTAAAATTTTTCTCTGTTCATTTGTTGATAGATGTTAACATTTTGAAGAGAACAACATGTTTTAGAAGTCATTTGGCCAATATTTAATTTAGATATTTAGAAGAAATCGTCATTTTCAATGTTTTACAAAAATTTGAATAACTTCTAAAATAATGTACGCTTTTTAATGATCTTAGGCTTATTTTAAAGGTCATTTGTTACACTATAAGACTTACTTATAAGCATTAATGTGTAATTTTTTTCTTAAAAAATGCAGGCCGTCAAACGTGGACCAAAAAAATTCAAAAAATTTGAAACATTCTTAATAACAGAAATATAATTTTAAAAATTCAAAAGTATTTTTTTTAATAAATTTTCTTGAAAAATCTACACCATATGATGTTTTAAATATTTTTTAGAATAGTTTTTAGTGCAGAAAAATTGTTCCAAATTTTTTGAATTTTTTTGGTCCAAGTTTGACGGCCTGCATTTTTTAAAAAAAAAATTACACGTTAATGCCTATAAGTAAGTCTTATAGTGCAACAAATGACCTTTAAAATAAGCCTAAGATCATTAAAAAGCGTACATTATTTTAGAAGTTATTCAAATTTTTGTAAAACATTGAAAATGACGATTTTTTCAAAATATCTAAATTAAATATTGGCCAAATGACTTCTAAAACATGTTGTTCTCTTCAAAATTTTAACATCTATCAACAAATGAACAGAGAAAAATTTTAGTTTTAATAAATCTTATGTTTCAAAACGTTTTTCATTCGCCTGAAAATGGGTGGTCTCTCAATTTTGACCGGCAGTGTATCAAAATAAGAAGAGACACATCACTAACACTACTACGTAGTCACTGTACACATCTTTGTCTGATGAGTGTCTACATGCACCACCAAAACCTGCGCACTACTTTGAACGACACGCTACAGATCAGTTTTGTAATCGTTCCACATATGAACCACACTAAGTACAAATGCAAAAATTTGGATGTCTCGTACACACGGAGAGAAAAATCAATCGTTTATAGCATGAATGCTTTGTATTTTAAAAGTATGAAATGTTAGTATACTTTAACTGCAAGACAGTATACTGCGATTGCAAGAATCCTATGCTTTTTCGGTATTAGACTCTTGCAACTAGCTATTAGGCCACGCCCGTAGCCTGAGCCAACCAATCACATTGCAGAAAACTTTTACCGAAATCGCATAGGTCTCTTGCAATCGTAGTATGAAAAACTTTCATGCTAAAAAGCCCAGATATTTCTCTCCGTGCAGGAGAGCCTGTGAAAAATTACAGATACGTTCTGTATTGTAAACAGACCTCTTTTGAAAAATAAAATAACTGCTCTGTAACTGTCACAAATGTGGCCGTTTCGTCCGAGCAGTACAGGGAAGTTTTGAATGAGACTAATAAGAGAACTAGCAAACAATTCGCGCGCTAAAGCGCGCGGCTATCTTCTTACTTCTTTTTTTAAATATAATTTGTAATTTTTAAAATAATAGAATTTAAAAATTTTCGAATTAAAATTCATGTTGAAAACACAAAAAATATTCAATTTTGAAGAAATTACAAATAATAATTAAAAATAAAATAAAATTGTTTTTATAAAATTCAACTATGTTCAAAATTTGAAAAAAATTCCATTTATTTTTATAAATAACAAAATTTTTCTCCAAAGAAAAAAATGCATTTTTCTAATTTCAATGATTTTCAATATCTACTATTTTAATAAAATTTTCAAAAAATAATTTAAATTTTAATTACTATTTTACTAAAATTTCACAAAACAATATTCTATTATTCAAAAACAAAAACAATGTTCAAAAATTCTTCTCCAACAATTAATTAATATAAAAAATATTAAAATTTTTCCTAAGAATTCAATTATTTTCAAAAATAATAAAATTCTTTACAAAATTTCAATTATTTTAAAGTAAAGAATTCAATTTTTTTATAAATACTTAAATATTTCTAGAAAATTCAATTATTTTTTAAAATTTTAACAAAATTCTTCAGAAAAATTTAATTATCTTCATAAATAATTAAATTCATCTGACAAATTCAAGTACTTCAAAAAATAATAAAATTCTTGTAAAGAATGCAATTATTTTTATAAATAAGTAAATTTTTTATGAGATTTCAATTTTTTTCTAATAATTAAATTTTTCAGGGGAATTCAATTATTTTTTAAATTTTAAAAAAATTCTTTATAAAAATTCAATTATTTTCATAAGTAGGAAAATTCTTGTGAGGAATTCAATTATTTCAAAGATTTTAATCAATTTTTTTGGAAAGAATTCAATTAATTTCATAAAAATACTAAAATTCTTCTGAGAAATTAAATTATTTTCAAAAATAATAAAATTGTTTGCAAAATTTGAATGACTTAAAAGATTTTAATCAATTTTTTTGGGCAAGAATTCAATTAATTTTCTAAATAATAACATCTTTCTTAAGAATTTATTTTTTTTCAATTAAAATCGATGCGAAAATTCAATTATTTCTATAAATAATAAAATACATTGTAGAATTTCAATTATTTTTTGATACAATTTTAAATGAATTTTGCGAAAAGTGCAATTGTTTTAAAAAAATTGTATTAAAATATATTAATACAATAAAAAATATAATTTAAAAACAAAATTCATTTTTTCGAAAAAAATTTTAAATAAGAAAATAGAATTTTCAAATAGTTGCAGAAATTCAATTATTTGAAGAGAAAATAAAATTCCTTTCATAAAATTCAACTATGTTCAAAATTTAAAAAAAATTCCATTTATCTTTATAAATAACAAAATTCTTCTGCAAATTTCAATTATTTTCATAGATGTCAAAAAAATTCTTGCCCTAATTTAAATAATTTTTAACAAATTTACTAATTTTAATGATTTTCAATATCTACTTTTTTAATAAAATTTCCCGAAAAGAATTCAATTATTTTAAAAAAAGTTTAATAAAATTTTCTGCAAACATTTTATTATTTTCATAAATAATAAATTTTTTTTAGGAATTCAATTATTATTTTCATAAAACATAATTTGAAAATTCTAGAAAATAATAATTGAATTAAAATGATGAAAATAATTTTGATAAATTTGAAGTTCTTCGTGTTTTATAACAAATTTCTGTGTTAAATTCTGTTCCAAAAAAAAAGATTAAAAATAAGAATTGTGCAAATTTTTTTCTTCCTTTTCTAAAACAAAATAATAATTTTTTTAAAAAAATAGTGATTCATAAACAAAAATAATGCAAAATAAATAATTTTTCTACTTCTTAATATCAGTTGTTTGACAATTTTTGAATTTTCTCTAGAAGTAAAGAACAAAAATAATTTCAATTTGACAAAATATAATATTTAAAAAAATTTTAGTCTTTTAATGAAAAGAAGTAAAAAAAATTCTGATGTTTTCTATTTGTCATTACAATTTTGAATTAATTATTATGAAATAAAAATAATTATAATATAATAATAAAATATACAATCTATCTAAAGTTAACTAAAAACAAAAGTATAAATAAAAAACAACTTCAGAGTGTGAGGGACAGAAAAAGTGAATGAAAGAATGAAAGAACATTCAAATTAATATAGTTAATTCGTTTCTGAAATCGGATTGATATTAGAATATCAATATTTTAATTTTTTATTAATAGAGTACTATATTCTTCAAGTTAGAGTCTTCTATTCTTCATGCTAAAATATTTTCATCAATAGGGAATGAATATAATACACTTCACATTAGAACATATATACTTGATGATTAGGTGAATCCCATCTAACATGTAGAATATACCCTTGGCACCTATTTTAGGGGGATGTATTCTTCATGTTAGTGGGAGTTACTAAGTTTCAGTATATTATTTTTTCGGTGCAATACCGCTACGAAGCAAACAATTTTCGCAACTTAGATACAACAATCAATAATAAGTTTACAAATACTTTGGAATATTTTAGCATTTTATGAATATTATGTAAATAAATCAGTGTTTTAATACACTATTTTTAAATTTTAATTTTTTCAATTATTCTATTATTATTATATTTATTTATTATTTTTATTATTAATTTTTTTATATTTATAAATAATTAGTTGTATACTTTATTTATCCTTATTAAAGAAATTTGAATGTAACGAAAAAATTGAATTCTTTAATTTTTTTGTTAATTAATAAATAAAAAATATAATTAAAACCTATTTGCAAATTAATTAATTTTTACAATTAAATTTTATATTCTTGTATTGTTAGTTCTTTTTTTTAATATTTAAACTTTAAACAATTCTTCTAAAAAAATGTTTTACAACATAATGAATTAAAAAATTTTATTACTATAATTATTATTTTATTTATTTTGATTTATTAATTTTTATTGAAAACAATAAACCTATAGCTAAATTTCTGCATTGTAAAAAATGTATTTCTGAAGATTCTAAATAATGTGTTAATTAAAAACAATAATTATCCTAGAAAACATTAAATTGTTTTAAAAAAACAATGACATTAACGATATTCTTTGCATATTATTTATAATTGAAATGTTAATAATAACAATATAAATGATATTAGTTCTTAGTCGATAGAATGTCTGTACTTCTCGTGTTGTCAGACGGACGAATGCCAGTACAACGCCGGTTGTTCGGCGGCATCAAATTTATACCGAGCTGGACGCGCAGCCATTACAACACATAGTCACGTTCCAGTAGAATGCCTGCACCGCTCCGGTTGCCAGGCGGACGAATGCCAGTACATAACGCCGGTTGTTCGACGGCATGAAATCTGTACCGAGCCGGACGCATTGCCATTATAACACAGTATAAATTTTGATCCGGCGATCGGATCCGTCTTTGTACCTCGCCAGCGGACATTAAGATCCGAATCTGTACAGAGTGCCTGTATCAGTATTGACTCTCCGATTCAACCGGCGCGGATCCTTGACGGTTGGGAGATCCAGCATTCGTCCGACTTTTCCGCCTGGGAATATGTGTCAATTATTTTACTCTTTCTTATGCATAAAATCATTTGCTGTAATTTAAACAAGTTAATATTGAATGCAGCACAATCTGCCCCAACGTCGGCATTTCCGCACTCCAAGAAATCACGTTTTTATTGATAACTATGAAAAATTGTTCAAAAGTATATATAAATTAAAAAAATACAGAAAATTCTACTCCAAATAGTTCATAAATAAAAACAAATAGTTGTTATTTTACTATTTTCTTTCATTTTGTTGAAATCGGCACTTTCAACCCCGCTCTCCCCTACTAAAAATGTTATTAAATATTTAATAAAACTGATACATTACTCTACTCAATAAATTTTTTGTGTTTTTCATTTCATTTTGTGCAGAAACAGCATAAGTCCAAATTTTCATTTATTTTTTATTTCTTATATTACGAAGATGATAAATTACTCACATTGGATTTTTTAGCTTATAGGTTAGTACAATATAATGCAAAAAGTAAAATTAAAAAAAATTTTAACATTTACAGGAAAAACAGTTTTTATTGATTCCTGAACAATTTCGAATTATGAACTTATGCTGTTTCTGTATAAAACGCTTTAATTAGGTAATAAAGAAAAATAGGATCACCTTGTCATCACTATACTCCATTTCTTTGAAACATTCTTTGAAAATATTTTCAACAATCTCCATCTTGCACTATAAGAAATTTCAAATTATTATTATTATAAGTACCCGTGTAGAAATCGCCCTACTTTTCCCTATTTGAAATTGGACGTTAGTGAGGCACTGGTTAGAAAAATCTGTCTAGCACAAACTAGACAGGTAGTATCTGGAAACTAGATACTTTATTAACCAGTAAATCTAATAATAAACTGTTTAATTAACCTATTTTATTTGTTACGGTAAAACAATTTCGTTGATTTAAATAAAAATTTGGTTCATTTTAATAAATACGTAAAATTTGTTTGGTTATCCGAAATAAATTCTTTATTTGAAGGTGTTTGTTTCATTTAAGCAAATTAGTGTTTTGAATAGAGAATATTGTTTAGTTGAATACAATTTGTTGGACACAACACACAAATTTGTTTGATTCAACCGAATCATTTTATTGGAGTCAAACAAAAATATTTGCTTGTTTCAAAAATTACATGTGTGAATTTAAAAATGGCGGTCTCACTTTTCTACAATCCGCGTTCGGTTCAAATTCATTAGTTAAATCGGTAAATCGAAGAAACAAAATTATAAGTGTTGGTTAAATAATTGCAATGTGTTCATTGAAAGACTTATGTCATATTTAATTTGTACCAGAAAATATCCAATAAGTGTTTGTGAAGTTTTTAGTTAGTTGTTTCGAATAAACTTTTTTTAGAGTGCATGTATAAAAATCATGTATAATATGTTTAATATAATATTTTTAATGTTTTTTATTATTAAGTAATTTTGTGTACATGAAGAAATAATAATATAATATTTTATTTAATTGTTATTTATTTTCCTCTAATAATGTTTGAATTTCCTAATTTAATATTTTCTAGCATGGGGGAGTGTGGGTCAAACCGGACCCCCTAACGGTTTTTTGACTCTTGTGGCTAAACGAATCAACCGATTTCATTTCTCGATGGTTTGTTTGAAAGATCATTTAATTGCACAACTTTGTCCAAGAGACACCTATACTTCATCTTTTATTGTTTAGTTGCTGTGTAAACTTAAAAAAATTTGCAAACGGTAAGGTTTGCCCCACCCCCTGGGGTAAACCGGACCCCCCATGGGGCAAACCGGACCGTCTGGTTTTTTATTAATAATATTGCATGTACATAATCTACAATAATAAAAAACATAAAGAATCATGTAAACAATGGTTGTAGTAATGAAAATAATAATTCGGGATTGAGTTTTAATTAAATAAAGATTTTTTTAATAAAAAAATAAAAATGTTTGTCATTATCAGAGAAACAATATTAATGGGTCCAATTATTGTTCATTGTAAGTAAATATTTTAATTAAAGAAACATTTTATTTAAAAATAATTTTTATGAAATTTTAATTGAATGGAAATGTCATATGACCGGTTTGCCCCACCGAAAACGGTCCGGTTTACCCCACAGGCTCATTTTGAGAATAAATGTTCGTCAAAAAGAGACGCTTTGCAAATTCTTCAAAGTTTTTGGTGGTAAATATTTCTGAGGTATGTACCTTCAAAACCCAAGACCTAATATTTAGAAATATTACACGATTTCCTCAGAATTTCCTTAAGAAAAAATTCGGAAAAGTGTTGAAAAAAAGTAAAAAAAAACTTTTGCTCCCAGCGTTGCACAAACAAAAGTAAAAAATGTCAAATTGAAAAAATAAGGTATACTACACAAGGTTGTTTCAAATTTCTAAATAGCACTTTTGACAATTTTGCCATTTCGGAAATATTGAGGGGGGTCCGGTTTACCCACCGGTCCGGTTTGCCCCACTCTCCCCTACATATTATTGGTTAATTTATGATTTATTATATATATATAATTTTAAAATATCAATAACTATATAATAAATTATAAATTAACGAATAATATGTACTAGAAAATATTGAATTTGGAAATTCAAACATTATTACAGGAAAATAAATAACAAAATTAAGTAAACAAAAATATTTATTTAAATGAAACAAATACGCTGACTAAAACTATTTATTTCAATTAAACAAATCTTTTCTCTTAAAATAAACAAACTTTTTAGTTATATACAATAAAAATTTTTTGTTAAGTGTAATAACCATTTGTTTAATACAAATAAACGTATTGGAAAAAATTATTTGGTTGAATCAAACAAACGTTTGATTGACTGTATAGCAATGCATTTATTTGGTTGATTCAACCAAAATTTGGTTGTTTCGAAAAAAAATTTTCTGAGTGAATATAATGAAAATTCACTGGAAATTTCGGGAGGTAAATACCTATACATAATTTTTTGGTGTCAGATATTTTAATCACATATTTTAAAGTCATTGGCTCTTTTCGGCGTTTACTCAGTGTTAACACCGAGTTAACCCTTTCGCGCCTGCGGTACATATATGTACACGGAAAAAAAATGGTTAGTTTCCAATAACCAAACTGAGTATGGTTGATGCTAGATAGGTTATTAGAAACAAAGGGTATGGTTATTTCAACATACGTAGTTTGGTTGTATCAACCTGAACCGTTTGGTTAAGGCAGAATTGGATGTTTGAACCAAACTCTCGGGTTACAGTGATCAAATTGTGACAATTCCCACTTTTTCGTATGCGAACTTAGAACATTTCCGGACTTCTTATTTGTTAGACAGAATTAAGAAATTCGATTGTTTGTTGTTGCAGCACTTCGATTTTTTTTTAATAAAAAAATTACTTTATATATATATATAGTTATTTCTTTATTAAAAAAAAATAAAACACTAAAAACATTTTGTTTCAATTAAAATTAAAGTTTTTAATAATTACATTTACAATAATGATGCATTATTGTAATGCTACATAAACTTTTTTTTTAATATAAATAAACTGAGGTTTTTCAAAATGTAACAATTGTAAAATATCTATAACTTTTCATAGAATAATAATGGATTGTTACCTATCAGGTTCGTTTTTCATGAAAAAAAGCATTGTTTTTTAGCCGTTTATCAGGAATTTTTTTAAGGGAAGAATATTTTTGAATAAAACAAAACATTGATTTAATTTTGTTCATATTTGACGGTCCACGATAAAACGTGTCTTAGCTCAAAAAAATAATAATTTCGAGTTATTAATAGCACTCTATAGATTTTAAGTTCCTCTTTCACGTTCAAAAGCCAAAAATACTTTTTACTTCAAGATTTTTTAGTTATTAATGTTCAAACATGAGCATAATTCGAACTTGATGTGTGTTTACTCCTATTTATCAGAAAAGCAGCCTCTCCACTTTCCAGTACTACTACATTGGTTATATACGTGCGATTTGCACACACTGAAAAAAAAATATTCTTAATTTTAGAATACATACTAAAATAGGTGCCAAGGATATTCCCCACTTAGATTAAATGGGAAATATTCTTACAATAAGAATATATTCTAATAGTAAGAATATATACCACTTAATTTAAGTGGGGAATATCCTTGGCACCTATTGTAGTATGTATTCTAAAATGAAGAATATTTTTTTTCCAGTGCACTTCGCGCTACACGAATAAATGTAAATGTGTAGTTCGTGGTAGAACTGAATTGAAATTGAAGTCTCCACCAGTCAGAGAGGCTCAGCTTCTAATACGTTTCCGGTGGAATTCATATTCGGGAGCTAAGCACGTTCTGTCGTGGACCGTCACAAATATGTAATTGTGACTCATAATTACATTCTCATCAAAAATAAGAAAGTCTTAGATTTGTATGATTTTGAAAAATTACTAATTTTGTTAAATTTTCTCGATTCATGACCCCCTGATTCCAAAAAATGGTTATTAGGGAAGTGTCTGTCTGTCTGTAGAAAATTTTGTCTCGATGATAACTCGAGTAAATTTTTATAAATCGACTTGCTATTTGGGGGATTTTATTAGTCCATAAAAATGAAGCTCGAGTTCGTTGGGCTGCCCATTTCGCCAAAAAACAACAAAAATACAAAATTTTCTAAATTTTGTATTTTTTTACAATATTCAAAAAAAGATATTTTTTATTTTTTTCCTTAACCACTTCAGCGGCATGGTGTTCCAATTGAAGTCGCATGAGTAGGTGACAGAAGCGGCAAACAAATGCGAAAATGGCGTTCCTATTTAAACTTGATTCCTAAACTCTGTAATTAAATTAAGTTTACCAAACCAAATGTTATTTATTATTTGAGATTATGAATCCTAAATGGATTTTCAAAAATTTAAATAGGCGGATTCAAAATTGTGAACTATTTTGGGTGAATATTGGAACGCCATTCGTAAAAAGTATTAAAAATTGGCTACATTAAAACCTTTATAAAACCGTTTAACATCTCTAAAAAATAATTTTTCTTGTCCTATTCATCTTCATTTATCTCAAATAATAAGAATATTATATTTTGGCAAGTTTAACTTGACTACAGACTTTTGAAATCGAGTTCAAGTTTGAACGCCATTTTCGCACTTTTTGCCGCTTCTGCCACTTACTCGTGGAACGCCATGCCGCCGAAATGGTTAAATACCGTCATCAATTTATGCACAGAAAAAATCAATTATTTTAGCCGTCTAATTTGGTTTCCCTCTCATAAAAATATAGCAAAATTTAATAAGCGAACTAAAAGACTTCTAGAATATAAGCTAAAGTTGAAGTTTTTTCCAATTATTTCTCTGTTTTTTGAGAGTTTTTAGATCGTGTAACCGAAACTTTAAACTGTTGTATATCTTAAAGAAAAAAAATCGGATCGGATCGGGTCTGGAAAATTTTGAAAAGTGAGTAATTATACTTTCTTTTAAAACTTGTTCTAATGTTAAAACAAATTTTTTATTCATTTTATTAAAAGACGAATGTTGCTAAAAATGGTCTTTTTCACTCTTTTAGATTATAATATCTCAGAATCCTGACCTGATAGAGCAATTTCGCCACCACTTTTGGATTCAAGGTGACAAAATACATTGGAAATGACTTGTCCGGTTTCTGGGTCTGAAATTTGTAGGACTGTGTAATATTTCACATTTTGTTGGAACAATTAAACTAGGATTAACTCGGTGTTAACATCGAAGAAACGCCGAAAACAACCATTAAAAACATTTTCTAACTTTTTGTAATTGCCGTTATTAAAAAGCAAAATTACTTCTTACTTTAAAAGACTTTAAAAATAACGCATTTAAAAATTTTTTTTAAAAAGATAAAGTTAACTTAGACTTCCGTGCTTTTTGGAAATTTTTTGTATATATTTTAAGTGTTTAAATAAAATTTCAACATAAAATATTAAAAATAGAAAAGTTAAAAATAATTGTTGACGGTGGTGCACTTCTGTATTTAAAAAACAGTTTGCACATATAAAAATTGTGCGCAAGTATTATCTCCAATTTAAAATCAATAAAAAATTAAAAATTTTTAAGAATATGTTGTTTCTATTTGAAATTCTTGATATTTATTAATATAAAATATATAAATATCATTTATTAAATTTGGTCAAGGCGTTTTCTGTTAATACTTCACATCAGTATTTTACAGCAAAGTTTGAAAATGGCTGCCAAACATTCATGGTAAACATTTTGCACAGCCAAAAATAAAAAAAAATTAAAAACACTTTTTTGAATATATAAAGTAGGATATCCCCTTTAAGTGATTTAATTATTATTAATTTAGATTCCAGACAATTTTTTTCATTGACATTACTAACAAAGTCTGATAAGTAACAATTTTTGATATTCTTGATCCTTTTTTTAAATATGTAATCATTACATAATATCACATTAATAATGTTTATTAATAGTTTGCTATTGATCATATGCTCAATGTATGTTTCTTATAGTGATTAAGTAAAACAGGTTGGTTATGTTGTACTAATGTGTGGATAGGATTGACCGTCGAATAATTCCTGTCGTCATTAGAGTTTCTTCTCATTACTAATTATTTGTCATTATGTGACATTAAGATATACAATAATATATACATATCTTTCAAAAATTATTTTTTAATAATTTTTCTAATTTTACGTACAAAATATACGCAATTGCAAAGATTTTAAATAATTTAAATTTTGTAAAATTTAATTGAAATTAATTAATTTTTTTAAAAGTATTTTATTACAATTTTTGAAAATTAACTTTTGCAGAATTTTAATTACAAATTTTACAAATAATAGAATTTATTATTAAAAATTTGAATGAAAACTCTTTAAATTTAAACTTAGAAATGAAAATTAGCTTCTATTTTTTTTAAATTCTATAATATTCAATATTTTCAATTCCATATTTCAAAAAAATCAATTACATTTTCATCAATTTGTTTTTCGTTGACCCTTACGGTCAGTATTTAGTATAAAAGCTGCCCTTTATTACTAAACACCGATAAATAAATAGTTCATCGGCGGCGGCGCGGCGTACACACATGATGAGCAGCGGCGTCAGCGTGGCGCGGCGACGCATAGTTCTACTCTTTACCCATTAGAAGCCAAGCCTCTAAATACACCCTTGAAGGGGTCTCCTAAAAATTACGATTGGGTCTCTACAACAGAGTAATTTCAAATAGGATAGAAACATTACATTAAACATGCTGAAATTAAATGAATGAATATTATCTAAATATATTATATGAATATTAAATTTTCTCCATTATAAAGTAAGTGGGTGCTGATAACTGGTATCCACTTTTAGCTTCATTAAATAATTTCAATTTGTTTAAATAATTTATTTTAACAACAAATTTTATCAAAGTTATTTTTTGCACATTGAGCAGAAATTTTAAAACTTATGATGAAACAATTATAATAATTAGTTACTTACATATTTTAATGTAAGGTTTAATCAATTAATTGCATTTCTTAAAAAAAATTTGGATAATTAAAAAAAATGCGAATATACTTCCGAAAGCAACATAGCTCCAATTTTTTTGAAACTTGGTATACTTACGTAATTTTGTGCCCTGATTACGAAAATCATAGTGAAAATTGGCGACTAAGCCGTCTTTATGGTGAAAACCATAAAAAAAACAATAATAAGGTGTTTTTTGCGTTCAAGTACTAAAAACCCCAAAATTACAAAAAACGGTTCAAACAAAAATTGTAGGTCTTAGTAAAAACACATTTTTTTCAATACTGCAAAGTTCTCGAGAAAATCGTAAAATACTATAAAATTGTCAAAAACGTGATTTCTAACCCAATAGCAGGGGCTCGAGTCCCGGTTGGTTACCTTCTAGTACCAACTAGAAATGTTTATTTGACTTCCGTTCTATTACAGAATAGCGAGAGAAGACGGGGGTGGCGGGCTTCAATTGGAGGAAGGTCAGGTCTGCGATAGAATGTCAATCTGACCCCCGTTCAACTACAAAACAGCGAAAATTCTGTATTTTTTAGGAGTTAAATGCAAAAAAATAATTTTTATGGTTTTTATTATAAAAATTTAATTTTCGAAAATGTTCAATGTGATTTTCTTGATCAGCACCCTGAATTACATTAATGTTACTGTTTTTCTTTAAGGAGAGGTTCCCATTGCGGGAGTCAAAAAAATTGACTTCTTTTTTATTATATTTTTTTAAAGCTATATGTGTGTATAGCGATTTTTTGATCCGAAGAATATTTTCGTTTTTATGGAGTCTTGAACTCACCGCCGTCCCGAGCACTGAGTAACAAATGTCAGGCAA
The DNA here is from genome assembly GCA_032872475.1 of Leptopilina myrica (nomen nudum). Classification (NCBI taxonomy): domain Eukaryota; kingdom Metazoa; phylum Arthropoda; class Insecta; order Hymenoptera; family Figitidae; genus Leptopilina; species Leptopilina myrica (nomen nudum). The sequence continues at coordinate 110,652 of JAVJHR010000012.1, forward strand.
ATCGAATCAATTTTTAAAAAAATTTTCAAATCCGACCTCAGAATCGTAAAGAGCGACCATAAATACCTATAAATATTTATCATATACGCAAATTGAACAAAGAATTGCAAAGAATACAATTATTGCACAAAACTGTTTCTCAAACTTTAAACGCGTTTTTTTCGAAACAAGATTTTTCAAACTGGTGGGCATCGTAGCGTCTAAACTGCTTAATCAATCTACTTCGGGTTTGCGGTAAATTAAAGATAACTAAATTTTACTGGGGTTATACCTATAATATGATAAAATTGTTAACAATAGAGAGTTTTACAAAAGGTCAAATATGGAAAAATAATGCAAAAACGCAGTTTTTTTAAAAATGTGTCCGCCATTTTATCATTTTATTAACTTTTGAACTGTTTGATAGGTATAACCTATTCTTTAGGATGTCACCTTTATAAAAAATTTTGAGTTTTTGTTTTAGACTAAAAATTGCACAGTGTAGAGTGCCCACCATTTCATTATTTAAAAAACCATTATTTCCTAGATGCGCCATATTGGCCGCCATTTTGCATTTTTTTGAAAATAAAATATATATTTTAAAAGGTCAAGGATGTATCTTTATTTAGAAAAAAATTACATCGTTAAGTCATAGCCGTTCCTCGCAAAAAATTGTCAAAGTTTGTGTTTATTTTGGCCTCCGCAATGAGAACCTCCCCTTAAGAATAATTCTGTTTTATCATTAATTCGTATTCTAGACAATTTTATGGTTTTTACGTTTTTCTTGAGAACTAATTACAGTTGGACAAAAATGTATTGTACAAAAAAAATGTGGTTTGTTAACACCTACAATTTTTTTAAAATTTTTTTTAAATTTTGTGTTTTTTTCGACTTAATGATAGAACGTCCAACGTCCTTCCGGCAGGACCAAAAAGACTCAGGTGAGTCCGTCCGAAATCGCTAAATAAAACTAACATGGATTGACATAAACAGAAAGTAATATTATCGTTGGAAAGGTGATGAAACAAGCTTTCAGCGCATGTAAATGTCGAGCTTGAAAGTTTAAACCGAAGAGCAGGGTAGCTTAAAGAAGTTGAATTTTCCAAAAATTCATATAATTTTTAGTCACAAAATGATGGAACCCGGTCCTGCCGGCAGGACGCTTTTCGCTTTGTTTAAAAGGCTACCAAGCCAAGGCATATAAATTTAGAAACTTGATATTTACAGCATTGGAAAGCTTGTTTCATCACCTTTCCAACAATATATTTGTTTTTGTTTTTATCTGCTGTCATATTAATTTTATAAAGAAAATTTGAAGAGAGTTTTTATTCAATTGTACGCAATTTTGCTGATTATCATTAAAAATGAAATTTTTTTAAATTAAACAAATAGGTTTCATTCTTTGAACGTTTCTGAAGAAAAAAAGACAAGACCGGACAAAATATATTGATTTTTGTGGATTTTACATTAAATTTACGAAAAAATGTTTTTTTTTTACTTTTTAGAAACAGCAAGTTTGAGGGCTTTGAAAAATGGTTTAATATTATTATTTTAAAAAGTCAAATATATGGATTTTTTCGTCTTTTCGTCTACTTTAATCCCAAGGAGTTCCGGAAAAGAAAAATTGAATTGCCTTTTTTTAAAAGCCTTATTTTCGGAACATCCTTCCGGCAGGACGGGCGCTTGGACGTTCTATCATTAAACGCAAAGAAACACATTTTTATGGTGTTTTTTATGGTTTTCAACATGAATGTTATCAAACAGATAATTTCCGGCTCAGATCACTTCCCGATCAGTGTAACACTAAACATAACAAAAAATGAAGGAATTATACAGAATAGAATTAGATGGAGGGAGAAACTGAGCAGGACATTCTTTGAGGAAATGGGAGATCCCTATGAAAGAGGTGTGACGGATTCCTGTTCCCTTAATGAAACTGTGCTAGCCTTAAAAAAATATCGAAATAATAAATCTCCAGGACTCGATGGGATTCCATTCTAATTTTTCAAAAATTTACAAATTAAATGTATTGAGATTGTGAGTCTCCTTTTTAACCAAATATTAGATAGTGAGAAAATTACAGAAGCATGGTCAGAAATTAATTTAAGACTGATTCATAAAAAGGGAGAAAAAAACAATCCAGACAATTGTCGACCTATAGCCCTTGAAAATTGCATAACAAAAATTTTCACAAAAATAATAACAAATAGAATGTCATATTGGGCTGAGGAAAATGAAATCCTTCCAGAACTTCAAGCCGGATTTAGAAAAAAAAGAAATTGCGTAATTAATATTTTCGAATTAAACGCTATATAGTACAAAATCGAATAACACCTGAAGGGGTGAAAGTCTTCGCTTAATTTGTTGATTTTAGCAATGCTTTCCAGTAGCAGTAAAAAATAGTGGAAAAACATCACGACCAATTGATGTAACTAAGGGCGTTCTCTAAGGCGAATCTAGTAGTCCTATATTGTTCTCCTTTTTCTTACACGATTTAGAAGATTTTTTAAAAAAAGAAGGAATTAGAAGTGTGTCGATAAACCACAATACAGAAATTGTCGTGTTAGCATACGCCGATGACAATGTTTTATTTGCGGAATCCCCAATAAAAATGAAGGAAATTTTGCGAACGTTATTAAAATACTGTAAAACTATCAAATTAATAGTCAACGAAAAAAAAAACGAAAATTGTAATATTTAGAAAGTGGGGTTTTGCCCAAAACAAAAAAGAAAAATTCTATTATGACAATACAGAAATTGAAATTGGTAAACAATATTAAGCTATAACTTCTGTTTTAAGCGTAATTAACAAAATGAATTTAAATTCATGGAAACCGAAACCAAAAATATTTAATGCGACGATCTCAAGTATTGTAACTTTCGCTTCACAGGTTTGGGAATTGGATTATTTAGAAGAAATAGAAAAACTACAATCAATTTTTTATAAAAAATTACTGTTGTTGCCAGGGAACACTCCTCATTACTCAATTAGATTAGAAGTAGGAGTACAAAAAATATCTTGTAAAATACTCAAAATAACTTTAAATACAATAGAAAAAATACTGGAGATGGATGAAAAAAGAATTCCGAAAAAGTGCTTGCTAAGGCTGATACATTTAACAAAATCACCAAGCTCAAAAATAAAATTTAACTGGTATCTACTGGTAGAGAAAATATTAGAAACTATAGGGGAAAAAATGATATGGGATATTAATTATATAAAAGAAAATAAAGAATGATTAAAACCTACGAAATGTTTACCCGAGCAGAAGATGCAACTGCTCTTTCCGTTTCGCGGTCCCTCCAAATTCTCCCTTATCTTATGATCAGGGAAGGAGCTCAAAAAATAATTTGAGAATAAATTCATTAAATTATAAAAAATATTTAGCTCAAATTAGGTTCAATAACAAATTTAATAAAAGAATAATTTTCAAAAAAGATATATAAGTACAAAAATATTCGTTGCTGTGAGAATCGCGAACTGAAGGAGCACGAAATGTACCATATATTTGTGGAATGTAATTGGCATAACGAAGAGAGAACAATTTATCAGCAATAACAATGACTTAAACGAAATAAAAAATGACTGGATTGATATCTTAAATAATCCCACCACCCAAAATCTGAAATCAGTCTCATTGTTAACCATGTGTGTAATAAAGAATAGAAAATTTAGTTAATAATTGTAAATAACCTGAAAAGTTTTTAAAATATAAAGAGCACTATACAAAAAAAGTACTCAACGCAACCTCTTTGTGTGAACATATTATTCGAAACAAATAAACTTATATATATATATATATATATATATATATATATATATATATATATATATATATATATTAAAACTAATTAAAAATAATTATACTTGATATATAACTTATTTCAAAATAACAACTTGTTAGAAAATATTTTTTTTTATGAAACAAATTTCATTCTAAATCAATTTTCTTAAAAAAAAAAGTATTAGAAATAAATAAAATTTAACAACCTATCAACTTAAATGTCATACAAAATTATCACAGGCCTTTGGAAATTTTTTTGATATTATAATTGATATATTTAAAAAGTTTCTAAAGAATTTAATAAACAAATTGTTTCGTTAATTGCAACATTTACTATGTTATGTTGTGTAAATAATTTTGTAATACTTTCGTCCATAAAACGGGATAAAAAATAAATTTGTTATTTTTCGAAAGTAATTATATACTTATTATTAAAGAAAATTGTCGTGTCAAAATAAAAATAATAATAGTACATAAAGAAGTGAAACAAACAAAATGTGCCAAAGAAAAATGTGTCAATTTAATATTATCGAAATTTTTTTATGTATGATACATAAAAAATGTCGATAATATTAAATTATAGTAACATCTTATATTTTCAATATATTTTGTATTACCTATTCATGATTAAAGAAAAACTTAAAATATTGTTTCACTATGAAATTAAAAAATTTACATTCTGTCAAATTTCAAAGATTTAATGATATTCTATTTCATACCTTTGGAAATTACTACTTTTGATAATAATATTTTTAAATCATTATGCACAGGAATGAAAGCAATATATGCAATATAAATCTTCTTTTCTATCTTTTATAATATATTATGTGTATCCTTTTGACACATTTGTGACTATAGAAAAATGTACATGGAAAAGTGAACATAGATACTATCAAAACAATCGTGCGTCTCCAATAGAAACTTCAGGGTACGGTAGCGTATGCGTAACAAAATGTGGGGATGTATCCCTTTGTACCAAAATGGATTACACGAATGACCATTACGTCGAATCCACAACCTCAGAATCTGTATTGTTAGAAATTTATTTTTATCGAATTTTAAATGTAAGGAAATTTTATTTTCTGGAATTAACATTTCACCGAAAATGAATATGAGAGAATAATTTATGATCGAATCGACATGTGCTATAATTATAAATTATCATAATTTCTGTTTGTCTGAATTTTAACATAACCTAATTTTAAATGTTAGAATTCCTAAAGTTTGTAAGGAAGATGGAACCGAAATTTAATATAAAGTAAAGGCATTTTCATAGAATTAGTTTTTGTCGAATATTAAAACGTCGAATTCTAAAATGCTCGAATGCTCAAAACGTCGAATTATCAACTGGTCGAATGCTTAAAACTTCGAATCGGCAAAAAGTCGAAAAATTTACTTGATTTAAGTAAAAATTAACTTAAACCAAGCAAATTTTTACTTAAATCAAGTAAATTTTTCGACTTTTTGCCGATTCGAAGTTTTAAGCATTCGACCAGTTGATAATTCGACGTTTTGAGCATTCGAGCATTTGAGAATTCGACGTTTTAATATTCGACCAAAACAATTCTATGAAAATGCCTTTACTCTATATTAAATTTCGATTCCATCTTCCTTACAAACTTTAGGAATTCTAACATTTAAAATTAGGTTATGTTAACATTCAGACAAACAGAAATTATGATAATTTATAATTACAGCACATGTCGATTCGATCATAAATTATTCTCTTATATTCATTTTCGGTAAAATGTTAATTCCAGAAAATAAAATTTCCTTACATTTAAAATTCGATAAAAATACATTTCTAACAATACAGATTCTGAGGTTATGGATTCGACGTAATAGTCATTCGTGAAATCCATTTTGGTACAAACGGATACATCCCAAAATGTGCGGGGTGCGACACTCTGGGGCGCTATTCTTGAAACCGCACGAATCTCGTTCGTGTACGAGCAAATTCGATGAGCAAGTTTCGTGTACGAATCGAAAGTCTTATTCTCAAGGCCTAAGCACAATAGATCTGTAACCGGAACCGCAATCGTAACCGTAAGCGTAAGAATGAGTTAAAGAAGGATAAACAATATACCTATCCTTCTTTAACTATTTCTTACGGTTACGCTTACGATTGCGGTTCCGGTTAAAGATTCTATTCTGCGTTGGCCTTCAAGCACCATTCGAAACAGCATTCGACTGTCGTTCGTATACGAATATGTAAAGGTACCGTCCCATGTCAGCGTGAAACGGGAAACGGAAAACGTTCAACCAATAAGAATTTTCCTTTAGAATGATTTCCATTGAATCGAAAGTTGCTATTGGCTAAACGTTTTCCGTTTTCCGTTTTCACGCTCACATGGGACTGGCCCTTTATACAGTGTTGCCGTCATCAACTTATAGTGACTTTCTTGTAGATTTCTAAATGTACCAATGATATTACTTTGACGTGACATTGATTATGATAAAGTGTTAATAGTAAAGTGATAGTAAGAGTTAAGGCCAACGCAGAATAGATTCGCGAAGATCGTTCGCGAACGAGACGCATGAGATAGAAAAGGACACAAATATATTGCTGTCCTTTTCTAACCCATGCTTTGCGTTCGCGAACGACGTTCGCGAAGCAGTTGTGCTTAGGCCTTTTATCTGCGAAAGTTTATTATTTTCGTTTTAAAACAATAAAATTTTATAATTAATATAAATTTATATTTGAATAATTTTGTGAATATTGTTTAAATTATTTTAATATAAAAATAATCAACTAAACAAAAAAAGTCGTCCTGCATTGAATGATATTTAATTTGTTTTAAATAAAGTTAAAATTATTTAATCTGTTTCCAAGTTTAAAGTTTTTCCTTACAATGAAATTTTTATTCTTTACTTTAAATTAAAATTAATGTACTTAAACTGATTACATACTAATATATTATTTTTGTTTCTTTCATAAGATAATTATTTTATTAATAAGTATAAACGAAGATAAAAACAAAACAACTTAAATGTTTATCAATGTAGCATTCATTTTTTAATATTTGCTTCTAATAAGGTCAAGTTTATTTTTCTTAAAATAACGATTTACTATAATTTTATTTTGCGTGATCACAAATATTGTTCCTATTATAATTACCAAATATTTATTATATTTATATTATTATTGCATTCTTAAATTTTAATAAATATTTTAATATAAAGGAAAATTGTATTTCAATAATAATTAATAGTTTAAGTGTACTGGTGGTTCTTTTCAAATAAATTTATTCATTTTTTGCAGGTTATTATTTTTATATATTGAAAAAATTGATATTTCTAAATTTATTTTTTTTAACTATTTGTTTTCTTCACAATCAAGTAGATATGTCACTACTGGGCATGATAAACTTTCAAATTCGTAGACGAAACTGTTACTTCGAGTGGTCTTGACCACTCGAAGTATTTCAATCGAATCGTTCCGCATACGAACGCCTGGTGGACAGTTCGAGAATAGGGTTTTCGAGAAAGTCAATCGAAAGTCAAAGATCCGTGCACGGAACTTGTTTCAAGAATAGCACCCCTGTACCAAAAACATAAGTTCGGAATGCTCATTATGCCGAATTTACTATTTAGAAATGACTAGATACGCTAATCCTCAATAATCTAAATTGTATATTGAATGAAATTTAAATTCGGGAATAATCATCTGATATATTCTGCATAATGAAGAATATTAGTTTAAACTAATTCTTTTTTTCCACAATTTGATATTATTGTAATTTTTATTTTGAAATTAAAAATTTTAAAAATTTTAAAATTGACCAATCAGAAATCAGCATTTTAAAATTTGCGCCAAATATTTACGTTGCATCCGTTTTCGACAAAATGAAATTCGGCTTTTTGAGGATTCCAGCATATGATTATTCTGATAAAACAGATTTCTACCAAAATTAGATTTGGCAATATTAATATTCTCGAAAATTACAATTCCAATAAATTAAAATTGTACGAAAAAGTGTTTCTTCTAAATTGACATTTGGTCAAATTGAATTTCTAACCAATCATCTTTCTTGTCAATAAAAATTCTGTACAATTCGCACTGCAACTTTTGAATAATACGTTTTTATTAAATTCAATCATTTAATCATTATTTAATCTTTTAATTCAGTAAATATATATTTATTCTCCATTATATTTCAATTAAATCTCAATTCTGATATTTTACTTTTCGAGCTATTAAAATATAGGTAAAGTGGAAATTCCAAAAATAAAAATTACAATAATATCAAATTGTGGAAAAAAAGAATTAGTTTAAACTAATATTCTTCATTATGCAGAATATATCAGATGATTATTCCCGATTTTTAAATTTCATTCAATATACAATTTAGATTATTGAGGATTAGCGTATCTAGTCATTTCTAAATAGTAAATTCGGCATAATGAGCATTCCGAACTTATGTTTTTGGTACAGAGTGTCGCACCCCAAATGTGCGACGGGTTGCATGCATTTGTATCAGAATGAAAAGAGCATAATGACTATTATATTCAATTCACAAACGTAGAAATTCTAACTTTACAAATTTATTTTTATTGAATATAAAATTTAAGATAATTATTTTCTCAAATTTATGTTTGACATAATTTCTATTTTCACTAAACAATAATTGACAGAATTTAAAACTGGTCGACTTATTATTTTGTCGAAAGTTTAAAAGCCGAAATTTAATTAAACATAATTTTATTTTTTCGAATCGTGGTTCAATATAATGTGAATTTAACAAAATCTATTATAGTCGAAATTATAACTAACCTAAATGTAACTGAATTTTAACCGATACTTTAAATTATCAAAATGCAAATTAATCTAAACTAATTTTTAAGAAAAATGCAACTAAGCAAATTTCTAATTATCTGAAATTCTAATTATCTATAAAAATTTTAATTTTATAGAATGTTTTTGTAGATGAATTTAATTTGAGCCAAAAAGCAAGTAGCTGAAACGTCATCCATTATAATCTTAATGTAGCCAAAAAGATATTTGTAAGAATGGTTAAATAGTCGAAACGCCATCTGTTCGAATTATCCAGTAGACGAAACGTTATGTAGCCGAATGGAAAAAACGTCGAATTGACAAAAAGTTGAATGATAAAAATATCGAAATGTCAATTCATACAATGTTCAATTTGTCGAGATGCATGACTTTCCCCTTAACGCCAAGTGGTCAAATGATCGAATGCTCAAAACATAGAATCGTCAAATGTGTCGATTCGACATTTTGCTTATTCAGCCATATGACGATTCGACCATTTGCCGATTCGATGTTTTTATCATTCCACAATTTGACGATTCAAGACCAACGCACAATTGGTGCGCAAAAGTCATTCGCGAACTCAATGCATGGATTAGAGAAGGACAGGGATATAGTTATGTCCTTTTCTAACTCATGCTCTGCGTTCGCGAACGACGTTCGCGAAGCAGTTGTGCTTAGGCCTTTAGCCTTCAATGTTTTTAGCATTCGACCATTTGACGATTCGATATTTTGAACATTCGACTATTTGAGGAATCGATCTTTTTAGCATTCGACCATTTGACGATTCGACGTTTTTAGCATTGAACCATTTGACGATTTGGCGTTTTTAGCATTTGACGAAACGACGATTCGACGTTTTTAACATTCGATCAATTGACGATTCGACGTTTTGAGTATTCGATCATTTGACGATTCGACCACTTTGCGTTTTGGGGAAAATCATGCTTCTCGACAAATTGAACATTGTATGATGATTCGAACAGATGGCGTCTCGACTACTTGCTTTTTGGCTCAAATTGAATTCATCCACAAAAACTGTCTATAAAATTAGCTTTCAAATAATTAAAAATTCGCTTGTTGCATTTTTCTTAAAAATATGTTTAGATTAATTTGCATTTCCATAATCTAAAGTATCAGTTAAAATTAATTCGAGATAATAATATTAGATTAAATAATGAATGGAACACTTTTTATTTCTAAAGAATAAAGAATATTTCATTTAATTTTGGCTTTTAAACTTTCGACAAAATAATAAATCGACCATTTTTAAATTCTGTCAATTATTGTTTAGTGAAAATAGAAATTAAGTCAAATATTATTTCGAGAAAATAATTTTCTTAAATTTTATATTAATTAAAAATAAATTCGTAAAGTTAGAGATTCTTCGTTTGTGAATTCAATATAATAGTCATTATGCTTTTTTTATTGATACCATGCAACCCCAGGCGACGTCACGCCTAGTGTAGTGTTCTTAAATATTCACGAGAATTTAAGTTGGGGTAATGTCCCTAAGGAAATTACGGTAATTTAATTTTTTTATGAGAATAAAAGGGATTTTAAGAGAATATTGAGAATTTGAGTTTATTTATTTAAGTAATGTATATTTATTATTTATATTAATATAAATAAATATATTTTTAGCACAATTGTGATGATTACTTTTATCAGAAGAATTTTATTTTTTTGAATATAGACATATATAAATAAAAAATAAGAGTACTGTCACACGATCTCATACAAAACTTATGCATGCAGGTTGCCATGGTAGCGTTCAAGAATTAGAGAGGTAGGAAATTTTCTACCTCTCTCACTCTTGAACGCCACTGTAGCAACCTGCATGCATAAGTTTTGCATGAAAAGGTCTGAACGCTCCCCAATGGTTGTAAATATGTTTTTTATAAATAAGTGATATTTAATTCTCAAAAATTCAAGGTGGATTACTTCTTCCTCCTTATTTTTATTACAAAATAATACAATAATAGTAATAATAATAATACTAATATTAGTAGCAATTAGTAACAATAATATTGAAAAAATACTAGACAACAAGTATACACTATACTCTCTTAGGCTGCGGTTACACCTCTGCAGGCTGCCTGCCTGCGCAGGCAGGAGCAACGAGAGTAAGGGAGAAGTTTGTAGTCACTGACTCTCTTACTCTTGTACGTTACCATGACAACCTGCAGGCAGGCAGGCTGCCTGCAGAGGTGTAACCGCAGCCTTAGGGTGCAGTTCCATGCTGAGCAGCAGGGATGGGTAAATGTAACAAACTCGAGGTTTTCTACGTATGTTACATAAATGAGTAACATACGTAACAAATTGTCGCAAACGTAGCAAACATCAAAAATGCGTCATAACCTCACTTTTGTGTTAAACACGTTGTTTAATTATATTAAAAGGGCTTGTATACCTCCTCCGTTCTGAGTATATTCAGAAACGTCCAGCGTTTTGATTGGCTATGCTCATAGAGAATTTCCAAAACATTAAATTTTTTGGAAATTCTCTATAACTTGGTAGGAGTATAATTAAGTTTTTGAAAAAGGTGTTTATTAAGAGGCCTTCCACCTCGTTTCATTTTAAAAACAATAATTTCCAGAACTTATGGTTATGATTAATTAAAAGAATAATAATAGACAAGGCCAAGTGCCGGATTGTCGACAACCAGAAAAATTGAGGTTATGCTTACTTCTGACTGACGTCATGAAATGTAACATACGTAGGGTAGCAAACCAAACGAGTTACATACATGCGTAACATACGTAACAAACCCGGGTAACATACATGAAGTATGTTACGTACCCATCCCTGCTGAGCAGTAAACAGAATGCAAAGCAGAATTTCGTGAGTGCAAGAGAGATAGTCAGATATCACTATCCTTTCCACTCTCACGAAATTCTGCTTTGCATTCTGTTTTCTGCTCAGCATGGGACTGCACCCTTAAGGCTGCAGTTTCATGGTAGCGTTTTGTTACTAGGACATGAGTGCAAATAGAGCAAACATATATCTGTATCTCTCTCACACTTATGGCCTAGTTACAAAACGCAATGCAAAACGCTGCCATTTGTTATAACCGTAAGGGCCCATGGCACCGTTTTGCGTTGCGTTTTGTAACTAGGCCATGAAGGAGAGTCTACAATAGGTGCCAATATGCATGTGCAAGTGATTAATCTCCAATACATTTTAAATGGGTTTGGCACTGGCACTTGCACATGCATATTGGCACCTATTGTAGACTCTCCTTGAGTGTGAGAGAGATGGAAATATATGTTTTCTCTATTTGCACTCATGTCCTAGTTACAAAACACAACGCAAAACGCTGCCCTAGGACTGTACTTGCACATGTAAATTTTTTCTCTTCTGAATAAAGGTCTATGTGCAATTTTTTGTACGAGATCCTGTACAAGAATGTGTACATGCACATGATCCTATGCAAGTCTTGTGTAGATAATATTTGTTCTTATTGTTTATTAATTTTTTTAATTATGCAAAATATAAGAAAATTTTTAACATTGTTGTTAAAGACTCTTTGCACTTATGATTTAAAAACAACTGCGCAGCTGTAGAAGCCATAGAAAACTACTGCGCAACCATTCAAGTTATTAATTAATTTGAACCAAAAAGACTAGAGACAGGAGGGCTAACTGCAGTAGTGGGGATAGGACAAATATAGGGGGATTATGAAGGCGTGATTAGATTGCACCAAGTATCGTGTTTTGATTCTGCACTTCCATTCACACACGCGTGTCACGTATTTAAATATATAACGTAAGAGTGTGCGAGATGTGCAGAACCGAAACAAGAAATTTGGCGCAATCTAACCACGCCTTCATAATCCCACTAATTCTGACTCACTGCTGTGAGTGAGAAAACAGCCGAGTTAGCCCTCCTGTCTCTAGTCTTCTTGATTTGAACATGTACAAGATGAGGCGCATGAGTAGACCCTAAAACTTATTTTAGAGAATTTTCAGTTGTTACAATTACATTAGACATAATCACCTTTTAGCCGAATTTCAATTATACAGAAGTTATGTTTAATATAATTAAAATTTAATTTAATTTCTATTTAACAGAATTTTTATTTACAAGAATTTTCATTTTTCAGAATGTTGAATTAATATATTTTTTATTTAACCGACTTTTTATTTTAAAGAATTATTATTTTAATAAAGTGTTATTTACCAGAATTCTTATTTAACGAAATTCTAAATAATCTGAATTTTTAAATGTCAGAATTCCCATTTCAGCAAATTTTCATTTTCACGAATGGTCATTTGTAAGATTTCTTAAAACGCTGAATGCCCATTTGAAAGAACTTATAAATGGAAGAAATATTTCAGCGCGAAGTTTAAAAGCAACCAATCAAAAAGTTTTTAATTCATTCCGATTGGTCCATTTTAAAACTCGAGCTGAAATAATTCAGCCATTTGTAATTTCTTCCAAATGAGCATTCAGCTTTTTAAGAAATCTTACAAATGACCATTCGTGAAAATGAAAATTTGCTGAAATGGGAATTCTGACATTTGAAAATTCAGATTATTTAGAATTTCGTTAAATAAGAATTCTGGTAAATAAAACTTTATTAAAATAATAATTCTTTAAAATAAAAAGTCGGTTAAATAAAAAATATATTAATTCAACATTCTGAAAAATGAAAATTCTTGTAAATAAAAATTCTGTTAAATAGAAATTAAATTAAATTTTAATTTTATTAAACATAACTTCTGTATAATTGAAATTCGGCTAAAAGATGATTATGTCTAATGTAATTGTAACAACTGAAAATTCTCTAAAATAAGTTTTAGGGTCTACTCATGCGCCTCTACAAGATTTCGTACAAAAAATTGTACATGAACCTTTATTCAAACACGAAAAAATTACTTGTACAGGTACAGTACAAGATGTTGCACAAGACCTTGTACAAGAACTTGTTTCAATTTCTTATGCGGAAATGGTAGATTCATTAACAGAAATGGTATTCGCGGTGAGCACGAACTATAGAGGCGCTGTAAGCGCAAATATATGTTGACGCCACGTGGTCTATAAAGGCCTAAGCACAACTGCTTCGCGAACGTCGTTCGCGAATCTATTCTGCGTTGGCCTTAAGAAGTCTCTTTTGAATGTGTTGACGTACTCTCACATATGTATCTTGAAAACATGAGTGAACCATAACCTCTAAATAGGTACAATAGCTTTGATTATTTCGATTGATAAAAAATGATAAAACAGTAATACTTACTATAATTATAAGTCATTATTTATGTAAATCATTACACATCGATTTTACTACTGACACATTCGTCATTAATATTTATTCGTCAATAATAAGTGCAGTCACATACACAATTAGCAAAAGAGACTTCTTATAGAGCTTTGGAAAATATCCAATAGGTGGCGAATTTTCGTGCTCATCGCGAATAGTTTCCTGTACAAGATCTTGTACAATTTCTTGTACAAGATATTGTACGGGGATTTTCTACTTACTACTACTATTTTACATATCATAATAGAAAACAATTTTTTCTCTAATGAAAAAAAGAAAGATACCAATTAATAAAACAAGTTTTTCATTTCATGACCATTTAGCTTCCTCAATATATATTATTATATATAATTTTAAAAGTTAAATAATTATAATAGTATTTTAAATATAATTAATAAACCAGGTAAAGTACCCTGAATAAATATTAATTATTCAATTTTTTATTATAGAATAATTATTTAAAAGTGTTATGATAAAATGTCAAAAAATACAAAATTTTAATTTTTTGTAAAAAATTAAAATATTTATTAATTCTATAAATTTTGATAAAATATATACTTTATATGCATGAATCGATTCGTTTTTATGTCAGGAATGCAATTTTGACAAAAATTATTGAAAATTTTAATATAGAAAAAAGTTACTTCAAAAAACCAAAAAATTAATTTTTTCAAATATTAAAAAAATTTTGAAAAAAAATTTTTTTATATATATTTTTGAAAATCCTTCTGTCTGATTCTTGGTATTCATGACCGTAATACACCTACAAAATCTTATCAAAATCCATCAAGATGTGTAAGAGAAAATTTGTCCACAAGAATCGGTGACATACACACACATACACCCACACACACACATACATACACACATACATCCGGACATTTGTTCCTCTCGACGAATTATATATACTACACTTGAAAATTTGTAAAAATAATTGATTTAAAAAAATTCGGAAATCGACATCACTATAAGGCTTCCTTTATGAGGAAGCAAAAACGAAAATTAAAAAAATTAGTAATTGAAAATTTAAAAATATAAATTAAGAATAAAACAGCAACGAAGTTGATCGCAATAAGGGTTGATAAGTAGTATTTTTTTCATTATTTTGAATATTCATAATTTTCTATAAATTTTTTGTCTTTTTCCGATTTATTTTAATGTTATTTGATTAGTATAGAATTTTCGATGCAGAGTGTCGAAGCCAACTTCATGATAATTTTCTTTTTACTTATTTTGTTAACAAATGTCAAATACAGTACACACTAAATAAAAAAATCATAATTTAACTGCTCATTTTTAAATTATCCTGAATTTTATAATTTAAATATGACCATTGTCATAGATGGATATTCTTACAATCCAGATTCGAGGAATGAGAATATTTTAAGGTATTTAATTAATTTGGACCTAAAAGAACCACAATATAAAATGGAAAATATATTTACTATTTGAAATAGAAAATCGTTTCTAGTTTATAAATAATTAGAAAATAAAACAAATTTAACACCAATTCACCATCTAAGTTATTATTTATTACGTTTCATTTAAAATTTATGCATAGAAATTTTAAGACAACCGTTGCCAAAGTATATGTATACATTTTGCATTTTTATATATAGAATTTTTGATAGGATTGTAATACTTTAAATACAAAAGTATAAATTCATTTACAATATTTTAGAAAATAACACACTGCATTAGGTTAAAGTAAATCAATTACTTAATTATTTATAGAAAACAATTTATTTTCTTGTTCATATTCTATTTCAATTATTTAATGATTTATAAACCACAATTTATCTTATTGTAATAATGCTATTAATAATAATTAATTTTTTGAGTATGAAAACAGATTTTTGGTAAAAACAATATAATTAAATATTTTGGATATATATTTTAAAATATGAATTATATTGTACTAACGAAAAATTCGTTTCCATGCTAAAAAATATTAAGTATAATATCTGAATGAATAAATATTTGCCTCTTAATTTGCAGAACTTGCAAATTTTAAAATGAGAAATAACTGAAAGAACTATTTAAATTTCACTGATAAATAAGTCCACTTAAAAATTGAGACCGTCTCCACTGTATAAATTACACGTAACTATACGGACCCGGTCGGAACAGAACATCAGGAACGTTTTTAGAACGCTTTTAAAACGTTTCATGTCTGGTATGGGACATGAAACGTTCTAAAAACGGTTTAGAAACGTTCTTAAAACATAAGGTGATTTTTGTGTCCACTGGGAAGCGCCTACGCACCACGAGGCAAAGAGAGGAAACCTGTTTCTGCTAATGTCGTTTTAGCTTGTAAAACATAGGAACACGTTCGACAATTTGAATGTAATAAACTATTTTTTAGATATTATTTATAACAGATATTAATTACGAGGTAAATTAGGTGCTTTAAAAAAATCATATATTTTGAGGTTATAAAATGTTATCACATTTAAGGCCTAATCACAACAACAATTGCTAACGCGTTATTGTGTCATGATCTTTTTCATTACTTTTTCATAACACATTTTATAACTTCAAATTATTTGTTTAAAGCACCTAATTTACCTCATAATTAATATCTGTTATAAATAATATCTAAAAAATATTTTATTACATTAAAATTGTCGATTGGAATTAATTTGGTTCATTTTTATTTCTTATTTAAAATTTTTTATTTAGTAACAATCACATCATCAAACCACCGAACCATCGAATGTGTTCCTATGCTTCACAAGCTAAAACGAGACGCATGATTTTCCCCTAATCACCAAGTGGTCGAATGTTCAAATGGCCGAATACCAAATCGTCGAATCGTCATTTGATGGAATGCTTAAAACGTCGAATTGTCAACAGGTCGAATGCTCAAAACGTCGAATCCGCATGTGGTCGAATGCTCGAAACGTCGAATCGATGTTTTTATCATTCGACCTGTTGACAATTCGACGTTTAAAGCTGCGGTTACACCTCTGCAGGCTGCCTGCCTGCGCAGGCAGAAGCAACGAGAGTAAGGAAGAAGTTTGAAGTCACTGCCTCTCTTACTCTTGTACGTTACCATGACAACCTGCAGGCAGGCAGGCTGCCTGCAAAGGTGTAACCGCAGCCTTAAGCATTCGACCAAATGACGATTCGACGATTTGGTATTCGACCATTTGAACATTCGACCACTTAGTGATTAGGGGAAAATCATGCGTCTCGCTAAAACGATATTAGCAGAAACAGGTTTCCTCTCTTTGCCTCGTGGTGCATAGGCTATGCTCATAGAGAATATCCAAAAAATTATAAGTTGTGGAATTTCTCTATGGGAATAACCCAATCACAATTAGAGAAATTCTGAATACACTCCAAAAACGTGGAGGTACACTCAGATGCATTAATACTGTCCTTCCGGTTTGACAGTATTTTGCAAAGTCGTATGATTTCTGTCAAAATGATTTTAGTTCATGACATATGAGAACATTCGTATATCACAAACTAAGAATATTTGATAGAAATGACACGACTTTTCAAAATTCTTTTATACCGGAAGGAAAGCATTAATGCATCTGAGTGTATACAAGCGCCTTTACACTACCTCAAGAGTAGGTGCAGAAAGTGTAGCGAAATGTATGATAAAATTACGTCACAAACGACAAAGAAAACAGCATCTGAATTTTAACATAACCTAATTTTAAATGTTAAGGGCCAGTCCCATGTGAGCGTGAAAACGGAAAACGGAAAACGTTTAGCCAATAGCAACTTCCGATTCAATGGAAATCATTCTAAAAGAAAATTCTTATTGGTTGAACGTTTTCCGTTTCCCGTTTCACGCTGACATGGGACGGTACCTTTAGAATTCCTAAAGTGCATTAGCCGTGTTCTGCCTCTATTTCTCGTAACAATTGTACGAGTGAGATGCGATGTTTTCATTTAAGGTACCGTCCCATGACGGCGTAAAAGCTTCGGCGTAAAGCAGAAACCATGAGATAGAAAGAGATGAACAGATATCACGTTCTCACTCACTCACATGGTTTCTGCTTAAAGGCCTAAGCACAACTAAGGTAGGATGTAAGATATCCTACTGGAATAAAGATAGTAAAAATATATTAAGGCCAACGCAGAATAGATTCGCGAAGATCGTTCGCGAACGAGACGCATGAGATAGAAAAGGACACAAATATATTGCTGTCCTTTTCTAACCCATGCTTTGCGTTCGCGAAGCAGTTGTGCTTAGGCCTTTAGTCTTTTCCATCCTTCAACGGTATATTTATTTTGACATAACCACACTTTTCATCTGTCATCACGGTCAACCTCAACACTGAACTGTAGTGCAATGCGCATGCTCCAATTAATTGGTAGTTGACTAGAAGGCAGTAAGCTTGGCACTTTTTGTGCATTTTTCTCTGCCGTTGGTAGAAGCACAGTTCGGTCTCCTTAAGGCGGTGTCAAAGTCGATTGGATTTTTGCATTGAGCTTCAATGGGAAAATCGCATCGACTTTGACATCCACTTAAATACATTTCTCCAGTAGGTTCTAACCCAGGTAAAAATGATTCGTACGAATTCCGTATATAAATCTGATAAGATTCGAACAGATTTCTTATCAAATTTGTATGAAATGAATAGTAAAATTCGTGTGGTGTTTAAAACTTTTTCACCAATGTTCGTACACATAATACCAGAATTTTAAGTATGGACATTCAAAGAAAATTTCGCTCGGAATTTAGTATGGAAATTTTACACGGAAATTCTTTTGACGATATTTTCAAAAATGCATATTAATTTTCGTGCAGAATTTAAAAAAGAAAAAAAATTTTAATTAATTCGTTTGCAATTCGCTTGAATTTCGTATGGAAATCTGACTGAATATTTTTTAAGAAATCGTCAAAAGAATTTCCATCCGAATTTCCATACGAAATTCGGAGCGAAACATTTTTTTGCATATCCATACTTAAAATTCTAGTATTATTTGTACGAACATTCGTGCAAAAAAACGTTTTAAATACCACACGAATTTTACTTTTCATTTCATACGAATTTGATAAGAAATCTGTACGAATCTAGCCGGATTTCTTTACGAAAATCACACGAAATTCATACGAATCGTTTTTACCTGGGTTTGAACCTATTGGAGAAAGGCCTTTAAAGTGTTATGAAAATAATTATTAGTTTTCTTAAATTATAGGTACACTCAGATGTATTAATGCTGTACTTCCGGTTTAAAGGAATTTGAAAAAGTTGTGTCATTTCTATAAAATATTCTTAATTCATGACATACGAATGTTGTCATATGTCATGAACTGAAAACATTTTGATAGGACATCATACGACTTTACACAATACCGTCAAACCGCATTAATGAATCTGAGTGTACTAAAATTCATCCAAAAAATTCAATTATTTCTGGAAAAATTATATTAATTTATTTTTAAAAACTAATTATTTGAAAATTATAATAATAATTTATAATAATTATTCAAAAAAATATTCATTTTGATTAAAATTTTTTTAAAATTCAATTATTTTTAAAAAATGTACCAAAATTTTAATTATTTAGAAAATTTCCAGAATCGGAAAACTATTATCTTTAAAAAATTATTTAAAAATAACTTTTGAAAAAGTTATGGAGATTTACAATTAAATATTATAAAAAATTCAGTTTTGTATTCAAATATTTTGAAATGAGCCGCCGGATCGTAGAAGGACACGTAAATTTTTCTCGGGCGAAATGGAAGTCCCATGGACATCCAAAACTCAACTTCTGAATTTAAATGTTTAAAATATATATCCTTATAGGAAATTTAATTGCGCATCTTTTTTTCTTTTAAATTTTTATTGTATCTATTACCGTTTTCGAAATACGATCCGGCGGCTTAAATGTAGAAGAACAAAAAAAGGTCGCAAACTATTGTCAAAATGACACCATATTCTCTTATATACCCACACTGAGAAACCTTGGGACTATAACGAAACAACGTATGTAACAGCAGCTCCATTATGGTTTTGGTGCACTGCGGTTTAATTTTTAGCGCGTGACAGTCCAAAATGTTGGTGAGCAGCTTACTGAAGTAGTGGGGATGCCGTCTTTGGTTTGCAGCTGAACAACTTTTGGACTGCCACGCGCCCAAAATTGTACCGCAGCAACCCAAAAGTATAGTCCTATAGCGTTCCACTAAAATGGTCAGTAGCAGCCTATCGAAAGTCCGCTGCTAACTCAATGGTCTCTTGGTGCATAACTCCAGCTTCTCGAAGTTCCAAAACACTACAGTGTAAATTTCAGAATTTAACCACTTCACTGGCAGGGCGTTCCAAATGGCGTTCCACGCGCCGAGGCCCAAACTGGCAAAAACACCGAAATGGCGTTCCTAAAAAAACTCTTTTTTTAAAGAGTGTACACCACATTTAACTGTTGTAAATCAATATTTCTATAGTTTAGACATCAAGGAACAAGATTATCACAACAAAAATTTTAGTTTTTGTGATTTTCAACGTTTTTCCGAACGTTCAAATCGGCTATTTTTAATAATTTTCAACAAATGGCGTTCCACTTTTTTTCAATTTTTACACTATAAAACTTGTATTTTTATTAAAAAAAGATATTTATATTACAATATTATAATATAATAATATAATTATTAATAATATATATATATATAAATAAATATAACATATATAAATAACTATTATTTATTATTATGAATGGTAATATTATACGTATATGTTTTTGCCAGTCTAGGCCTCGGCGCGTGGAACGCCATTTGGAACGCCCTGCCAGTGAAGTGGTTAATAGGGTAAATGCCCCATTGAATGAACACTTGGCGTAAAAGATAAATAACTAAGGTTAAAAACTATTGTCTAATATAAAAATTGGAAATTAATAATTTAAATGATTCGTTTTATCAAGTTATGCAAAAATTATGAAAAGTTATATTACAATTTTTTTATAAAAAAATAAATTTTAAAGAACTTGCTGTTTTTGTGATCTAGGAAAAGAATTTTAATTACATGATAGAGAGTGCATCAAAAATTGAAACGTATATTTTAGATAAAATTATTTAATAAAACATCCAAAATATGGTTTCAAAAAAATTTTGAACCTTCAAAGTTTTATTTAAAAAATTTTTTACAACAAAATATTGATATAATTAAAAGTTTTAAGCTGTTCAATCACTGGTAAATTTTTATGCCAATGTTCCAGTGAAGGCCTAAGTACAACTAAAGTCAGTTGTGCGGGAAACGACTGCGGGAAATGTAGAGTTATTAAATTCTCGAGAATTTACATTAAGCAAATTCTCTCGAGAATATGCTCAGCATTTACACAAAAGCTGAGCATTTAAGGAGAATTTTTGAGAATTTAAAAAATTCAACGTTCAGTGATCTTAATTCATTACCAAATACAAATAATTTGTCTTTATTGTTTGTATTTAGTCATTTGTTTATTTTGTTTAATAATGAACTTTCGTGAATAGTAAAAATTATATTATTTTGACAGATTATTAACAATTGAACATAAAATATTATTGTATCGTCATGCATTCTTTAAATCCTAAATAATAAAAATAATTATTTTCATTATTTTAGGCTTTAAAGATTAAATTCTGTTGTATAAACTTTTAAAATATCCTATCGAATTAGGGACTTGGTAGTATTTTTTAAATTTTAACTATAATTTTATTAAATTTTCACTAAAGTTACCTATGACACTAAATTTTTACTGGAGCAGTTATGTGGTAAGATGAGAATAGATTCTGGATCAGGAGCGTAATCGTAAACATGAGTAAAAGACAAACTTATGTTGATGTCCTTCTCTCACTTATTCTTATGGTGAAGTCCCATGTGAGTAATTGTAAGTGTAACTTTTACACTTAATCTGCACTATGCTGTTATTTTTGCTGATGTAACGCAATTTTACTATACATTTCGCTATACTTTCTGCACTTACTCTTAAGGTGTTGGAAAAATTACATTTGGTGCAGGCAACAAGAACACACCTATTGGGTGTATAATTATAGAGGTAATATAAAATAAAAAATTTTAAATACAGATGTGCACGTCGAACTGGAAGATTTTGTTGTAAATTTACATTGATCACAATAAATGGAATACATACTAAAGGAAAACAAAAACGACATTCTTGTAACAGTTTTAATAAGTATGAAGAAAACAATAGAACAGCAAGACAAATGATGGTAGAGAGATCCAAAAATATAACACTTGAATTGAAAAGCATTTTTGATGGCGTCAGAAGAGAGTAAGTTTTTATCGTCATGTAGTACGGGACAATGCGAATCTCAGGGGCTTTCTACAACAGCTTTTTTTTATCGACAAGAGCAAAATGCACCATGTAAAATAGTGTGAAAACGTTGCGCGCGCAACGTTTTTACAATGATTTCGATGAAAAAAAAGCTGTTGTAGAACCAGCCTCAATGATCATACACCATAGACTTAAAACATTCTTATAAAAGGCAACTACTTTTCAAAATGTTCTCAAAATGTTTATGGTAGTTTATACTTTGGATGCTAATAGATGAGCGTTATTGCTGCAGCAATTTAGCAGTGATAGCATCATTTATGAAATCAGACTTTTGGATTTAATTTTTCTGAGAGTGTAAATGAAATTATAATATTTTCAATATTACTTTTTTTCGTCTTGAAATGCTTATTCATTATCCATTTTAAAAATTAAATAATTGTGCAGTCTCTATTCTTTTGATGACTATTAATTATTTTTAACATTGAAAAAATATCTACAATTTTTTCCTTTATATTTTCAAAAAACAATAATAAAATACCTATCTCAACAATTATACAGGCGCACAAAAAAATAAAAATTTCGTAACCTAGAGAACAGATTCTTATATTTTTACACTACATTTTTCTCTCCCTATTATATAAAAAAATTTCGCCGCCGCCGCAGAGTCAGGATTTCTAAGGGCCCCCTATAGTAAGGCCCGTCAAAACTTATGTTAAAATTGACCTATTTCTTACCCTATAGGCCAAAAAGATATACACACGCACACACACACATATATATATATATATATATATATAAAAAGAATTTTACTTTACGGACATGATTATGATCCCATGGTGCCCTTATAGATACTTCTTTATACCTAAAGGTAAAACAATTGGTTAAATTTGGCATAGATTTTGCAGTATCATCAAAGGCATTAACACGACCCTTTTAACTTGCAGCTTGAACAATAAATCGAATCTGACATAAATTTTGACATAAATTAAGGGCCATTATTTGGTCTTTTATGACATGTAGGTAAAAGAAGAATGAAAAATTACATGTAGATTTCGACGTAATGTAAGAGACGCTTGTGGGCCTCTTTTTACCTGTAGGTCAAAACTGCCTTAAAATTGACCTAAATTTTGAGGGTAGCAGAAATTCTTTGACATTTAGGTCAAACTGCCCTCAAATTTGATCTAAATTTTAAGGGTAGCGGAAATTGTTTCTCAAATTATGACGATTAGGTCAAAACTGCCCTCAAAATTGACCTAAATTTTGAGGGTAGCGGAAACTGTTTGTCAAATTTTGACGTCTAGGTCAAAACTGCCCTCAAAATTGACCTAAATTTTGAGGGTAACGGGAATTGTTTGTCAAGTTTTGACGTCTAGGTCAAAACTACCCTCAAAATTGACCTAAATTTTGAGGATAGCGGAAATTGTTTCTCAAATTATGACGTGTAGGTCAAAACTGCCCTCAAAATTGACCTAAATTTTGAGGGTAGCGGAAATTGTTTGTCAAATTTTGACGTCTAGGTCAACACTGACCTCAAAATTGACCTAAATTTGAAGGGTAGCTGGAATTGTTTGTCAAATTTTGACGTCTAGGTCAAAACTGCCCTCAAAATTAACCTAATTTGTGTGTGACGCGATCTTAAGAAAGGGACCTTAGCAACAAATCACTTTAAGGTTGTGTTAGTGCTACTTTTTTGTTGATTAAAAGTTTCTTTTTACTTTTTGCAAATTAAAATCAGTGTTTATTAAATATTTGCTTCAGCCAGAAAATTAAAATTACACTTTTAGGAGACTTTTCTGTAAAAATCTAAAAGCAGTATCTCCAAATTAAAACCAAAATTTTTTTTTTTTGATAAGTCAAAAATTATTTTTTGGGTTTTTCGTAGACAAAATAAAATTTTTTTTTTTTAATTCCTTTTATTAATTTATAAAACACGTATAAATTTCATTTAAATCGATCTTAAATTTTAATTCAAGAACCCCCTCGAAAGGGTGTGTTTGTGGGTTTCAAAGGGGTATAATGGATAAGACGAAATTGTTTTTAGTGGTCGTTTCCGGTTTCAGAAACCCCAAAAACGTAAAAATAAGAGTCTGTCCTGCGGGTCTCGAAATTTTAATTTTTTGTGTACCTGTGTTATATGTATAGTGGCCATCTCTCCCGCACAAATATATTCATTTCACCCCAAATGGCCAAATGTACTTTTTCCAAATTGTTAATTTTAGGATTGTACCAACATTACAGTGTAAGACTACGATAGGATTACCTTAAAGTAAAATTCTTTCGAGAAATTAATAATTATATTATATAATGTAACATATAATATCGTTACATTTTTATATTGTTTTATGCTAAATAAAAATTAAATAATAAATATATTATAATTAATTATGATAATTAAATTAAACAGAACTACAGTAGAACCTCGATAAATCGATACTCTCAGTGAACCCTTAAAAACTCATTATTTCGAATTATTTTAAATTTATAACTAGAATAAAATATCATTCCCCTAGGAAATACTTATCGTGCTATTTATATTCTATATCTCGAAGTTCAATAAACAGACTCTGTAAATCAAAATTTTGTAATATAATGACGTTAATTTCAAAAGTTTTTCAAATTTGAAGCAAAATTAATCTCTATTACTTTCTATATCTGAATAAGTGAAATTTTCACTTTTTTCATAGGTGAAACTTTTTCTCATTTATTAATAAGTGAAATCTACTTATACATAAGTGAAATATTCACTTTTTTATGTGTGAACTTGTTTTCACTTATCAATAAGTGAAATCCACACTTATGTATAAGTGAAATATTTAGTTAAAAAGAATCCATCTGCGTATTATATTAGAATTTATTATTTATATCCACTTTTAAATGTTTGAAAATAATGTTTTTATCATTTCAGTTTATATATTAGAAATTTTTTATTTTATTTAATTATAAAAATTGTCATTTAAAATTAAATAAAAATTTAAAAAAATATTCAGTTAAATATTATATTAACAGTAATCTAATAACTAACTTTTTATTTACTTAGTATTTTTATACATATATAATAAGAGAAATCTTGAACAAAACGTTAAAGTAGAACACAATAAACTAACTCTTTATAAGTATTACCCAATAATTTTCTATGAGTATAAGGCAATTTATTAAGTGGCATTGTAGTGTTTCTCGTTGATCATCAAAGTTAAGCGACATTGCCTGCGATTAATATTAGGATGGGTGACCGTTTGGAAATTTAGCTTAAAAAGTTGAAAAATTGATATCTTTATAAGTTTCAGACTGATAATGAAAAGAGAGTGTTAAATAGTTGATAATAAATAAATATTTTTTTTATATAACATTGATCCTGATTATTTATTTACATTCACTTCTTAATGTCTGAGGATTCACTTATCTCATAATTGAATATTCACTTATTTCATGTGTGAATATTTACTTATTCTACATGGAAGAGTTTTGAAACATGGAATAAGTGAATATTCACTTAAAATAAGTGAAATTTCACTTATTCAGATTTAGAGAGTAAACTTTCTAATTTACTAATTTCCTGACTCAAAAAAATAACAGATTAAAATTAGGCTGCGGTTACACCTCTGCAGGCAGCCTGCCTGCCTGCAGGTTGTCATGGTAACGTACAAGAGTAAGAGAGTCAGTGACTTCAAACTTCTCCCTTATTCTCGTTGCTCCTGCCTGCGCAGGCAGGCAGCCTGCAGAGGTGTAGCCGCACCTTTATGCTTTGGAAGTCGAAATTGTGTGAATAAATTATTTGTAACTCGAAATCTTCGTTAAGTTGAAAACTCAATAACTCGAAGTTGTTTGCATTTTCCTTGAAATTCGAGTTATCGAGGTTCCACTATATTAAACAAAAATTTTTAAATGTACAGTAAGATCCTATTGCAAACTTATGGTAATCTCACGGTGAAATGTTATGGTAACCTTACAATGTAACATTAGAAATGGCGGGACATTTTAACCTTACGATAACCTTACACTGTAATGTTAGTAACTTTACAAGGTTACTTAACATTAGGTTACTGTAACGTTACGTGTTATCTGGATTCATAATCAGTAAAAAATTACAAAAAACTTTCAGTGTGCAATTTCGAAAAAAATGTTTATAATTATAAAATATTTTTTTAAGAAATTTAAAAACAAATAAAAAATAATCTTATTATAAGCTTATTCTGACAGTTTTGCAAATCTGAATTAATTTAAAATGTTTAGGATAAATTAACAATACCAATTTAAGTACACTTAAACTAGTTGCATTCTTCTTTTAAAGAATAAGAAAACTTCTTGTCCTACCTACACGGAAAGTATGTCATTTCAGGCACTTAACGCAATGTTCGATGGTCTCTTAAATTTCTCGATAATGTGCGACTAACAGTTATCACCCAACAAATACGGCACTGATCAGTTTAAATGACGTAAAATTGGTAAACATTTATTTTCTAACAAATTTCCCTCCTTTTTGCAGGAACCTTTTACAAAATATGACAACGTATATCTAACACAAATGTTTTTAATTGTTTGAATTAAAAAGATTTTGTTAATCCATACAGAAACACGGTAGCAGTATTGGAATTACCATAGTAATGTAATGCAAATCATTTTGACAGCTGAGCCTTTACGTTCCCTGCTTGCTTCTGCCCTCTACTGGCAAAATGGCTGTAACACACGTCTTGCCGCCTGTCATTACATTATTTTTGTAATTCCAATCCTGAAATCGCGTTTGTGCATGGATTAACAAAATCTTTTGAATTCAGATAATTAAAAACATTTTTGTCAAATGTACGTTGTCAGATTTTGTAAAAAGTGCTTGTGTGCAGAGAAACACACATAACCTACAAATTTTAGAGACCGTCGAACGCTCTTAAGGTGGGTGCAAAGTAACTGATTGTCGACCGAGGTCAGGGAAGCGGACTTAAAAATTCTTTTGCGCCCCTTATAAATGTCAAGACACATTTCGACTACATAAAAATAGTTTTTATTTAATTAACGAACAGCTTCATTCATTATTAAAACGATTTCACTACTCGTTCCCTCAATGCCATACTTTCTATACAGTTCGGATAAAAGATTATTTTTACAATATGAGCGCAAAGGTGATTACGACGCAGGCGAGATATCGGGACCTCAGGGTGGAGTCCCATTGCAGCGTTTTTCGTTGCGTTTTGTAACTAGACTATGAGTGCAAACAGAGCAACCATATATCTGTATCTCTCTCACACTCATGGCCTAGTTACAAAACGCAACGCAAAACGCTGTCATGGGACTGGACCCTCAGTTTCGTCTTGAGCGCGAAATTGGGTCTCCTAGGTTCCTTATGGAGCTCTCACAGCTCTGCCTGTCTGCGCAGGCAGTAATTGGAGTAAGAGAGAATATCAATTAGAGTGAAAGAAATAGTAAATTAAAATTTGTATGCTGCCTACTAACTGTGAGAGCGCCTTAAGACTAGCTATCGTCCCAATCACCTATTTTGCACCCTTGATACGAAAATAACTATTGTCTGATAATATAAATCAAAATTAATTTCTTCTGATTTAATTAATAATATTTTATCGGATTAATATTATGAATAATAAGATATCTCACTAAAAATTCATGTTTATTAGTATCTTTAATTTAAAAAACATCATATGTATCAAGATTTCAATTTATATTTTGTACATTGTTATTAAGACTTGAAAATAATCAGAAGCCTACGAATCTAAATTACAAAAAAGAAAAACAAGTTATGCTTCGCGTAAGAAGGAAAATGGGATTTAAACAACCGACATCCCTACTCAACGTTGCAGAAATAATATTTTCATCTCTCTTACCTTCATTTACATTATTGAAAGCAGTTATTATCAGGAATAACAAAACAGCTCTAATTTTTTCTAGTAAAAATTTACTAGAAAAATTGAATCAAGTTGACGAAATCTTTTTAGATGGAACCTTTAAGGTAACAATATTTTATTGACATAATTACATTTTTTGACATTATAACATAACATAAGATTTTTTCTTTTAAATCGGAATACTTCCCAGGCGAAAATTTTCAACTGGCGTGGATCCTAGCCCGTACCGTCGTAATGTTAATGTAATGTTACGACCCGAAGCAACCAGCTATGCTTAGCTGCTTACAGAAATCATTTATGATCTTTTGTTTTTAGTTCGTATTTTAGCACTTAAAAGTACTAAAATTACTTAATGTAATGTTACGACCCGAAGCAACCAGCTATGCTTAGCTGCTTACAGAAATCATTTATGATCTTTTGTTTTTAGTTCGTATTTTAACACTTAAAAGTACTAAAACGACTATTTTAACAGTTAATTCAATAATTCTAAGTATTATTTCGAACACCGTACCTTGATAAAAATGTAAACTTGTTCTCGTAATGTGTGGAAATAATTTACACTAATTTGGTTAAAAACTAGAAAGAAAATAGTGAAAAATATTCTTTTAATGATACGTCGATTGTATTAATGAAGATTGTTAATTATTAGTGCAATTTACTTCTTAAATGAAGAAAAAAAGTCTTCTTTTCTTAAACACTGAAGTTAACAACTCAAATTAAACGATCGAAGGCCGACTCACGACACTAGCAGAAACTCACCAGAGTATTAACAATTAAATCGGGATTTATATAGTTCGAAAATTGCTTACTAGATTAGGGATGAGACATGAAAAGTCACGTACTCTTACCGATTCCTAGAAAGCAAGTATTCTACCTGATTCATAGAAATGTTGCACTCCATATCGTTTTTCGGTAATTGCAATTATTGATATTAATACATTCCTGTATATTGCTGATTTATTATAGATGAGCAATATGACCATGAGTGTAGATAATTAACCGTCCACTCTTCACTTATCTTATATTTCTAGATCCCGGTCGAATTATGATTTTTTTTTAAAATGGTAATTCATTTATACATAACTTATTACATTACAATACAAGTTATTATGTTCGCACTATATATATGGGACATTCCACGTCAACCGGGACAAGACTCTGTCAAAAAATATATTGCACCGATTTTAATGGTTGAGGGCTTAAAATCTTCGTCTTCATGCCCTCTATCAAATACAATGTGGTACTTTTGAAAATTCAACATGGCGCTTTAAAAATTCAACATTCAATTCAACATTAATGACTGCATGCCTCTAAATGAAGAAAAACCAAAAAAAGTAAAAAAAACAAAAATTCAAAATGGCGCATCCAATATGGCGGACGATTTAAAAAAAAAATTTCAAACTCATTCAAATCGCTCGAAAATTGTTACTCGGGGGTTTTTGAGGTCGCTGATTACGAATCCGATGTCAGTTTTTAAACATTCAAAATGGCGGCTCCAATATGGCGGACAATAGATGCTAGTAATTAAAAAAATTGACAAAACATTTGTTGCAGCTAATGGTAAATCATAACCTAACCCTGTTAACGCAGAGAGCTTTTTAAATATCATATTCGTAATCACCAACCCCAAAAACCACGAATATACATATTGAAACGAATTTGCATTCGTTTTGAACATTGATATAAAAGTTTAATTTTTTTACTATAATGCATTCACTTTTTCTAAATTTCGCTATTTTAAAGAGAAAATTAAATAATTTTATTCAACTTAATTTATGTAATAAGTAAATTACTTTCATCTCCGAAGCCTTTTCAACATATCTCCAATAGGTTCTACAATAAAATTAAATTTTCATGGTTTTTTTCAAATTCTCAGAAATTTTTTAAAAATATTGTCAGAAAGTACAATGTTTTTTCTATCATTATGTGCATTTTAAATATTTGTAGACCTCACTTTTATTTTTGATAAAAATGTTTAAACTTTGTCTTCAGTTTTAGGTCAAAATTACGTAACAATGATTACCGACATTTTATACATTAAAAATGTCTTAAACAAAATTTTAATGCACATTAAAATAAAGCTGAGAATCTGACGTTAAATTTTCCTATATTATATCTATAAAAAGGAGAAAAATATATAACAGAATGTTTCGATGGTAATATAAAATGAAGGTGTGAGATTTGTATATTTTACTAAAAAACATGTTTTAATTGCGCTCTAATGTATATAAATGTAAAAGAAAATTTATTTTTCATCTCCAAAGCCTTTTTCTTGAAATATGCTAGTTTTTCTTTTGTTTTTAGTATTTACCTGCATTGCTTTGAAAAAATTAACCCAAATTACCATTAAATCAAATACTTTAAATAAATTTATATTTTAATCGAATTGAATATATTTGGTATTAAAATATGCAAATTATTAATTTTTAAGCAGTTTAATTTTATTCTCGATTTCGTGAACGATATTAGCGTGGATTTTTAATAGTAAAGCTCGCCAATTAAATTAAATTAATTTAATGAATCAACAATAATATTTTCGAAAGAAAAAAAAACTTTAATATTTTTAAGAATTAATTTTACGCAACCTAAAAATCTTACTCTTGAGTATGAAATTAAGTAGTTTTAATAGAAAAATCATTATTAATAAAATCAGACGTCTGTCTGTACATTGCTTAAAACTTAAAACTTTTAGCATAGATAGTTGTTATTGACATAAATTTTAATGTATGTATGTATGTATGTATGTCTGTCACAGAAGCTTTGTTTCCTAATAACACAAAAACGCTTCTACCGATTTGAACTAAATTTGGCAGAATGTTAGACCTTAGGCCAAGGAAGATTTATAAATTTACAGATTTGAAAAATATTAATTAGAACTGGAGATGTTCAATTTTTTCAAAAAAGTTCGAAAACCAATGCGGTCCAACATTGGCCCAGTATTGGCAAAGCTTGCATTGAGACTTGGCAGACAATATTAGTCCGACTTTGCGCCGACTCTTGTGGTGTTAACCACGGTTGGACGTCGACTGCCAGATCTCGGCAGACATTAATGGCCCATTATTGGCTGCCAGATCTTAGCAGACATTAATGGCCCAATATTGGCTGCCATTACTCCCACAGTGTTGACAAAATAAAAAAAAATTTTTTATTTAATTAACTAATTAATTGATAATATTTATACGGCTTATTTCCCTAAGTTAAACGCAAACTTACAAATATTTTAAAAATTCTTACCGTTCGCGGGGATCGATACCTGAACCTGTTGCACTACAGCCTAAGACTCTGACCACTCTGCTACTCTGACGTGAAATCGAGGAAGCAAAAATGTTTTGATAAGCTACACTACACTGGCCGATACTGTGCCATTATTGAGCCGAGCTACGTCCCTATATTGGCAATTATAATTTGCCATCATGGATACAAAATGTTATACATTAATGTGCCATTTCTGGGCCAAGCTACGCCCCAATTCTGGCAATTATAATTTGCCATCAAAGATACAAAATGTTTGCCATTAAAGTGCCACTACTGTTCCTTTAATGATCCGATCTTCGTCACATCATTGGCAATTGAATTTTTCCATAAAAGATTTATCAACTTTGCCAATTTTCCATCAAAGATACAAAATCTTTGCCATTAATATGCCAATAATGAGCCATTAATGGACCGATAGTCGGCACATCACTGGAAAATGTCTTTTGCCATTAAAGATTGATCAACTTTGCCGTGAATGTGCCATTATAGGGCCGAGAGCTGGCTCAGTCTTAAAAATTTCGAAAATCTGACCACCGGCGCCATCATTGACCCAGCAATGGGACGTTTTTAACACCAGTAATGACCCAGTAGCTACTGCCAATTCTCGGCAGACATTACTGAACCAATGATGGTCCGTTTTTGCAGTCTTGGCATTTCGCACTTGGGTATACGTCAAGAATATCACAAGAAAAATAGATTTATTAGAAAATATTATAACTAAAAATTGATTTTTCTACAGCTAAGGTCTCTTTCACCGTAGAGCGTAACATATATATAATCTTGCCTTTCGTATTTTATGCATTATTTACTAATAATTATAATGAATTAATGAATATAATAACATAAAACTTAGTTTAGAATTATTTATATCTCATTTACTATTATTGCTTCCTCATATAGAGAAAGTATTATAATACCAAAATTTTTCATGTTCGATTTTTTAACATATCTTTATGTTATTTGACCTCAGGAGTTCAAAAATGACATTTTTAAAAAGCGTCATTTCGTATGTGTGTAAACATCACATTTTCATAAATATCTTCAAATTATAAAAAGCTTTATAATTTTTAAAAAAAATTTTTTAAATTGTAGGTCTCACCTGCGGACATAAAATGAGAGTATTTTGAGATAGATTAATAAAGTTTAATTATTTATTTTTTTGATTTTTAATTTTTCAAAAAAACGTTTTTTTTCAATAAATTTAAAAAAATGTTAGGACACCTATAAATGTTTTTCTCTAATTTCGTAGAGTTTTTTTAGACGCATCTTTTAAGCCCTTAACGAAAATTTTCATCCATATTCACCGGAGATATTAAACTTTAAAAAACCAAAAATTTTGGAAAATAAAACTTGAAAATTTTATTGAAAAATGTAGAAATAACTTTGAAACTATCATTATCATTTTGTAGAGCATTAAAAAACGCTTGGATTGGCCTATTTTGAAAGCTAATTAGATTAGATATAAAAAAGTTATTCATATTTTAAAAAACAGAAATTGTAATGCAAAAAGAAACAAATTTATTTAATATGGAACTTATAAAAGTCAGTCACTAATTTAAATAGTAATATTTCTACTGACAATTAGTTAAAAATAACTGATTGCCAGTTAAAAAAAACTGATGTTACAGTAAATTTTTTTTTGACTGATTCAATTTATCAAGTTTAACTAATTTTTTAGTTTTTTTACTGTAAATCAGTTATTTTTTAACTAAAAATCAGTTGTTTTTAACTGATTCCGAAGCAAAAAGTCAGTCACTGATTGTCAGTTAAAACCATGATTTTTAACTGATTCAAATTAAGAGTCCATTTTTTATCAAGACTATTAGAAAATGGAATTTTTTACTTAATTTTAGCCTTGAGAGTATGATTTAAATATAAAAATCAATAATTTATAAAATAATTGAATTTTTTTTTGTGAATTTGAAAACTTTTTTTTAAGTAATTACACTTTCTCGAGGAATTCGATTAAATTTTGTATTAAAAATAATCTAAATTCTGCGATGAGAATAAAAAAATAAAAATAATGGAATTATTGTGTAGAAATTTAATAAAAAAAATTTGAAAATAATTAAATTTATATAACATTTTCATTAAATTAATTTTATTTAATTGGCGAGCTTTACTATTAAAAATCCACGCTAATATCGTTCACGAAATCGAGAATAAAATTACACTGCTTAAAAATTAATAATTTGCATATTTTAATACCAAATATATTCAATTCGATTAAAATATAAAATTATAAAGAAACAAATTTATTTAATATGGAACTTGAATTTTTAATGAAATAAGAAGAAAAAATTATTACGGCAAATGAGAATAATTGTTAAAAATTTATATTTTATTATTATTAACATCTCTATGAGGAAGCAAAGTGTATAAGGATGTAACAATAAATAATATTAAATAAATTAATAAATAATTAAGTAAATTGAATTAATTAATCTTAATTAATTATTATCTTAAAATTATGATAAATTATATAGTTCTTAGACGGTAGAATGCCTCTACCGCTCCGGTTGCTAGACGAACGAATAAGAGTACAACACCAGCCGCGGCTGGTCGGTAGGTGCCATAAATGTTGATCTGGCAGTCGGACCAAATCCTGTACCACCGACAGTAGAAAAACTGTACCAAAAGACGGTTCCAACTTTTTACCGCACCAACAGCAATTTTGTACCAATTCGGATGTTAAATAACTATTTAACATCTGAATCAGTACTATTTAACAATATCGTATTCGTCCTACTTTTCCGCCTAGGGGGTAGTAGAAAATATGGGTATCATTGAATCGCAATAATTAAACTAATTAATTAAAATATACGTTACGAAATATCTTTAATACTAAATTAATGGAATTGTATTTATAATAAATATATAATTATAGGTTACTCCTAGAGTTCCAAAAGTTTGTCAACTTTATACTATAATGATGAGAATTATGGATAAGGTAAATTGTATACACACAAAAAGAAATTTATTCTAAAATTAAATGATAAACATTCATATATGTAAAACAAAGTGAAATTTTGATATATGAAGCAGAGATTAAGTAATCGTTAAATATA
This sequence comes from Leptopilina myrica (nomen nudum), assembly GCA_032872475.1. Taxonomy (NCBI): domain Eukaryota; kingdom Metazoa; phylum Arthropoda; class Insecta; order Hymenoptera; family Figitidae; genus Leptopilina; species Leptopilina myrica (nomen nudum). The sequence goes on from JAVJHR010000012.1 coordinate 144,854, forward strand.
ATACACATATAAAGATATGTATATATGCATATATCCACAGAGAAAACTTAATTCTAAATAAATAGCGTATGATATTTATTTTAAAGTACAATCAAAATGATACCTCTGAGCAATTCAATGGTAAGTGATCATAGAAATTTTTTTCTAATATGGGATTTGGATGAAACTGTACTTTATTGTTTTCTTGAATACCACTTAAAAAATAGTGCAACTTTTTTGAAAAAATATTTATTAACCCCTTAAGGACGGGAAGGACAGTTTTTTATTGAAGATTTAAGGTCACTGTTCTCTGTATTCATGTAATGTAAAAATTTGACCAGAATCATTCCTAAAGGCTTTTTTTGTTCTCTTTCAGAACCCGACCTTCAAATTGCAATAAAATAAAATTTAAAAAAGTTGTGGCCATTTTTTAAACAAAAATACGAAATTTTTACAGTTTTTTGTCAAAGAAATAATTTTTTCATAGAATATAAGTTAAAATATAAGCTGCTGACCTAGAAATATCGCGTACGCAATATCCAAGCTTTACTAAAATAAAACTTTTTAAAAAAAATTTTAAAATGATCGTTTTAAAATGGCGATGAAAGGAATATTTTCAAATAAATTTATAATTTTATTAACGAAAACAAAAAAAAAATTTATTCTCGTGTCACTTATTATTCGAATGTTTTTGGAGTCGCTAATTCCGAATCTATTGTCCGTTTTTTAAAATTCAAAATGGCGGGTCCAATATGACGGTCAAAGTTTTTAAAAATTTGTCGTAGTCATTTAAATATCGTTGCTCGAGGGTTTTTGGGGTCGGTGATTACAAATCTGATGTCAGTTTTAAAAACTCTAAAATGGCGGAACCAATAGGGCGGCCAAAGTTTTAAGAAATTCGTCGTAGTCACTTAAAAATCGTTACTCAGGGGTTCTTTGAGTCGGTGATTACGAATCTTATGCCGGTTTTTCAAAATTCAAGAAGGTAGTGTGTCTTCAAATGTGAACCGAGAATGTCTAAAAATTAAGTTAATTGCCACTTGCAATGTAGCTAATCTTTCTCAGATAAAGTAACAAATCAGGAATACAAAGAAACTATCTAAGTAGATGTGATAATTAAGCTACTTTTTAGGAGTAGTCAATAGAAGTACTTTTTGGCTGCCATATTGGATCCGGCATTTTGAATTTTTTAAATCCGACATCAGATGCGTAATCACAGACCCTAAAAACCTCCGTGTAACGATTTTTAAATGACTACGACGAATTTTTAAAAACTTTGGCGCCATATTGGAAACGCCATTTTGAATTTTTAAAAACGGACAACAGATTCGGAAATTTTTAACAGGTTTTTTGATAAATGTTCATAATTAATAAATATGTCAACAATATATTTTACGATTTTTTTAAATTTATTGTTATTTAAAAAATGTTCAATAACAAAAATTCAAAAATAAGGCTCGAGATATCGATAGAGAATTTAATAACGAAGATTTCACGCGCTGGACATTTTATTTTTTTTTCACGTAAAGTTATTGCCCCATAATTAAATTTACAGGCAGTATTTTCTACATTATAGACAATATATAAAAAAAATTTGAAATCGAAGATATATTTTTTTCAAAATTTGAATTCAAAAATTTTTTTGAAATTTTTTTCCTTTTTTTTTCTTAAAAGTACTTCTTATTATGAGTAATTTACAAAAAAAATCATATTAATCGGTCAATAAGAAAACAAGTTATATGTCTTTTTTAAAAAAGCGATCAAAATTTTGAGTAAAAGGTAACACAAAAAAATTTGAAAATTTTGAAAATACTTTTATACATTTTTATTCTGTGCATATAAAGGAACAAATTAAGAAAGTATTTTTAAAATTGCTAAAATCATCCGAAATTCTTATGATCACTTGGCGTGGAAATACTCAACTGAAACTATTAATTATTTAAACCTATATTTTACTTTATATTGTTAACCAATTTTGTACACATTACACTTAAAACTAAATTTGAAAAATCTCGCACATAGAAAAGCTCGAATCATGAAACTTTATGATGAAAATGAAATATAAGGAATAATGGGGCAAGGATAGTTTAGTAAAAATTGGAAATCAATCTCCCACCATTTGCCAAAAATCTACTAAATTCTTCCCACCATTATTTATTACATTATATTTTCTATCTCCTTATGTTGAAATCTCCAACAATTATTCATTTTTAATTAAAGCCAAAATAAATTTGATTTTCAAAAATTTTTGTATTTTTTATATTTTTCTTCTAGACATCCGCTTATTTTATCCTTTCAAAAATTTTAACAGTATTTGATAAATCCCATGTTCATTAAGTATTTTAGTTTCTTTAACTTCTTCCTCCAGTTGTATCATTTTACTTTTTTATACACCGATCCTTCTTAATGCCTAATATATACTCATTCTTCGTTCTTCTTTTTTTTTCTTTTTTTGCTTATATGAATTCATAATTAAAATCCATTGAAAGTTTGTCTTCTAAATATTTAACATCTTTTTCTCTAAACCAAATTTCTATAAGAGTTTATTTCAAATAGGCTGTTGGAGCTGTCTTCATTTTAATGACACGCAGATCAAGTGATTTGTATACAGCAGTTTTTGAAAAATTAAATGAGTTTTGCCCAATGCTAAAAGAAAAATTACGAAATGTAATGGGAGACTGCGAAGCAGCTGTCATGAAGAGCATAAGGGAAACTTATTCAAATGCCTTATTCAGAATCTGTTGGTTTCATTCATCGAAGGTAAAATCCATTTAAAAAATTGTACCATACACCCTAGAATGGATTTTTTAGAAACTCGAAAATACAGTTAGGGAGCGTTCATAAACTACGTAGCATGCTAAGGGGAGGGGGGGGGGGTTCGGCGAAAGTCTACTCTTGTCTACGTGTGGGGAGGGGGGGGGGAGATCGACTCTTACTACGTAATTATTACATATAAGCTAAAATTAATTTTGCGCCTTTTAAAAATGCGCGGGACCGAATTGTCACAATGGAAGAGGAATTGTCAGTGATAACAGATTTACGGGAATGGTTGGTCTCACCGTTCACCGAAAATTTCTGACAAATTTATAATTTTTAAAAATTTTATTAAAAAACTTTTAATTTGTTAAATTTTAAATGTTGCTATATGCCATGGCATATAGCAAGAATACAATATTTTATTCAGAATATTTGACATTGTTTTTAATTTAACTTTTATTTGTTTTTAATGCAAATATATAACTAAATATGCAGTTTGGAAAAAAAACTACGTAACACACGGGGGAGGGGGGGGGGTTCAGCAAAAGTCTACGTTAGTCTACGTAGGTGGAGGGGGGGGGGTCAAAAAGTGACAAAAATAGGTCTACGTAGTTTATGAACGCTCCCTTATACCCAGGTGCGAATTTTCGGTTGGCCCATAGTTGGGCCAACTTTTACAAGGTCGGTCCAACTTCTCGTGCCAGAGGTTGGGCCAACCATACAGATGATAACGGTTGGCCGTCTAATGGCGACGATGGTTGGCCCGACAAGTCATAAGGAAGTTGGCCCAACTTAAAATGCATATGTTGTGCCAACTATACATTTCAATGGTTGGTCCAAAGACTGACGCCAAAGTTGGCACAACTTTAAATGCGTAAGTTTGGCCAACTTTAACAGCCAGAGGTAAAAAATTATTAAAAAACTAAATTATTTAAACAATTAACACGTTATTATTAGCGGGAACATCAGATATAACCTTTCCCTATTATTATTAAATACAATCTCATACATACATTTTCGAAAATATCTAACGCTCGCTGGGATCGAACCCCTAACCTAACGCGCCGAAGACTTATACACTGACCACTACGCTACGCTCACATGGGAATCCATACCGTTAAATGTATATTAAAGCTGCAACAGTCGGGCCAACCGTGGCCCAGAGTTCGGCCAACCGAGAAAGTTTAAGTCATTTAAACTGTTAATCACAAAGTTTTGCCAACCGTCGGGCCAACCGTGGCCCACAGTTAGGCCGACCAAGAAAGTTTAAGTTATTTAAACTGTTTTTCACAAAGTTTTGCCAACCGTCGGGCCAACCGCGGCCCAGAGTTAGGCCAACCTAAATTTGTAAGTCATATGAGATACGTTCCCCATAGTTGTGCCGACCTTTGTCGCCAAAGTTGGCCCGACGGTTGGTTATACTCTGCATGTAATGGTTGGCTTGCAAAGTCGGGCCAACTGTGGGCACTAGTACTTGCCAAAGTTGGGCAAACTCTGGCAACCAAAACTTCGCTTGCCAAAGTTAGGCCAACTGTGGGCCAACCTTCAAACTCTGGCGGCCAACCTAAATTCGCACCTGGGTATATTTTTAGGTTTTTGGTTACACACTTTTTTCAATAAAAGAAAAATGTATATGGGTAGCGATTTTTATCTTATTAAATTCAAAAATATATAATTTAAAAGAGGGGTACATAGTTATTTTTAGAAAAATTAAAGAAATCGATTTTTTTCACTTCCAGTTGTTAAGTATGATCTCCTATCAGACTCGCTATATTTTCTCATGTAATTTTATGTACTTCGTCAAGAAACATTGACAGGAAATAATTTAATATTATATTATTATATATAATATTAAATTAATATTATTTATATTTTATTTATTAACCCTTTAACGACGAGATGTGCTGCTTTTCAACATGAATTTCAAACGCCTACAATTAGTAGAAAGAAGCCATAACATTTTTTAAAAGTCCATATCCTACTATTTTTGGGATCGCTCTTTCGAATGGCGTGGTCAAAATTTTCAAAAAATGATAATAAACCCATCTTTTTTTCAAAAATACTTAAAAATGTCAAGTTTTGTTAATGCAATTTTTATTAAAAGAATTTTTTTCTCCGCCATAACATTTTTTAAATAGAACAAAAAGTATCAGAAACAAACATGTTCCCGATAGATGTACTTGAAAAATATCCATTTCTAATTTTTATTTTTTTCGATTTTGAATTTAAAATGGGCCTTGAAGGAGAAAAAAATTTCCTAAATTATGTAAGATTACAAACTTTTTCAAAATTGCTCAAATCTAATTGAAATTTGTTACTTGGGGGTTTTGGGGGTCGCTGATTACGAATCTGAAGTCAGATTCAAAAAATTAAAAATGGCGGATCCAATATGGCGGTTGAATTTTGTGAAACTCATTGAATTCAGTTGAAACTCGTTAACCGGAGGTTTTTGAGGTCGCTAATCACGAATCTGAAGTCAGATTAAAAAAATTAAAAATGGCGGATCCAAAATGGCGGCTTAATGTTTCAAAATCACTCAGATTTGCTTGAAATTTATTACTCGGTGGTTTTTTAGGTCGCTAATTACAAATATGAAGTCAGATTCAAAAAATTCAAAATGGTAGATCTAAAATGGCAGCTTAATTTTCAAAAATTACTAAGATTTGCATGAAATTTGTTACTTGTTCGGAAAAAGAATTGTTTCAAAAAAGTGCATTGTACAAATTAATAATTTTTAATAAAAAGTTGAAAGAAGTAAATGATAAAATTAAAAAAACAAAAAAATTTTTTTAAAAAATTAAAAATCACTGAAAAAGTACCAAAAAAAATGATTAATTATTTAAAGGCTAAAGACGACTTCATATTCAAAATCACCGACCCCGAAAATCCCAGAGAAACAAATTTCATGCAAATCTCAGTAATTTTGAAAATATAAGCTGAAATTTTAGATCCGCCATTTTGAAGTTTTTAAATCTGACTTCATATTTGTAATCTGCGACCTAAAAAACCCCCGAGTAACAAATTTCAAGCAAATTTGAATAATTTTGAAAAATTAAGTCGCCATTTTGCATCCGACATTTTGAATTTTTTGAATCTGAATTCAGATTCGTAGTCAGCGACCCCCAAAACCCCCGAGTAACAAATTTCAATTAGATTTGAGCAATTTTGAAAAAGTTTGTAATCTTATGTAAATTTAGGAAATTTTTTTCTCCTTCAAGCCCCATTTTAAATTCAAAATCGAAAAAAATAAAAATTAGAAATGGATATTTTTCAAGTACATCTATCGGGAACATGTTTGTTTCTGATACTTTTTGTTTTATTTAAAAAATGTTATGGCGGAGAAAAAAAATTCTTTTAATAAAAATTGCATTAACAAAACTTGACATTTTTAAGTATTTTTGAAAAAAAGATGGGTTTATTATCATTTTTTGAAAATTTTAACCACGCCGTTCGAAAGAGCGATCCCAAAAATAGTAGGATATGGACTTTAAAAAAATTTTATGGCTTCTTTCTACTAATTGTAGGCGTTTGAAATTCATGTTGAAAAGCAGCACATCTCGTCATTAAAGGGTTAATAAAAAATATTCTACTTTACACAATTTGGAAAAATAAAAAGTACACATAATGAACGTAAAATTTAATACCTTCATTTGTTTAAATATCAGTCAGCTCGAGAATATTGGGAAGGCAAGTGTGGATTAAAGAAAGTTAATAAACTTATTCTGGAAATGGCATCAAACTTACCATTACTTCCAGTTCATAAATTTTCAGAAGGTATTGATGAAATAGAAAAGGAAATAATCAATTACGATCAAAAGTATCACGAAAAATTAAGAAAATTTATTAAATATTTGAGAAGATATTGGGTCCCAAAAAAAAGAAATTATTGTGTCGGAGATCTTGCTCAAAGAACAAATAATTTAAATGAGTCAGCAAATAAGAGACTTTTCACTCGATTAGGAGGATTGCATCCAGGAATCTGGAAATTCATAAGTAAATTTGTCAATGACTCTTTACATATATTAAATACTTTTCGAAAGATTTATTTTCATTATTTACAATTGGTTGTAAGCCAATTTTTGAAGCCTGAAAAATTTAAACACAATAAAATTTTTTTTTTTCTAAAGTGTAATAATATACCTTAATTTTATAAGACTTTATTTCTCAAGCATATTCGTATGGTCAAATATAATTTTTAAAAAACTTACCTTACAGTTTCTTTAAAGAGTACCATTGAAGATGAAGAGATTCGAATGAGAAATTTAGAACAAGGATTTGTAGATGGAGAATTCTTAACACGCAATGATATCCAAAGAGATAACATAATTCGAAATGCAATACAACAATTGGAAAACGGATGGTAAAATTAAAATTCCAAATAATTTAAAATATAAATTCTATTAATATATATTTCCTATGTGGGTAAGAATTTCTCAAACGGTTCACTTTAAAAAAAAATATTTTTTTTCCATCCAAAATAATTTTTTTTACTCCTGGTAGAGCAAGAAAAATACCCTGAAAATTGTAGACCAAAAAAAATATTTTTGTTAATATTATTAACAATTTAGTTTTTTTGTAGTCTTAAATTAAAAATTTTTTTTCTCGAAATCCAGTTGACCAATTTTAAAAATTCAAAAGGGGTTTTCTTCTTCTTGAAACAAAGTATTTGAAAATAATTTTTGTTTATAAAAAAATTAATTTTTAATAGTTTTTTTTATATAATTTGTTTATAAATTGTTAATAACAAATTGTGTTCTGCGCCTCCTAGAAAAAAAATAAAAATTGTATTGTATTGCCAATATCCCCCTGAGAAAAAAAAACGTTTAGAAAATAAATGTACATCAATTACAAAAAAAGTTATTAAATAATTAGTGCCGTGGTACAGAACGATATATGACTCGCAAGCACGGCTCTCATGGCACCTGTGTGCACTGGCGCTACACTATAAGTTTGTACAAATCCTAACAATCTCAATATTTAAGGAAAAAGTAATACAGTTTAATTATTCGTATATTTATATAACATTTTGTTTAAAAAATACTAATATTACAATCTTAAACCTTTGAAACTTTCAGTTTAATTTAAGATAGAATTTTATATACTTAACATGCTCTCTGAAAATAACTGAAGCGTTTGTTTATGTTTTCGGAGACGCTCTACAAGATTCCGTTTTCAGATTTTAAAAATTATCGAAAAGAAAATTAAATATAGCAAATTTTATACATCAAATTATGGAAAAAAAAATTTCAATAATTTTTTTTACTGAGGAAATTTTTTTAAATGAATACAAGTGTCATAAATTGGCACAAACTTATGAAACTTTCAAAATAAGCAATAGCGGAAATAAAAAAACAAAATGAAGGTTTCAAAATGGCGATAATTTTATTAAAAATTAATCAATTCATTTTATGTTGCACCGATTTAGACAACAGCTACGAAATATAATATAAGTTAGTGTTTATATGTTTTTCATGTCGCTCATCACGAATAAATACTCGTATTTTCAAAATTCAAAATAGCGGACCCAATATGGTGGACAAAAAAATGACACAGGCCAACAAGTTTTAGATCCAGAAACCGAACAAGTCATTTCCAATGTATTTTGTCACCCTGAGTTCAAAATTGCTCTATCGCGTCAGGATTCTAAGATATTCTAACCTAAATGAATGAAAAAGGCCATTTTAAGGAACATTCGTATCTTATTAATAGTATATTAAGCAACAAGGTACGTAAAGGTAGCCATTTATTTACGGTGATTTTTGTGACACGAGTGGAGGTCGAGGGCGCCCCGAGACCGGAACGAGTGGCACAAAAATCATCGTAAATAAATTGGCAACCTTTAAGTCCCGTGTTACTTACGATATTTTTTATTCCAAAGGCACAAAAGTGGTGATTTCAGATAGCAGACGACAGGGAGTAAAAGTCATTCACTTGTTCGACTTGTATGAAAATGGCGGCCTTTTTTCCCATGAGCACAAATAACGCATGTGACTAGCTGTTTTTTTTGCCCATGGGAAAAAAAAGGTCGCCATTTTTATTCAAGTGGACAAATGAATGGCATTTAGTTCCTGTCGGCTGCTATCTAAAAACGCCTATTTTGTGCCTGAGGTATGAAAAATAAATTTTTTTTTAATATTCGAACGAGTTTAAAAAAAAATAACATTATTCACCTTTCGAAATTTTCTAGACCAGATCCGATCTGACTTTTTTCTCTAAGTTACAACAATTTAAAGTTTTGGGTTACACGACTTACCAACTCTCAAGGAACAGAGAAATAATTGGAAAGAACTTTAACTTTAGCATGATATTCTTGAAGTCTTTTGACTCACTTATTATGAAACCGTTGTCAGATTTTCGAAATTCAAAATGATGGATCAAATATGGGGCGGACATACTTTTTAAAAATTCAACGAATCTCCTTGAAACTTTTTACGCGGGGGTTTTTGAGGTCAATAATTTCAAAGCCGATGTCAGATTTTAGAAATTCAAAATGGCGAATATAGTTTTTAAAAATTTAACGGAATCACTTAAAACTCTTTACTCAAAAGTTTTTCAGATCGCTTATTACACTTTTTTATCAAAACGATTAAGCATGACATCATCAGAGTCGCAATAAGCGAAATCAAAAACCCTCGAGTAAAGAGTTTCAAGCGATTCCATTAAATTGTTAAAAAATATTTCCGCCATATTAGATCCGCCATTTTGAATTTCGAAAATTTAACATCGGATTTGTAATAAGCAACCTTAAAAACCCCTGAGTAAAGAGTTTCAAGCGATTCCGTTAAATGAAAAAAAAAATTCTGCCATATTTGATCCGCCATTTTAAATTTCAAAAATTAGATCTGAAAAACATTAAGAATCAGATGTTTCAGTTAAAGTACTTTACAATTATTTTTTTCTTACTTTTTCCAGTTTTCAAGTCGTGTATCCTGAACTTGAAATTATTTCTTAGAAAAAGAAAGTCGGATTGGATCAGGTCTAGAAAATTTTGAAAGGTGAATAATTTTACCTTCTTTTAAAACTTGTTCTAATGTTAAAAATTTTTTCTGTAAACTTTATTGAGAGTAGAATACTGCCAAAAATGGCCTTTTTCACTTTTTTAGGTTAGAATATCTAAGAATCCTGACGTGATAGAGCAATTTTGCTGCCAGTTTTGGATTCAGAGTGACAAAATACATCGTTAATGACTTGTCCGGTTTTTGGGCCTGACAAAATCTTAAATTTTGTAAGCCTATGTTATTTAAATTTACCAAATTTGTTTGAAACTTGTTACCCATGGGTTTTTGGGGTTGCTGATTGTCAATCTACAAGTGAATTTTCAAAATACAAAATAGCGGATCTAATATGTCCGACAAAAATTTTTTAAATCAATTCTAGTACACAACGAAAAAATTGTTGGTCTGAATCTAGTTGGCTTAGCTTTGATAAATTGTTTCAACACTATCTTAGCATAAGACTGAATATTGCAAAACTTATATTATGACATTGTTGTTGAAAGAATTTGAGATGACAGTTAAGGAGTAGTTAACCAATATTATGTAATTTTAAGGTATTTGTCGCGTCGATTCATTTTCGTTAGATTTTTTTTAAATTTCACTTAATTATTCATTGGATATTTATCTACAAAATAAGGCCTATTAAAATAAAATTGAATGTCTGTAAGACTCAAAAAATGAAATCAAAGTTTCTATCTTTAACATGTGCGCAGTATAAGGAAAGCATGAGTTTATTACAGATTTTTAATTTTTGCACTTATAGAAATCGTCAGATTTTGAAAAAAACTAAAGTGTTATTTATTGAATTAAAATGAACTGTTATAAAAAATATAAACATTTTTTACCGTTCCTTTTAAAAGATATTTAATGTCAAAACTTCAAAAATGATGTTTTAAAGGAGAAACGAATTCGTAAACGTAACAACAAGTGTGTGAAACTCGTGAAACTGTACTTGCGCAAAAGTTTTTCAGAAACTCGCATTCAAAATCATTTTATAAGTATAGTCGTCTGATATAAACTTTTAAGACTGACCAGTTACGTGACAAATATCATTAGAAAAAACTTTTCCACCCATAATCCACTTATATTAATTATAATTTTCAAACTTAGTTTGTTTATCTGCGTAGTTTTTATACATATTCACATAACTTATTTGAGTAATGAAATTTAAATAATTTTTGTCTTTTATATTGGGTCCGCCATTTTATATTTTTAAAATCAAATTGCAGATTCATAACCAGTGACCCCAAAAACCCCTAAGTAACAAAATTCAAGCAAATCGAGTAAATTTTTAAAAATTTCGTCGGCCATATTAGATCCGACATTTTGAATTTTGGAAACCCCAGTTATTATTAAAAAAATTTTCTTTTTTTCCCAATTTGATGCATACAATTCGCCATATTTAATTTTCTTTGCGATGAATTTAAAAACCCATGTCTTTAATTTATCATTGATATTACATTAATAATTTTAAAAGGGGATATTTCATGGGTCACAGTTATATAAAAGAATATATATATATTATGTTCTCTGTACTATATGAATAAATAAAATGATTAAAAATAATAACAATGTATTATTTCAATAGGTCAATAAAAGAATTTCTATGCATGTTCAATAATGAGAAAGAGTAATGAGTCAAAATAACATGTTTTATAATGAGTCAATTAAAACAAATATGAAGAAGCAAAGTGATTCAAATATCTGCCATCATTGAATCTGAAATAAAGAAGTACTTAGTTTAAACTATTAACTTATGTTACAAAACAATAATTTGTTAATTTACCGAGCTTTTGTTATTATTTATTGAATTTATTTATTTTTATTTTTTACTTGGCCTCTGTAACATATAATAATCTAAAACTATATTAGCGCGCATAATTTTCTATTATTTTAAACTGTTTTCATTTACGCCCCTTCATACAACAATACACACTTATATTGCATTTCCTTAAATCTTAATAATTACGCTTAATAAATATAAAATTTAGTAAGTTGTTGGAAATATATTCTTTCATTGTTTAATATTTGTTGATAATATATATGATCGTGGAAGATAAGATCTAAATGAACAATCTACACAAAATTCACTGCGGATCGTATCACAAACAAAGAGAGTGCGTATATCTTCGGTTGGCGCATCTAGGGTTTGCCAACTTCAATATATGTTATCAACAAATAAACATACCCTAAACTTCTTCGATTTTACGCATGATTGAGCGTCAATATACAATTTTTTTTTTTTCTCATAATTTTTCAAACTGAAACATCCCAAAACATCAAATTATTCATAACTTCAATAACTTTTTTCTATTTCTTTGTTAGCTCAAGCATCACCATGATTTATAGGGTGATGAAATAGGGCAGACGGGGGCGTAATGGATCACTTTTTACTTTTTGTTGCTTAACTTCGTCATTCTTGCTTTAATAAAAATGTCATCATATGGAAAATTTACCCTTAGATCTTAGCTTTCAATTACAAAAAGTACGCTCTAATATCACTTATACTTTATTTCTAGAACAATGTTTTTAGAGAAATGCAACCCAGGCGGAAATTGACCACTGGCATCGTACCGCGCCTGTACAGACGTCGGTAAGACTGTACTGACATTCGTTTCCGCGATTACAACCGGGACTCGGTGCAGGCTGTTCTCCTGGAACATGACAATGTGTTTGTTAGTGGGCTGCGCGTCCGGCTTCGGTAATAAATTTTGATGCCGCCGAACAACCGGCGTTTGTACCGGTCATTCGCCCGCTCTAGCAACCGCGGCGGGCCAAATATTCTTTGAATGTCGACTCGCTTCAGCGGACCGGCGTTCTTCTGGCCTTCGCCCGTCTTTTTTAGCCAGACTAAATATATATTTTCTATTGAAAAATAAAATAAAAAAATATTTCATTAACTATGCATGGTGCATGTTAATTTAATATTTATTTATAGATCTTTACCAGCATTTTTAACACATTCTACATTTTTTTTTTACACATATTAAAATTCTTAAACGGCTCGCAAGTGGATACGAAGCCCAAGCTATTCCTAATCGGAAGCACCGAAGTCTAACACGCTAACCACTACGCTATTCGCTCGCAATGCGGATCTGAGCATAATAATGTCGATATGTAATCCCGCTACGAAGCAAACAATAAATAATACTTTTTCAAACATACTATTGGGATATTTTAAAGCATTTTATGAATATTGATGTAAATAAATCTAGTGTTTTAATAAAATATTTTTAAATTTTATTATTTTTTTAATTATTACTATTATTATTATTATTATTATATTTATTTATTATTTTTATTATTCATTTTTTTTATATATTATAAATAATTATCTGTATACATTTATTTATAAATATTTAAAAAATTTGATTATAACAAAAAAAATTTAATTCTTTAATATAGTTGTTAATTAATAAATAAAAATACTAATTAAAACCTATTTTTCAAATCTCAATAATTTTTAAAAATTGAATTTTTATATTCTATTGTATTGTTAAATTCTTCTTTTTAATATTTTAAACTTTAAATACAATTATATCCTCCTACAATAAATTTTTTACAACATTAATAGAAGCATAAAAAATTTTTATTACTATAATTATTATTTTATTAAATTTTTATTGAAACAATAAGACTATAGCTAAATTTTTGCAATTGTAAAAGAAAAATTCAATTTTTCTGAAAATTATGAATAATGTGTTAATTAAAAAAAAAATTATTTTAGAAAAACATTAAAATTTTTTTAGAAAAACAATGACGATAGCCATAGTTCTTAGATATTATTATTAATTGAAATCTTAATAATAAGAACATAAATGATATTAGTCCGCAGTCGGTAGAATGTTTGTACCGCTCGGGTTGTCAGACGGACGAATGCCAGTACAACGCCGGTTGTTCGGCGGCATCAAATTTGTATCGAGCTGGACGTACAGCCATTACAACACATAGTCACGTTCCAGTAGAATACCTGCACCGCTCCGGTTGCCAGGCGGACGAATGCCAGTACAACGCCGGTTGTTCGGCGGCATGAAATCTGTACCGAGCCGGACGCATAGCCATTATAACACAGTATAAATTTTGATCCGGCGGTCGGATCCGTCTTTGTACAGCGCCAGCAGACATTAACACCCGAATCGGTACAGACTGCCTGTACCGGCATTGACTCTCCAAATCAATCGGCGCGGATTCTTGACGGTTGGTTGATCCGGCATTCGTCCGACTTTTCCGCCTGGGAAGGTGAGTAATTTGGCCTCGGGCCGGTGCGTATTGAATCAGCAATGAAATTATAAATTTTATCATGAATTATTATTTTATATAGACAATTTTGATTTCTATTGTACATATATGACAAAGAATATTTAAAATGGAACATATGTAGACGTCCGCATGAAAAGGGGACACTTTGGCACTATTGGACTTATTTATATGGGCGAATTCCTGCCAAAATTCGGAAAATTTTGAGTGGTCTTAGGGAGCGTTCATAAACTACGTAGCATGCTAAGGGGGAGGGGGGGGGGGTTCGGCAAAAGTCTACTCTTGTCTACGTGGGGGGAGAGGGGGAGATCGACTCTTACTACGTAATTAATACATATAAGCTAAAATTAATTTTGCGCCTTTTAAAAATGCGCGGGACCGAATTGTAACAATGGAAGAGGAATTGTCAGTGATAACAGATTTACGGGAATGGTTGGTCTCACCGTTCACCGAAGATTTCTGACAAATTTATAATTTTTAAAAATTTTATTAAAAAACCTTTAATTTGTTAATTTTTAAATGTTGCTATATGCCAAGAATACAATATTTTATTCAGAATATTTGACATTGTTTTTAATTTAATTTTTATTTGTTTTTAATGCAAATATATAGCTAAATATGCAGTTTAGAAAAAAAACTACGTAACACACGGGGGGAGGGGGGGGGGGTTCAGCAAAAGTCTACTTTAGTCTACGCAGGGGGAGGGGGGGTCAAAAAGTGACAAAAATAGGTCTACGTAGTTTATGAACGCTCCCTTACAACCTCTTTTTTTAACAATAACAAAATAATGGATCTCCAACAAAGTGGTCCCTTTTCTAAAAATACGCGTTTTAATTAATTAATAAATAAGTTTGATTAATTGCGTAAGTAACGTAACTTACGTAAGTTACTGTAGTTACGTCATATACTCTGGTTACTTACGTTGCTCTAGTGACGTAAGTCAGGGGAAATTGACAAATCATTGATTTATGTTTTTTCAAATTTTAAATGCAAAATCCATTTTCTTAAAAAATCTATTCTCTAGTTATTTTTTTTATAAAGGATTATCATAGGTACTTATTAATATATAAATTACAAGAAATTAAACATTTGTTACAAGTAATTTTGAGAAATATATATAAAAAAACAAAGACAAAAAATTTACGTTCAAGCGTCAAAATCACCTTTTCTACTATATTTTTAACAATAATAATGAATAACAATGAAACTTGGTTCAAACTTACAGTATGCTAAGTTCATTATTTTGACCAAAAACCTAAATTACTCTGATTTACCACTTTTGAATAAATTAAAGTGATCCATTACGCCCCGGAGTGCGATTTTGTAATTTCACTTTGACTTTGACTTTGATTTACAATTTTATGAAAGACAATTAATGATACGGCATTTTAGACGTTTACTTGTACTTGTTATTCGTACAATAGTTTTATAAAATTTTAAATTAAAAACAAAGTCAAAGTTAATGTCAAATAAGCAATGCCAAAGTAAAGTCAAAGTGAAATTACAAAATCACATCCCCGATCTCCCCTACTACAAACTAAAATACAAAAGAAACAAGCCGATATAGAAGTGGCTATTGCCGAGTTAAAATTAAAAAGAACAGTGAAAGCTGACTCTAAAAACATAGTTACTGGTCCAAAAACGTATCCAGGAAATCCGCTCAATATAACCTTAATACGAAGCAGAGCATATAATTTTCAAAAAATTACGCACTTCATAGCACAACGTCACTATATTATAGTCAGCCCAACTATCAGTCACAGTTGGGCAGACGGTCAGGTAAACTTTGGACGCCAAAGTTAAAAAAAACCGTTTTCTTGATGGTCGAACAAACCGTCACCCACAGTTGGGCTAATAGTCAGTATGATTGTAGTTTATAAAAGTATAACGCTCCCTACTGAAAATCCCCGTGCAATATCTTGTACAGAAAATTGTACAAGAACCTGTATTTGTAAATTTTTCGCTTTTGAATCAAGGTTCATGTACAATTTCTTGTACGAGATCCTGTACAAAAATGTGTACATGCACAAGATCCTGTACAAGTTCTTGTGTAGATAATATTTTTTCTTATTTTTTATTAATTTTTTTATTTATGCAAAATATAAGAAAATTTTTAACATTGTTGTTAGAGACTTTTTGCATTTACGATTTAAAAACAACTGCGCAGCTGTAGAAGCCATAGAAAACTACTGCGCAGCCATTATAGTTATTAATTAATTTGAACATGTACAGAATATCGTACAAGAAATTGTACATAAACCTTATTGTTCGAACTCGAAAAAATTACTTGTGCAAGTTTTTGTACAAGATCTTGTACAAGAACTTCCCAGAAAACAAACGTGCGTCGCACGATGTCCGTCTCGCGTGAATGGCACTTGTGCGTGCAGACTGCGAGCAAATTACAATCACGCACGTGATTAGCACAAATGCGCACACTCAAGCTATTCATATGCTTAGCGTTTCACAGAAACGAACGAAATGATTGCTTTTTGTGCCACATATGCGGGCGCATCGGTATGGTGCTTTGAGAGCATACGTGCTATTTTCTGCGCACATATGAGTGCAAAATTCCTGCAGTGTTGCAAGCATTTTGTTATCTGGGTTGTTTCAATTTCTTATGCTGAAATGGTACAGGTTCATTGACACAAATGGTATAGTTTCCTGTACAAGATCTTGTACAATTTCCTGTACTAGATATTGCACGGGGACTATGGGCAGACCGACAATTCGCACCTGTGGTATATTAAGATTTTTTACATACAATTTTCTCAGTGTATGTAACATTAATATTTTCTTTTATATTACATATATATTTTAATAGAAAATTAGATTCAAATTTTATGAAACATAGTTATTCGGGTTTTTATATTTTTGTGAATTTTGCCATTCAAGATTATATTCACTATTCGGAAGATTGGTTTCTGTTAATTGATCAGGAACAAGCAGTGAGCGCTTCTGTACCGCACACTGCTTCTTGACTTGCACTATCCCTTTTAGTCGCGTGTTTGTCAAATTCTTCTTCCCATACGCTTAATGGTAATGTAAGCCCAGATCAGAATTCTTATTTTCAATCACATATTGTTGGAATATTATAAAATACCTTACTTTGATGGCACTTAATAAACTCTTAAGAAATAATTACATCATCTATCTGTACCTATGTCTGTCCTCACGTCGAAGCGCGGCGAATTTGCTGAGAAATTGAAAAGCGAAGTAGCTGAAAACTTTAAAAACGCAGAAAAGTTAAGAAGTTAATTTGCAGCAAATTATTTAGAAGTTATGCTTGATAAATTCGGAAATTATCACAGATAATCTTTTAATAGGTTATGGATGTTAATTTATTTTAAAAAATAAGACAAATATTTGTTAAATATTAAAAATAATATTTTTTTATTTTTATTGTTTATACTCCTGCCCTATTGACCTTACTCACTTGACGAGAGTCTCCGAGGATACTTTTTATGGATGAAGAATAACCATTCTAAATTTTTCTAAATATATTAACCTAATTTGCGTCTACAGTCGGCTTTATTAGGAGTACTCGCATTCGCCTGGACCACCTGTTAATTAGGTTTTCTCGCCAGAGGAGAGGAAAATTGTAGAAAACCTTTCTTGAGTACAACCGGTTTTATCGACAGTCAAGTTCTAATGGTGTGTACCGGACAATAATCGACAGTGCACATCAGTATACCTTGACGTGAAACCTCTCGCTTGATAATTATATTAATATTATTATATTATATTATATTTTATTATATTATATTAATATTATTAATATTAATTAATAATCATATTATTATTATTATTATTATTCTAATTAATTTTGTGATGTTAGGAAATTTTAAAAAAGTTTTTGTTGAGAAAAAAATTTGGAGGATTGAGGATTTAACACGGATTTGACAGAATCAAAAACCTAACAACGAACATAACCAACTTAGCTAAACGATCAACTACACTGAAACAAAAAAATTCTTTCTCTTAAGTTGTAAGTACTCTCTAAATCTGAATAAGTGAAATTTCACTTATTTTAAGTGAATATTCACTTATTCCATGTTTCAAAACTCTTCCATGTAGAATAAGTAAATATTCACACATGAAATAAGTGAATATTCAATTATGAGATAAGTGAATCCTCAGACATTAAGAAGTGAATGTAAATAAATAATCAGGATCAATGTTATATAAAAAAAATATTTATTTATTATCAACTATTTAACACTCTCTTTTCATTATCAGTCTGAAACTTATAAAGATATCAATTTTTCAACTTTTTAAGCTAAATTCCCAAACGGTCACCCATCCTAATATTAACCGCAGGCAATGTCACTTAACTTTAATGATCAACGAGAAACACTACAATGTCACTTAATAAATTGCCTTATACTCATAGAAAATTATTGGGTAATACTTATAAAGAGTTAGTTTATTGTGTTCTACTTTAACGTTTTGTTCAAGATTTCTCTTATTATATATGTATAAAAATACTTAGTAAACAAAAAATTAGTTATATTATAATATAATATTTTACTGAATATTTCTTAAAAGTTTTATTAAATTTTAAATGACAATTTTTATAATTAAATAAAATAAAAAATTTCTAATATATAAACTAAAATGATAAAAACATTATTTTCAAACATTTAAAAGTAGATATAATTTCAAAAAATGTGAAATAATTATTTTAATTACATTGATAAAAATTGTATTTAGAAAATCAAGGTTATTACATTTTTTTTCTTTAAAAAAATGAATTATTTTAATTGCAGGGAAAAATTAAATTCTCTGCTTTTTTGAATAATAAAAGAATAATTTTCACTATTTCTATTACTCAAGACAAATGTGTCAATAAAATTCTTATATTTTAAAAATAAAAGGTAAAAATTTGTAGGCATATTTTTAATTATTCGATAAAATATAGTTTTTAATTAAGACGTTTTAAAAAATTTTCTTCCCTATTTTTTATTAATAGATATATAGAATTAAACATGCCCACTATCTGTACTGCAAAATATGTAGTGACATGCGCAAACAGTTTTTTTAAAGTTCGATTTTACACACTTATACATCGCACGTCAATTCTGATATTACTCACTATAAAAATTAATATTTTAATAAGTAACCAGTAATTTATTTATATTAAAAATAAAATACATTGAACCCTACATGACAAAAAATTAAATCAGAAATGAAATTAAAATTTAGATCATCAAATATTATTACGTTATTTTTGATTTCTAAAATTTTGGTTTTTGTTGTATATTTATAACAAAGAATATTGAAAATGGAACATATTTAATTTAAACTTTAAACATTTTCATGCAATTTTCAAATTTTAAAAAGTTGTAGCGAAATGCAAAATCCATTTTCTAAAAATCTATTCTCCAGTTATTTTTTTACAAAGGGTTAAAATTGGTTATCATTTTATTCATATTTTAAATGTAATATGTTTTTCTTAATAAAATATGCGAGCCAATACGCCCGGGAGGTATTTGTTAAAAATTTTGTTATTTTTTATCAATACAGTAATTATTAAACAAAAGTTGTCAATTAATTTTCAAAATTAAATGTTTAAAGCTTTTCAGCTTTACCTGATAAACAAAAATTTTTTTACAAGTAATTTTGAAAACAGGCTTCGAAGTCTAGTAGCAGGTCAAAAAAAGTGTTAAAAAGTAGCATTTTGAAAGAAAAAAGTGTCCTCCAAATTGATAAAAAGTAGCAAAAAGTAGCATATTAAAAATGAAGTAAAATTAGTTTTTTAAGCAAGAAAATTAAGTGAATATCCCCCACAGCACCGAAACTTTCCTAAAGATTTCCTAAAGATTTATTTGAAATGTTCGGTATATTTAATTGCAATATTTATTGAAGGTTGTGTAAAGATTTATATGTCTCGATTAAATAAATGTCTAGCACGAACCTTTCCTGAACATTTCCTGAAAATTTTCGCCTAATTATAATTATAATTATAATTATGCGAAGATGTAATTGAAATGTTCAGGAAAGGTTCGCGCTAAATATTTATTTAATCGGGACATTTAAATCTTTACACAACTTTCAATAAATATTGCAATTAAATATATCGAACATTTCAAATAAATCTTTAGGAAATCTTTAGGAAAGTTTTGGTGTTGTGGGGGATATGTTGTTGTCGAAAAAATTGAAAGAAAAAAATACTAGAAATAGGAATTCACAAAATTTTTATTAAATTTTGATATAAACATAAAATAATGAAAATATAATAGGGGGTAGGGCCCCAAGATGGACACCTCTTCGATTGATGGCTCTAAAATCCAAACCGAATTAGATATGTTAAAATTTTTTATACTAAATGAAAGTACAATTTATTATAGGTAACTTATGGCCATAGAGATAAAATTTTATTTTGAACTTGAACATTTTTTATAGCATTTTTTTCAATTGTTAAAATTTTTGGCCAAAAAAAGTGGCTCCAAAAAGATGGGACACCTTCTTAAAAATCACTTTAAAATGTGGTAAATTAAAGATAAACATCCTGTATTAATTTTTAAACTAATGTTTAATCATTTTATTCTATTTACTAGGAATAACATTATTAAAAATCTTAATTTTATAACTTGAGAATAAAAAAAATAACATATTTAACTTTAATTTCTCAGAAAAAACTTGGACTCATTTTTGTTAATGATAAATAAATAATATTATAACGTTAAATACCTATCTAAAATCAAAAATTTAAATAACTTTATCGGCTTGAGAAAAATCGGAAATAAAACTTTTTTTGAAAAAAAATTCAGGTGATATACGCAGTAGAAAAAAACTGCTTTTATTTTTCAAATATGCATAAAAATCTTCGTCTTTACAAACAACAAAAATAAAAAAATTGAGAAGATGCTGTCACTTTAAACAAAAATTTTATAGGAAATGTCCATCTTGGGGCCCTCTCCCCTATAATAAATATAATAAAATATAATAATAACATTTTTGTCGATATTTCACATTATAAAGTAAAACTATTTATATGTTATGAACAAGTGTTCACCTATCATCATGAAAAAAAAAGTTGTGATGTACTATTAGTAAATCTATTATTATTAGTAAAATTCACTAAAAAAACTAAAATTCTTGAATTCTGTCAATTTTTTTTACCATTTTTTTTAAAAAAAGTAGCATTTAGTAGCTTTTTGACAAAATAAGTAGCAAAAAGTAGGCTTGACCAAAAAAGTGTCAAAAAAGTGGAAAAGTGTGTCACTTCGAAGCCTGTGAAAAAGATATAACAAAAAAACAAAGACTTCAAAAATTTACCTTTAAGCGTCAAAATCACTTTTACTACCATATTTTTAACAATAATAAATTAATAACAATGAAACTTGGTACAAACTCACAGTATACCAAGTACATTATTTTGATGAAAAACTGAAATTACATTACGCCCCTGATCCAATACGCCCCGGTCTCCCCTAAATGGTTTAATTCTCTATCTATCCAATAAATATTTATTATATCTAAGTACTTTAATTCATCATATCAAATATATATTTATTTGTACAAAATACGAATTACGTAAGTCAAATCATAATTAATTATTTTAATTTAAAAAAATATAGTAATAATTGCGTAAAACAATTAATTATTTAGTTAAAATAACTTTTATGTGCATCAAAACAAAGTAGTTTTGTATGAAAATAAATGAAACTTTAAAAAAATTTTAATTAATATTTATTAGATAAAATTAAAATTTAATTCATTTTATTAATATATATTAATATATTAATATTATATTTTTTTTATGAATTTTACATACTTTATAATATTTTTTTAAATTTATTAAATTAATTTGTTAATTTGTATTTCATAAAAATGAAAAATTATAAAAAATTAATTTATTTAATTTAATTAATTTCACACATTTCATCAGTCTTATTTGAATACTAAATACCACCAACTAAATACTATTAATTTTATTAAAAAATATCATTCGCAATAATAATAAAAATATTTCATTTATACGAGATATGAAAAAAAAACTTTTTAAATTAGCACGCCTTTTTTCAAACTATAAAATAACTTACAACTTAAAGACCAACGCACACTTGATTCGCGAAAGTCGTTCGCGAACGCAATGCATGGGTTAGAAAAAGACAGAGATATATTTGTGTCCTTTTCTAACTCATGCTTTACGTTCGCAAACGACATTCGCGAAGCAGCTGTACTCAGGAATGGGTAAATGTAACAAACTCGAGGTTTTCTACGTATGTGACATAAATGAGTAACATACGTAACAAATTGTCGCAAACGTAGCAAACATCAAAAATGCGTCATAACCTCACTTTTGTGTTAAACACGTTGTTTAATTATATTAAAAGGGCTTGTATACCTCCTCCGTTCTGAGTATATTCAGAAACGTCCAGCGTTTTGATTGGCTATGCTCATAGAGAATTTCCAAAACATTAAATTTTTTGGAAATTCTCTATAACTTGGTAGGAGTATAATTAAGTTTTTGAAAAAGGTGTTTATTAAGAGGCCTTCCACCTCGTTTCATTTTAAAAACAATAATTTCCAGAACTTATGGTTATGATTAATTAAAAGAATAATAATAGACAAGGCCAAGTGCCGGATTGTCGACAACCAGAAAAATTGAGGTTATGCTTACTTCTGACTGACGTCATGAAATGTAACATACGTAGGGTAGCAAACCAAACGAGTTACATACATGCGTAACATACGTAACAAACCCGGGTAACATACATGAAGTATGTTACGTACCCATCCCTGGCTGTGCTTATGCCCTAAGAGAAAGATATTTTTTGTTTCATTAGTTGGTCGTTTAGCTCAGTTGGTTATGTTCGTTGTTAGGTTTTCGATTCCATTAAACCCGCGTTCAATCTACAGTCCCCCAAATTATTTTAAAAAAATCATCTTCAAAAATTCCAAATATCACAAAATTAATTAGAATAATAATGAAATAATTTGCATTTATAAAAAATGAAAAAAAATTAGGTTAGACAAACATGTGAATTGCCTGACAGGGATGGGCAACCATGTAACACAAAACATGCGAAACACAAAAAAAGTAATTAGAACATTGTCATTTTACTCATTTCGAGTTACTAGAAGTTGTCGATTATTTATTTCGAGACTGACTTCCAAATGAGTTGCAACAAAAAAGAGTCGGGTTTTCTTCTGTCCATATCTAAAATTTTTATAGATGTCAAGAGCCATACTTAAATTACGTAGCGCTTTAGGGGGTAGGGGGTCAAGATATTTGTTACATTGACATTGTATAGGTCAAAATTGACCTGAAGCTTGACATAATACACAGATCCTTAAGGGGCAGGGTTGGAGAAAGACGCGTCATTTTTGGTTTCTGATGTAGATAACGTGGAATAAGTAATTTAAGTAGACAATGTAGAAAACCCATGTAATTTACATTTTCAAGATGGCGGCCATTAAAAGACTAAAAAACATAACATAATCTCTTGAAAAGTTTGCTTTTCAGGTTATATCACGTGACAAAATACATTAAAATAAATTACGTAGAAAACTCTTGACGTAAATTACCAAGTAATCTACATGTAAACAACTACGTACATAGATTACCTTAGGTAGTTTACGTTCCCAACCCTGTTAAGGGGGTGCGAAGTATGAAAAACTTTTTACCTATTAGTAAAATAGATAAAAAAAAAAGAAATTATATTTTTTTTTATAAATTATAACAAAAAACAAAAAATTCATTTGCCCATAAAATAGATCAAAAATTAAAAATATTCTGTCTGTAAAATAGACCCATAACAATTTTTTTTTTCATCTGTAAAATAGACCCATAACAAATTTTTTTTTCATCTGTAAAATAGACCCATTAGAAAACTTTTTTTGTCTGTAAAATAGACCTACAATATTTGACATATTTTTTTTGTCTGTAAAATAGACCTTCTCAATAATTCAAAGTTTTGTAAAAAAAGCACCTAAGATAATTTTTTTTTTATGAAGAAAATATTTTTAATGGGTGTGTAAAATAAACATTTGTTACTTTACTTTTTGTGTATAAATGATACTGTCTCCCTCTCCCTCACCCATAAACATGATGATACTCAACGGTAGATATATTATAGTTGATACAAAAGATAGTAAATCTCAAGATGACATGAGATGAAGAAGTGGAAGTGAGACAATATGCATAGAGAGGCTTACATTATTATATTGTTATTATTATTATTATTATTATTATTATTATTATTATTATTATTGTGATAATTAATACATTGTTATAAAATGAATCAATATATGTCCTTTCGCGCGATATCGGAATTTTCTCATTACTCTTGAGACAAAAATTAATCTCAAGAGAGATATTGTAATAGAGAACGGGTTTTGAATAATTATAACAGTTTATATTGTTCTACTAATTTGATGGTAATTACCCGATCGATCTCCTCGATTATGAAAAAATAATAAAAATAATATTAAAATTAATATTAAATTTTGAATTGGAAATTAATTTTTAATTAGAAATTCAATTTTAGGCTCTGTGTACTTTTTAACTACGTTATAAATTTTACATTTTATAATTAAAAATGAAAATTATATTTTAGTTATAATTGACAATTATTTATATAAAAATAATAAAATATTATTTATAATATATTATTTATATAAAATATTATTTATAATTTATATTTTAATAATGAAATAAAATTAATTAATTAATGCTAAAAATACAATTTGGATATAAATTGTACTTTCATTTGTATATTATATTTTAGTTGCAAATTATATTTTGAATGTAAATTACATTTTAGTTATAAATTATATTTTTGACATAAATTTCAGTTTTTAGTTATAAATTACGTTTCTAATATAAATTTCATTTTTTAGTTACAAGTTATATTTTAGTTATAAATTGTATTTTAGTTATAAATTATGTATTTTATTTATTAATTTTAATTTGCGTTATAAAATATATTTCAGTTACTATAAAGTATATTTTCATTATAATATAAATTTTATTTTTGTAAATTCATTTTTCAATTTGTAAACTGAGTTAGAATACTGCAAATCATATTATTAATTATAAATTATTTTTGTAATTAAAAATTAATTTTCAATAAAAAATTTAATTTCACTTCATTATAAATTAATTTGTTGATTAATATTTGTAAATTTATCAAAGCTGTAAAATTATTCTA
>JAVJHR010000013.1:0-33000 GCA_032872475.1 Leptopilina myrica (nomen nudum)
CATTAATGCTTCGACATACAGTTTAGTTGTGTCTATGCCCGTAAACGTTTGACAGCAAGCATTCAGCAGAGCATTTGAGCAATCACAAACCTGAAATTAAAGACGACCGAGTGATAAAATCATTATTTTATATTATAAAAAGAATATTATTACAGAAGTAAAAAAACTAAAATTTTTACTGAATTTTATAAATAAATTTTTATTAGAAAATTCTAAGGGAATTCAATATTTCTCAAATTGAACTCTTATAAAAAAATTGTTAAATATTTAAATTCGTTCAACTAATTTTAATAAAATTTTTAAAAATAAATACATTTTTTTAAAAGTTTACTCAATCATATTAAAAATAATTGAAATCCTGTAAGGACTCTTATTGTCTATAAAAGTAAGTGAACTTCTAAAAAATATTTTATTTATGAAAATTAAAGAAAATAATCATAAAAATAATTAAATGTTCGTTTAGAATTTTATAAAAATTTGTTTTACATAATTAAATTGTTTCAGAAAATGTTATTAAAATAGTAGATATTGAAAGTAAACAAATTGAAAAGCTTTTTTTAAAAATAATTAGAATTAATTCAAAATAATAATTTTATGGTCATTTTCAAGAATTAACCCCAGTAGCACCTAATATTACAGCAATAGTGAGAACACTGCCTAAACATTACCAATGCTGCCTCAATTTTACAGGTATGTTTTTACAATATTATGTGCTACTGGGGAAATTATTGAAAAAGAAATTATTGTCAGAAATACTTACAACTTCTTTTGGAAATTCTGCACCTGACTGAATCCAACGCTGCAACCAACTGTTTATTGTTACAGTGTCCTGCTTTTCTGAAAACATTGCAGTAACAGGAAATTGTCCATTGGCATGTTTTAACACACCCAGATATAAAAAAATATGCTGGGAATTATTGCCATCAACATGCATTATCCTTTTTGCCAATATTCCTGTTGCATCTACGCAAAATGCACATTCTTCTTTTTTTGATAGATGGTTGTATGAATGAGTTTGATGTTGCGACCAAAATAAAACCTTTGCTGGATCCAATCCAATATCTCGTACCACATTCAGCCCAACTGGACTTCTTTTCAATTTCGATAATGCAATTATTGGGTCGCTATCCCTGTACAAAGCTTGATTGGCTTGGTATTTTGCCGTACTTAAAACATTTGCTTCATACAAATGTGGTGGCAATGAAGTGTCATCCTCATCCATAGTGTTAGCAGCTACCATTTTTCGGTAGGCATCTACTGACTGCGTTTTTAATTCTGAAACGACTCTTTCCCTAGTAATACCACGACACTGTCGTCTACCACACACTCCATTTCCACCAGTTGCAGAACATTTTATTTTAATAATTTTCTCGAAGTTGCATGTAGGCTGAATTTGACCCCGCAGAATGCTTCCGCATTTACAATAACCTAAAAAATTATCAAAATTCAACATTTTAAATAACAAATTCATTTATTTAAAACAATTTCAGTAATAAAAAAATCGAAGTAGCTATTTCGCCCGTCAACGGGCGAAATAAGAGAAATAGTTTATTTCGACCATCAGTAAAAATACGTATATGATCACTAATTAAAAACTTTCCTTTTCTTTTTTTATTTTGACGAGAAACAAGTCATCCACCTTGAATTTTTTAAAATTAAATATCACTTACTAATAAAAAACATATTTCCAACCCAAGGTGGATGACTCCTTCCTCCTCCAAATAAAAAAGAAAAGAACTGACGGGCGAAGTAAACTATTTTTTTTATTTCGCCCGTCTTTTTTCCCATGCATTTTCACTGACGGGGGAAACAGACTATTTCGACTGTTTTTTATTGCTATATGTATTTTCTTTGATGGGCGAAATAAACTATTCTTCTTATTTCGCCCGTTGACGGCGAAATAGTCACTTCGTAATAAAATTTTTTACAGGAATTCAATAATTTTCGTAAATAATAATTAGTGATAAAAATAGTTTTTTGTATGTTACCTTTAAAGCTGCCTGATGTTTTATCCGAATTAATAAAATGGCTATTGAAATGATACCCGTGAGGAAGTCGAAAGTCATCGTAAATTTTTTTAGAAAAAATTTCTGTCCATTCTCGGGGTTTTAGAATGTTGATGATACGTGTACGACTGTTTCCTTTTTTTGTTTTGTTTTTTCTTACTGTCTCAATTATTAAATTGTTAAATTCAGTTTTTCCTATTGTTAAAGTGAAAATAAAATCGGATTTATTTTCAAGAACGGAATTTTCAACAGTTGAAGGTGTCGTATTTATATCATTTCTTGCATTTGATTCTTCTCCATCCAATAATTTTGTTTTTAAATCGAAACGATTATTAACCACGTAAGAATAAAGAGATGCAGGTTTCACTTTGTTTAAAAGTTAATTAATTTAATTTTAGCGCCTATAGAAAATATTGTATCATAGCTGCGCGCGCTACTCTAAATAATTAAGAATTTTGGTTTGATCCACGGTGAAAAAATTAATTTTCAAAATTATTTCCATTTCCTAGTAACATGTAAATTTAGGTTTCATTGTAAAAACATTTAACATTTTCCTTTAACTTTGTTAATTTTAGCGCTTATAGAAAATATTGTATTACATCTGCAACCATTGCTCTAAATAATTAAGAAATTTGGTTTGATCCACGGTGAAAAAATTAATTTTTAATATTATTTCCATTTCCTAGTAACATGTAAATTTAGGTTCCATTGTAAAAACATTTAACATTTTCCTTTAACTTTGATAATTTTGGCGCTTATAGAAAATATTGTATTACATCTGCGCGCATTGCACTAAATAATTAAGAAATTTGGTTTGATCCACGGTAATAAAATTAATTTTTAAAATTATTTCCATTTCCTAGTAACATGTAAATTATGTTTTCATTGTAAAAACATTTAACATTTTTCTTTAACTTTGATAATTTTGGCGCTTATAGAAAATATTGTATCATAGCTGCGCGCGCTGCACTAAATAATTAAGAAATTTGGTTTGATCTACGGTAAAAAAATTAATTTTTAAAATTATTTCCATTTCTTAATAACATGTAAATTATGTTTTAATTGTCAAATCAGTATATGTGTTTAAAAATGGAAAGTAAAAGTTTATCATACCCATAGTTTCAAAAAATTAATTTATTTATGAAATTTTATTTTTTATTAATCAATAAACAAATACCTGTTTTTAATCATTATTCTTATGTAGAGAAAATAGCAAAACCTTTTTTCTGTTATCAAAAAATAAAAAAATGCAAAAGTTTTTGAGTTATGTAACATTAAAAATATGTCTACATTTAAAACACGAAAATTTTGTAATTTCATAACTCAAAAGTTGTCCACAAAAAAAATATACGTACATGTTTTTTTCAATACAGAATGCAAGTAAAATATTTTTGGCCGATTTTAAGAAGTCTATTGAAATTTTTTATAGAATTGCCCATGTACAGAGTTGCCGTTTAATTTGTTTAGAAAAATGTTTTGTTGTTTAAATATAGTTTCTATTTGTCGGTATTGTTATGTACAAATTGTCCTTTCAATAATCTGTATTCTTTAGATATTTGACAGGCCCACCTTATATCCGTGGCGCCGCCTATGCACAAGCGCTGCATGTATGACTGTGTGTATAGCCTTCCGTCTCGCGGGACGTCTCGTACTTCAGCTACATCCTCTTTGTGTTTTAAAACAACATCAATTATTAATTTACTGTCTATTGAAGCCGGTCGACCGCGCATGATTTTAGGTTATAATCAATAATTGGACAAAATTATATTAAATTTAAAAAATCAAGGCACTTACATTGTCTCTAACAAACAAAAAATTAAAAACACAACTATATTACGAGCAAACAAAACGTTAAAGACAATTTACAAGTTAATAAAAAACACGTGTAATATCCAAATGAAGGGAATCCATGTACTTTGCTTTTCATTATAACGTATTTTCAGTGATGCCAACTACACTCCGATTCCCCGGTCCCACACTAGAAAAAATGTCCAGACCATAACTCTGTGAGAGAAATGTTACTTTTTCTACCGCAATGTGGCGCTGCTTGGGTGTAGGCCAACAGTAAACATGCTTTTGAATAGAAAAATATTGTTATAATATGAAAAAATAACGTTTAATAGAAGTTTTAAATATCCTTTTTTTAAAGTAATGATTTTTACAATTATTAAAACATTATAATTAAATAAAGCGTGTGTTAACAATAAAAAAATATAAAACAATTGTTTTAAAACTTGCTCTCGATATATTTTTTTTGTTTTCTTCTGTAAAAAAGTATTATCACTAGCAACAGCTTTCGACTATAAAATATATTTAACATAAATATTTGCTAATGACAATTAAAATAAAAATTTACACTAATTTACAGCGGTTCTTATTCCTTTCGATACTTTTCGAGTTACACTTTCGAGTGCATTCGATTCGTTTAGTCCATGTCTTTTTGAGAAAGGAAAATAATATACAGAAGTCGGACCGGAGTGTTAAGGTGCAGCTACACCTCTGCAGGCTGCCTGTCTGCGCAGGCAGGAGCAACGAGAGTAAGGGAGAAGTTTGAAGTCACTGACTCTCTTACTCTTGTACGTTACCATGACAACCTGCAGGCAGGCAGGCTGCCTGCAGAGGTGTAGCCGCAGCCTTAACTACACTGTAAAAAATCCTAAGGATATTACCCAGACAAGGGGAAAAGTGACGCTTTAAATAAGGTTATGTTGCCACATTGAATGCGGCACTTTTCCCCTTGTCTGTAAAATAGCCACATTTTATGTGGGTAATATTCTTAGGATTTTTTACAGTGTACCGACACCGTGCATATTTTATGCTTGCGCTAATATTATTCTTCCATTGGTAGAAAAAAGCGGGCGTATTTTAAATTTCTTTATCTGATCACATTGTACAAAAATTAAAACCAAAATTTATTAACTGGAATATTATTAATTTTTATAGTTTTAAAATACAAAATATATCACAGAAAAAATTTCACGATGCGAACGAGCAATATTAGGAATTTTATTAAAATATAGAACGACACAACCAACGTTGTGAATCAAGCTTCAATATATGGGAGCATTTACACCTTCGGTAAAAATTTCCAGAACAGAAAATTTTTCATTGGAGTAAGAGAGACAGACTGTGTATCTGACTCTCTTACTCCAATGCAAATTTTCTGTTCTGGACAATTTTTACATTAGAAATATCAATTTTTGTGTTTTTCAGTTTTAAAACAGTATAAATAATTTAATTTTAAATGGTTGTAATTTGAAACATACAATTGAAAAACATTTTAAATGCGCATTTAATTTTACTTCTCACATAATTTTGATTGTATCTGTAATTTTAGGGTTATGTTGTCTTTCAAGTAAAGGCCAACGCAGAATAGATTCGCGAAGATCGTTCGCGAACGAGACGCATGAGATAGAAAAGGACACAAATATATTGCTGTCCTTTTCTAACCCATGCTTTGCGTTCGCGAACGACGTTCGCGAAGCAGTTGTGCTTAGGCCTTAAAATTGAATATCGCGAGTCTGGCGATATTGCCAATATCGTTCGCTCGTTTTGTACTTTTTTTTCTGTGTATGAAGTTTAAAATTAACATTCTATATTATATTAAAAAATTTTGGTTTTAGAGTTTTATTAATTTAATTAAATATATATTAATAAACTATTGATGAATTATAAGAATTAACTAGCAAAACTATACTATTTGCATTGCGATTGTTACTTTAAAGAATTTGTTTTTTAAATGTAATCAAAATTCTTAATTTTTTAAAAAATAAAATTTTTCTAACAGTTTTTTCAAATTTAATTATATGAACAAATTGTATAGAAGTAGCCAAGATATTTTTCCGCCAAGAAACTTATTCAAATTTAAAATATTTTTTATTAAATAATTGAACTTTCCAGTGGTACTCGAGTTCCACTGGAACTATATCCTGGTAATATGTTTATTCAACAAAATTTTTTAAGGCCATGTGGGAAAGTCCCACGTGATGAAGTATGGGAAAGTAGGGTTTCGCATTTCCAAGTATTTAGCGAATCAAATTAATATTTCGGGTTGGAAATGCCGGAATATGATAGAGGAGAATAAACCTAATCCCGCTGTTCTATGTTTGATTTAGAATTATAAGTAAAAATAGTTTTAAAAAATTCCCGAAAAGTGCACTGTTTTCTATTAAAAGTGAGAGGCAACATGGCGGCAATGCACTGACGGCCGATCGAGAACACGTAGACTGGCGTCGCGCGTATGTGTTAGTGTGCAAGTCACAGCGCCCCGGTAGTGGCACTTGCGGGAGTTACGAAACTTTGGCGGCAACAGTTCAAAAACTCAAAATCAATTAACTTATTTTATGGACATTTTTCTCGGGTATTCTTATAGTAAAATATAATGCAAATAATATAAATGTAGTTTATTGTAATTGAAAAGTAGTTTTTTTCAATACGTGTACCTGAAAGAAAATTAAATTTTTATTATATTTTTCATTGTATTCAAGGTTATGTACATTTTTGCGTATTTCCCAATTTAAAAAAATATCGAACGAATGCAATTTATCAATTGTGGTAAATAAAAAACGATAAGTGAACTAATATCATCTGAAAAAATGGTAAGTAATTTTTCTTTACATTTTCTAATAGCACAAAACAAAAATATATAGAACATTTTAATTTTTGTAATTTTTATATATTTATATCTAGTTATTTATTGTCAAAACAGAATTATATTTATCAACGACAATGCACACCGAAATTATGGTATGACAGTAATAAAAAATGGTTAACATTTTTCAGTGAAATTTTATTTATTTGCATTTATTTATCCAAACTCGACGATGTACACTGAAATTATTCAATAATCATAGTGTACACCGATGACAACTCTGCTAACTGGTTTTTTTTATTTATTTTAATATTTGATCGTCAATATTGTAAATTCATTGTAACTTTTTTAAATTTATATTTAATTGTTATATTTTTATCCGGCTGTAAGGATGTACACCGGAATTATGGTGACCGTAGTGTACGCTGTTAAAAAAACTCTGCAAATTATTTTTTTAATTATTCCCACCGATTTTCAAACTCGTCAATGTACACCGGAATTATCGCGATGACCGTAGTGTACAGTGATAATAATTTTTTATTTATATTCAATTTTTATATTTATATTTGACTGCGAGGATGTACACCGGAATTATGGTAACCGTAGTGTACGCTGTTGAAAAAACTCTGCAAATTATTTTTTTTAATTATTCCCACTGAATTTCAATCTGGCCAGTGTACACCGGAATTATACAGTAACCGTAGTGTACACTGTTGACAACTTTGTTATCCGTTTTATTTATTTATATTTAATTGTTTTAATTATATCCGACTGCGAGGATATACACCGGAATTATAATAACCGTAGTGTACAGTGATAATAATTTTTTATTTATATTCAATTTTTATATTTATATTTGACTGCGAGGATGTACACCGGAATTATGGTAACCGTAGTGTACGCTGTTAAAAAAACTCTGCAAATTATTTTTTTAATTATTCCCACCGATTTTCAAACTCGTCAATGTACACCGGAATTATCGCGATGACCGTAGTGTAGAGTGATAATAATTTTTTATTTATATTTAATTTTTATATTTATATCTGACTGCGAGAATGTACACCGGAATTATGGTAACCGTAGTGTACGCTGTTGAAAAAACTCTGCAAATTATTTTTTTTTAATTATTCCCACTGAATTTCAATCTGGTCAGTGTACACCGGAATTATACAGTAACCGTAGTGTACACTGTTGACAATTTTGTTATCCGTTTTATTTATTTATATTTAATTGTTTTATTTATATCCGGCTGCGAGGATATACACCGGAATTATGGTAACCGTAGTGTATATTGCTGATATTTCCGCAAACAGTTTCATTTAATTATTTATACCTATTTTTAATCTTGTCAATGCACTTTAAAATTATGCGGTGACCGTATAGTTTTTACTGATGACAACTTTGCGACTAATGTTAATTTATTATTAAAAATTTCAACACTGATATGCTGGTGTGGAGAAATAAACGTAGAAGGAGAGGAAACAAATTGAGTATAATATGTATAATTTGCAAATTTAGCAACACTTACCGTCTTATTTTGTTTTAAACACTAGTGTCACAGTCACTCGCGAAGTTATAAACAAAAAAACCCTTTTCATTGTCACACTACGCGCATTTCACAAATTGTTGAACTTTTGCGAAGGTTGTTATAAAGAACACAAAGCACATAAACATAATTTTTAGAATTTGTAAAAAAAATAGTAAAAAATAAATTCTCCACGGTATGAATGGCTAAACTAACGAAGAAAAAAACTGTTAAAAATTTTCGAACTTTGTACCGAAATTGATATTTACCAGGGACCGTCACGGAAATCAAATTTTGATTTCGTTATGATATTCCAAAACAAAACGAAATTATTAATGTATTTTGATTTTGATTCTGTAACGAAACAAACTTTACTTCCTATTTTGATTCTGATACTGTAATACTGCAATTTGGTTTTCTTATAGAAACAGAAATCGATTCGAATTCTATTTCAGATTTCGTAAGTAAAAACGATATTATCTTCTGATATATTTGACATTTGCAACAAAAATTTAGGTTCAATCACACTTCTATATGGGCAGTATTATTTTATTAAAATTAAAACAAGAAAGAATTTTGATTTTGATATTAGAACCAAAACGAAATCGAGTGGAATTTTGATTTTGATGTTGAAATCAGAACTAAATAGAGTGAAATTTTGATTCTGATACCCATATCCGAATTAAAACAAAAGTATTTTTTAATTTTGTTTTGATTCCGTGACGGTCCCTGATATTTACTTATCGCGGGGCTTGAAACTGTCAGAAATTTAGTAAAAAAAAAAAGGACACTACCTACTTATATAAATCACCAAATACTATCACTAAAATCACTTCACTTGAATATATGTATAAAATTGAAAAATAAATTAGGCATTTCAAGACTTCAGAAACCTTATACTTTGGTGACGGATGAAAATGTTGATTTTGAATTTCTTCACGTCGATTGTAAATTGTCAGAGGTTGTGAAAACATCAGTGCAAAAATTACCGCTTGCAGAAAGCTTGCAGGAGATCTGAAAAAATTACAAAACTTGTAGTATTTTTTAAATTTTCCATTAAATGTTAATGATTTCAATTACAAACAACAATTTCATTGCAGTAGTTACAATTATTCGATAAAGTTAAGTTTCACTACTAATAATAATTTAAAACCTAGCAAATTTTTGACTTGCTGAAATAAATTGGCATGGATTTTCGTTTATTGAAGAATCATGAAATGTATGCTTTTAGTTCACAAAAGTTAAAAATGATGTTTTATTTGTTTCCAATATATAAATAAATAAATAAATAAATAAATAAATAAATAAATAAATGAAAAAAAGTTAAATATAAGAAACGAAATATTTTGCAAGGAAATATTAACTAACATATTTCTGACTTTTCTTTTCCTTTTTCAACCTTTTTTTTGTAATTTTTGTTATTAATTAACTTAAATATACCGCCAGGTTTTGACATTTTTTATAATATACCGAAAAAGTTGTAAGCGATTAAAAAGTCGAAGAAATCAACAAAGTACCAATTTTCGGTAAAACACTTTATATTTATGAATTATTTTTTCCTTATAATTTATTAACTTTTTAAATTTAAAATTTTGAAATTATGAAAACTAAATAAAAATAAAATGAAAAAAATTGAATTGACGACATTAAAAAATAGACGTTCTGCAGTTTAAAAATAGCAATTTCTTCAAGAAAAACACATCTAAAATTATATTTATTAAAATATTATTTATTTAAATAATATTTAAAAAAAATAACTACAAGAAAATTGAAATAAAAGATTAATTCGCTTACCTGGCAAGAATGTGCGAAAGCTTGTGACTTAGCGGGTACATAATATCTATGAAGTTCACGATGCAATCGGTACCTAGCAGTTTGTGAATACCAGAGTGCCTCACCACTGTCAGGGATTCCCAAACAAGAAATTCCGACTGGCTACAGGAAAGGCCAATTCTTACACCCGGAGTCCTTAAACTGTTCTATTACGTGAAATTCTGCAATTCATTCCCGATGGCAATTCATTCTAAAAATTAATATAAATTTAATTAATTTCCATTTCTATTTATAATATGCAACAAAGTGTAAAGAACAATTTGAAAAAAAATTCAATATCTTTCTTTAAGCATTTGAGCGCACACATATTGATATTTATGGTATTACATTTTGCTCAAAAATCAATTTTATTTTTATTATTGTTCAACTTTTACTTGGTTTCCTTTTATTTTATCTAAAAATTAATTAAGAATGATTCAAACATATTAATATTAAAATTTACATTTTAAATTTCAA
Source organism: Leptopilina myrica (nomen nudum) (assembly GCA_032872475.1). Taxonomy (NCBI): domain Eukaryota; kingdom Metazoa; phylum Arthropoda; class Insecta; order Hymenoptera; family Figitidae; genus Leptopilina; species Leptopilina myrica (nomen nudum). Next base: position 10,412 of record JAVJHR010000013.1, read on the forward strand.
AAATCTAAAAAAAAATCCAAAAAAAGTAGCAAAACTGTTGAAATAAGGAACAATTTAATTAAATAAGTCATAAAATTACAAGGTTTAAAAACTAAGTCCCTGATCATTATAAATTAAACAAATAAATAATTAACAACAATAAAACAAACTTACGATTTAAAACGTAGTCTCTTTTCCACTAACAGTCATCGTAATATATTATTAAATTTTCTCTTAGTCTTCACAAAGATCATCTTTTCCGGCTCCTTCGATATTTCTTCCAGCAAAAGAGAAATAATGTGCATTTTAATGTAATCGTTCAAAAATTCTTGAGTGAAATTTCGTTCTTTTTTCTGACAATTTTTTAGACAACATAAGTCTCTGATAATTTTCCTAATCTGCGGTTTGAAATCCATATCGAAGATTCTGTCTGCTTTCTTTAAAATCAAATAAGTGTAAAGACAAAGATTTGTTTTGTTTTGTTCTCACTTGTGACGACGTTCCGAATTCTGACACTGCTTGATGAATTTGATGCGCAAGTTCTGCAAAAATATAATTACTAAATATATTTTTACTTAACAAATTGGTTTTACTACAGATGTAAAACGATATTTTGGTTATTTGAGATAATAAGATTTAATTATTATTATTATTATTATTATTATTATTATTATTATTATTATTATTATTATTATTATTATTATTATTATTATTATTATTATTATTATTATTATTATTATTATTATTATTATTATTATTATTATTATTATTATTATTATTATTATTATTATTATTATTATTTAAGATATTTAAATAATGACGACCATATCGCATCGGGTGAGAGCGATTAGCCAACCTCGAGCTTGAATTTTTTTTGGGTCTGTTCACCAAAACTGTGAATTTGTGTATTTCATTTACCACATAATCGAGAAATCTGCCCCTCTTTGAAGATGACATTCGGATCGGGAATATTGCTGCGTTTAACGGTCATTCTCTTGTTTGAACGACAGGAATCCCTTTGCCTCCTCACGTGTTGGCACCGCGATCACGATCTCTGTACGACCTAAAAGACAAATAATTTAATATTGAACGGAACAAAGTTGATTAAAAATTATTAATTATCAAAAAATAGAGAACAAAATTTGTATCTTTCCTAAAGTATAAAATTTAAAATAATAAACCTGATGCTTTATACAAAATTGAAAACCTTTATTCAGAGAAGTTATTTTAGCACTTTTAATCATTTTAAATTTCGGAAAATGGAAAAATAACGCAGGACGAGAATTACATAACCTGAAAAGTATAATTTTTCACGATCCACTAAAACTTACTCTATAGTTGAAAGAAAGCAAATTATTAATAATGATCTAATTAATAACAGTAACTTTAAGAATTTAAATTTAAAAAATTAAAAATTAAAAAAAAAATGCGAACAATTAGCAAATCAGTTGAAGTAAGGAAAAATTTAATTAAATAAGTCATAAAATTACTAAGTTTAAAAACTGAGTCACTGATCATTGTAAATTAAACAAATAAATAATAAATAACAATAAATCAAACTTACGATTTAAAACGAAGCCTCATTCCCACTAACAATCATCGTAATACATCATTAAATTTTCTCTTAGTCTTCACAAAGATCACCTTTTCCGGCTCCTTCGATATTTCTTCCAGCAATAGAGCGATTAGCCAACCTTGAGCTTGAATTTGTTTTGGGTCTGTTCACCTAAACTGTGAATTTGTGTATTTCATTTACCACATAATCGAGAAATCTTCCCCTCTTTGAAGATGACATTCGGATCGGGAATATTGCTGTGTTTAACGGTCATTCCCTTGTTTGAACGACAGGGATTCCTGTGCCTCCTCGCGTGTTGGCACCGCGATCACGATCTCTGTACGACCTAAAAGACAAATAATTTAATATTGAACGGAACAAAGTTGATTAAAAATTATTAATTATCAAAAAATAGAGAATAAAATTTGTATCTTTCCTAAAGTATAAAATTTTAAACAATAAACCTGATGCTTTATACAAAATTGAAAACCTTTATTCAGAGAAATTATTTTAGCACTTTTAATCATTTTAAATTTCGGAAAATGAAAAAATAACGCAGGTCGAGAATGACATAACCTGAAAAGTATAATTTTTTACGAGCCACTAAAACTTACTCTATAGTTTAAAGAAAGCAAATTATTAATGTTCTATTTAATAACAGTAAGAGATAAGAAGCATTGACATGTCTTAAAACAATTAACATTAAACAAGTATAAAAAATAGACTCTTATCACGAGGGATGAAAAATAAGAACAAATGCAGCAAGTCTCATTAGTTTTTGAAATAATATTTACAATGAATACTTACGATCTCAGACGAATTTTCTTGAGTGCCACTTCTTATCCATTTAATTTATTCTCTGCTTTATAAACAAAGTACAATAGGTTTCTTCTTCAATTTTCTGTTTTTGGACGATAATTTATCCACATAACCTTAACACAACCGTGTTTACTGTTCTTCTGAGACATTTTTCACGTTTACACTTTGTTCACAATTACCAAAAATTGATAAATAATGTTATAAATATAATACTGTCAAAGTTTACACTGTTTTCTTCGTTTTAATATAGGAATAAGATCCAATGGCACAAAGACTGCAGCACATAAATGTAAACAAACGTGGTTCACGTGACTGAACCGGCCGGACAAGGCAATAAGCATGCGCGTCAAATGCACATGCGTACATATTTGGCGCGTTCGTTTAAATACTCTATATTTTTAAAGCCAATTAAATTAATATTATGATGTATTGAATATTATTTACACATTTGAAAATTAAGTTTCACTTTCGTTTTATAAATTTTTATTGATTTTATTTTAAATAATTATTCTTTCTGTATTATTATGATTTTTATATTCTTTTTGCCCCCTTTCAATGTTGCCAACGTTAAAAAAAAGTTTTTCTGGAAATCACGAATACCATTATGATAAAAAAAGTTCTTTTTCCTTCTTTCGTGACGACGCGTTACAAAAATTATTAAACAGTAAGTATTTAAAACTTAATTATGTCATTATTATAAAATATAAATTTGAAAACCCCAAATTCAAAATTTAATTGTTTAAATAAAAGTTTTTAATTATCGTGAATCCCTTATTTCTAATACTTTACCATGGTTATTTAAATAATTAGAAAAGTTAGGTTAGAAGTTCATTCTATTTTTGTTTTTTTTTCTAATAAATTTTATTATATTAAGATTCTTTATAATATATTATACACTGATTCGAAAGAGATTTTTATGACCTTTCTATTACTATTTCTATTTTTTTAAATTTCTCTCAATGTCGTAAAAAAATTCCTGTTTGAAAGGTTAAACTCTTAATATCTCAAAACACCCCTCCCCCCTATCGATTTTTATCAAACTTATATGAAAAAAATGCTTAAGATTTTAGTTTCCATTCGCGTATAATATATTGTGGACATTTAATGGGAATAATAGAAAAAAATTGTGTAAAATACATATTTTACACAATAAATTTTTCAAAAAAAAATTTAAACAATTTTCCAATTAGAAATTGAAGAAAAAAATTTTAAATACAGATTTATAGCATCAAATGTAAAAATTTGGCTTTTTTACCCCACTCTACCCTATAATTATATCAAATATCAAGATTTTGCTTCCTCATAAAGGAAGCCTTATAGTGATGTCGATTTCCGAATTTTTTAAAATCAATTATTTTTACTTATGGTACTTTACCCGGTTTATTAATTATATTTAATAAACTATTATAATTATTTAACTTTTAAAATTATATATAATAATATATATTGAGAAAGCTAAATGGTCGTGAAATGAACAACTTGTTTTATTTAATTTTAATAGAACTTTACTAAATCCCATATAGTTTCGTTTAATGTTTAATATGTTTTAAATTTCGGTTTGTTGTACTTTTTCCCATCATTGTACAATACTTTTACAAAATTTAGTATGCATTTTCTTTTAGTACACTTATTCAGATTTAGAAAGAAATTGCTCTTGAATTATTTAAAAAAAAATTTCGTAATAAATATTTATTTCTTTTCAGTGAATCCGCGAAAATGTGGACAGCAAAAAAGAGGCAGGGGGAGGCCTACAAAAAAAAGTAGAAAACCTATTACTAAAACGAGTAATAAAAGAAATTTGAAAAATAAAGAAATACTGGAGGAAAAAATAGTTAGTGATGAGGAAGGAAAAGAAGAAAGTGAAATGGACTATGTGGAGGAGAGAGAAGAACGAATAGAAAAAGAAAAGAAAAAGAAGGAGAGGAAGGAAGAAGAGAAGGATAAAAAAGAAAGCTAAAAGATAGAAGATAGAGGGAAAAATGAAAGGAAGAAGAGAGAAGAGAAAGACGAACGAGAGAAAAAAGAAAGAAGAGAGAAAGAAGTTAAAGAAAGGAAGGAGAGAAAAGAAAAATATGAGAAAAAAAAGAAAGGGAGAGAAGTGGAAGAGGAGGAGAAAAGGGAATTGAAGGAGAGAGAAGAGAAAGAAGAACGAAAGAAAAAAGAAAGAAGAGAGAAAGAAGATAAAGAAAGGAAGGAGAGAAAAGAAAAAGAAGAGAAAAAGGAAAGAAAAGAGAGAGAAGAAAAAGAGCGAAAAGAGGAAGAGGAAAAAAGAGAAAGGAAGGAGAGAGAAGAAAAACAAGAGCGAGAGAAAAAAGAGAGGAAAGAAAAAGAAGATATGAAAAGAAGAATTGAAGAAGAGTTAAGAAATAGTAGGGCAAAAAAAAAGAAGAACGATGACAATGCAGAAAAGGTTAAGGAATTGGAGAATAAAGTAAGAAGATTAGAGCAACAGAGGGAAGAATATTTACGAATGAGAGAAAGGAATTTGCAGATACGTGAGCAGCGGATACTTTCAATTGAACAACAGAATGCTGCTTCTGTTCCAGCTTCTGTGGTAAGTACTTATTTTTTATACAGTTTGTTACAAATTTTCTTAAAAGTATAGTCTTTGGTAGGTTATAATAATTTATTTGTTTTGTTTCAGAATTTTTCCAGGCCACCTTATCGTGGGGGTTCTTCCAGAGGACAAAGAGGATCTCGTGGCAGACCTTGGAGTCAACCACGGAATAACCAATTTAATTATTGGAATTTAAAAAAATATTATTAAAATTTTTCTAAAATTATTTTTTCATTTTATAAAAAAATAAAGGTTTTAAATGAATATTTTTAATTTATTTATATACCAGCAAATATTATGCGCCCCAGCACGCGGAACGTGAAATTCAATTTATTATTATTATTATTATGCAAATTACAAAATTGTTTATTTTCAAATATAAATTTTTGAATAATTTCAGTTTAAAACTTTTAAAAAAATCAATTAATAGGTAACTAATTTACTAATTAATTATTCTTTTTTAATAATTTCAAAATTTTTAATAAAATTCTTCGTAAAAATTATTTTTATAAATAGCAAAGAATTTTATGCCAAACCAGGAATTTTTTCTTAAAATTAAAAAGTTTTATTATTTTAATTTATTTCTAAAAAATCGCTTTTTATTTCAACTTTTATAAATATTTATACTGTTCTCTAAATTTAAATGTTTTAAAAATAATAATTGAAATTTTTAAAGAGTCACTATCTAATGTACACATGTTTCTTATTAAATTTTATCAAAGTTTTTATTAGAAATTCTGAAAAATAATATTTTTGAAGTTTTTCAGTTCTATTTTTTCAAGATAATTTAATTTTTATAAACAAATAATTGAAAATTTTTGAATTAATTGAAATTTATTTACATCTTATTGCAAATAATTGAATTCTTTGAAATAATTTTATTTAAATTTTTCGAAAATAATCAAGGGAAGTTTTAAAATATTAAGTCCCTCTTATTTAAGTTCCAAATTAATTTTTTGCATCTAAAAATTATATTATTATTCAATAATTATAATTATTAAACTTCTTTTTAATTTTTATAATTTTAAATTTCTGAAAGTTTAAGTATATAATACTTATTTATTTCTTAAGCAAATTCAATTTTGATAACTTATTTAGTAAATGATGAATTATTTTTGTATATTATTATCAAAAATTTTTTAAAAATTCTTAGCAAGAAATAAATTATTTTCATAAATTTTAAATTATTATTTTAAAAAATGTTGTTTACAAAATTCTTTGTTTAATTAAATTATTTTTGGAATTTTCAATTAAAATTAAAAAAAAAATTATTCTTAAAAAAATTAAAGAAACTCATCAAAAGAATTTAATTATTCATAAAAACTCTAATAACAATTTTTGAAGCCATTTGTAGATTTCTTTATTTTCGAAATCAAAATAAATTTAAATTAAATTTAAAACAGGGAATTTTGTTAAACGAAAATAATAGACACTCTGATTTGAACAAAATTCAAAGAGTCCTAGAAAATTAAAGAACAGATTGTTTATAAATTTGATTTATCAATTATAAATATTTAACATAATTTTAAGTTCCTTTTGAAAAAAAGGAAAAAAATTTTATTTTTTAATCCGGATTAATCACATTTTTAAAGAAAATCTTAAGTAAAGTTAGACTTTATTTCCATTTTATAATCACAATTTAAAAAAAAATTGTATAAAAAAGCCAATGGCATAAAACAATTTTTAAAAATTTTTTATAAAATTTTTGTGCACTCACCTGGAAGTTTTTAGTATATCTTAACTTAAAAATTATTCTGTTTACTATACTAAAAAGCTTTCTTAAAATATAAAGAAAATGTATTGAATCTTTCTTTATTACAATTTGATTGTAATGTTGATGAATTTTACTCCGCCAATAAAAGGAAACAAAAAATCCTTAGTAACCGTTGTATAAAATTTACAATTTTATAATTTTTTGTTCCCTTTTATTGGCGGTGTGAAATTCCTCAATTGTCCTAACTTAAAAAATGAAATTTTTCAAATTAAGTTTATTTTTGCACAATTTTTAGTACTATTGGAGAGCACTTTACTCATTAAATATTAAGAGGTTTTATTAAAAACAGATAAACTTTTTTAATTTTATAATTGCAATCGTAAAGATAATAAAATTCCTCATTCAACAAGTGTAATTTTAACAATTTGTTGATTAAATAAACATTTTGCTTCCTCTTTTCGATCATCTAAGAAATTTGCTTTTTCGTGTAGGAATCATTAACGAAAGTATATTTAATTTCTAAGTAATTTTTAATATCTAATATTTATAAAAGTGCGAATTTTTCGGCTTTAATAATTCCCACACAGCACATGATATTTCCTAAATATTCAGGAAATATTTCTGCAAACAGGAAAATGTCCGCTTATGTGGAAATATTGACGCGAAAGTTGAGAAAATATTTCATTGAAATATTCCTGCAATATTACACATAAATATTCTGCAATATTGTGAAAATATCTCACAAAATGAAAAAATTTGTTAAACACCTCAAACCAATAGGAATTTTCTGAAATATTTTAAAACCCATAGGATATAGTAAGCCAAAAACTACTGCGCAGCTCTACAGGCCATAGAAACTGAGTTCGACCAGTGCGCATCATTTCAGTTGAATATTTCCAAAATATTTCAATGAAATATTTTCTCAACTTTCGTGTCAATATTTCCACATAAGCGGACATTTTCCTCTTTGCAGAAATATTCAGGACATATTTAGGAAATATCATGTGCTGTGTGGGTTACTAATTTTATAAATTTAAATTAGAGAATCAATGTAACTATGTAACCAAATTTTCACATTTTTGTATTAAAATTTTGTAATTTTGAGATAAAAACACGAATTCCTAAAAACGAGCAAAATTGAAATTTTTTTCGTGTCAATATGGAAATTAAAAAACAAAGCAATTCATTTAAAAAAAAAGAAATTCTTAGTTTTCTTCCTGCACAGAAATAAAATGATTTTTTAAATTTTTGTTCAATATTTGTAAGTACGCGCGTGGACAAAACCTGGATTTTCGAGAAAGCAGAGAATTCAAATAATCCGATGCGGTGACAATAGTTAAAATCAATGACAATTCTTTTTTTAAATAATATTCAATTATGTTTCATCACAGAATTGACATTTCTTTTCCAAATTTTCAAATTTGCGTTCCTTATTTGGGGCATTTCATGTCAAGTGATCAAGGGCTCTTTTGGTGTAATGTTTATTTCAATAATTTTCTACTCTTAAACAATTAAACATGCGAATTTGACAAAGTATATTTTGGAAAGGTTTTTTCATGCTCTTTCGATTCTAAATAAGCATTTTGAAAAAAAAATTTTTTGACAAAAAAAAATCAAAATTAAAAATAAATTTCAATTTTTGGGGGAGAAAGACCCGTTTTTTTTAAAACGAAAGCTGAGGTTTTTTCCTAAAAGGGCATATAAATGATAAAGTGAGACTAGAATGTTTAAACATTGAAAAAAATAGTTTTCTACTCGCCGGAGCGCTCAAAACCCGGTTTTTAGCTCCGTTTAGGAGAAAATTTTTTTTTTAATGTTTAAACATTCTAGTCCCACTTTACCATTTATATGTCCTTTTAGGAAAAAACCTCAGCTTTCGTTTAAAAAAAAAAAAATTGGGTCCTTCTCCCCCAAAAATTGAAATTTATTTTTAATTTTCATTTTTTTGGGTCAAAAAATTTTTTTTTTCAAAATGCTTATTTCCAATCGAAAGAGCATGAAAAACTTTTCCAAAATGTACTTTGTCAAATTTGTATGTTTAATTGTTTAAGAGTAAAAAATTATTGAAATAAGCAGTGTACTGAAAAACACAACAATTTAACCCCCTCCCCCTCGGAAAATATTGGACTAGGTAAAAAAATATTTTCACGAAAAATTACAATCTATTACTACTACAAAAGCCCTAAGTTTTGCTATACAATTGTAGAAAAATTTTTCTCCACCTTCATCACTTGACATGAAATGCCCTATTTGTGATTACAATATCAAAAACAAGGTTTTCAAGGAATCAATGAATTTAAACAATTTTTTGTTCCGGCGTCAAAATCTATAATTGAAAGCAAATGATTTTTTCCACAAGAAGAATATCTCTTTGTCAGCCCCAGGGAATTAAATAATCTTTCCGAATTTCCGACTTTTTGAATGAGAATTATAATTTTGAATACAAAAAAATTTTTATTATAAAATATGATCAAAATTGAATATCATTCACGTGTAAGTGTCAAAAATTAAAATCAAAACCAATTTATTTTTTATAAAGGAACATTCTGCTTTTTTCGTCCTTAGATACAACAATTCGTTTCAAAATATTCCTTCAATATTTGAAATTACTGTGAAAAAACAAGATTTTTAAGTAAACAGATAAATTAAAGAATTTTTAGTTTCGGTGTTAGTAGTTAAAATCAAAAACAATTCTTTTTTTAAAGTAAAATTTAATTTTGTTCTTTCCAAGAAATCTAATTTCTTTTCCAAGTAAACAAGTTTTCGTTCCTTATTTCTGATTATGGGGACAACCAAAAGATTTTCATAAAAACAGAGATTTAAACAATTTTACGTTACGGTTTCATCAGTCAAAGTCAACAACAATTCCTTTTTAAAAATTTAAAAAATTTTTTTTTTTTAAATTGTAATATTCTAGACATAAACCAAGTTCTTAAAAATGAGCTAATTCGACAATTATTCGTGAGATTTGCAAAAATAAAAAATGTCCTTTTTTAAAAAAGTTATATTCAGATTTTTTCCTTCTAATCAATCAAATTTCGTCCTAAAATTTTGAAATTTCAATTCAATGTTTGTAATTACGGAGACAAAAACAATATTTTCAAGTAAGTAGAGAATTTACAGAATATTTATTTGCGGTGTCAATAGTTAAAATCGAAAGTAATTCCTTTATGGAAATCAAATTTCTTATTCAAATCTACAAATTGTTGTTTTTTATTTCTGATTATGGGGTCAAGTTGATAGAAACTAAACATCTTAATGACAGTAAAAGCAATTGCTTTAGAGATTAAAGTGCTAAATCGCATTAGTTCACCTCTTATTACTGGGTGCATAATTGAAAATAAGTTTTTATTCAAGGTAAAATTGACAAAAACATTATTTTTAAATGTTTTGCTTTTTATGTATATTTTCTTCGGAACGTCTCACAAATTGTTTAAAACATTTTTCCTTTGTTATAACAAGATTAAAAGACTAAAATAATCATTAATGGTAGTATAATAAATGAAGTTTCAATAGGATTTAATTAAAAACTCAAATTTTTTAAAAAAATTTAATACTTCATTGTTAACATATTGGAAATTTAAAAAAATTACATTTGTTAGAGTTTTGTATTTAAAATAGTTTGTGAGGTTGCACTCTTTTAATAAAAGACAACTTGTGACAACAGGTGTGAGGTCTCATGAGCTTTTGGAGAACCCTTTCCAGCCTTGTAACTCGACTGATCCTATAAAAAATGTTATACTATATTATTATATGTGACGCGATCTGAAGAAATGTACCTTAGAAGCAAAAATCAACTGTCACTGAAAATCATTAATGTCTATGTCTTTATTACAACTAATATATTTAATGATCACTAAATCTGTGGAAGAAATGCATAACAGCATAACAGACATTTTTATCAAATTTGAGATAATATCAGATTTGTATATATTTAATATTGCTCTTTAAAGTTCAATAGCTGACAAATCATTAAAATGGTTATTAATGTAGAAAATAATGGAAAACATAATCGCATAATTGCGTTTTTGACAAAAGAAGACCAGCATAATAACGTAACTCCATTCAGCTTAAAAAACAATTGGCATAATTAAAAATAAAAATAACCTTTAAGAATAAAAACAATAAGAATTTTGTAATGAAATATTTTTAGTAAAATACATTTTTTATACTTTGAATTAAATATATTTATTTTAATAAAACTGGAACAAATTTTTTATAACATAAATTGTGCATTTAATTATGTACTATTTTTAAGGCTATTTCTATTCTAAAAAATTTTGGAAAGTTTTTCAAAAATAAATTGACAAATTCAGTAAAGTACATTTCTTTTCTCGTTTTAATAAATTAAAAACATTTTTTAAAAAAATAAACTCTTATAACTAAATAAACTCTTATAATTTTTCATAACGAATTAATAGTTTAATTTGTGTTTGTGTGAACAAGTCTTATTAGTATGACAAATCAAACCAAAATAAATTGTGACATTAAAAGTGTCTGAAGTTGGACTCATGTACAAACTGAACTTGCATAACCGCATAAGTGCAATAAAACTTATGATTCCGATGAAAAATTATCAAAATTTATACCATATCGTGTGTTTTATTAAATGTTATAAATGAATTTTAAAAATATATTAAATAATAATACTAAATGCAAAAGACCAAACAAATCTGTTGATTTTCTGAATTGACAGAAGTGAGAGAACATTAAAATTAATTTATCTCGAAATCATGACAAATGCAGTTATGCTGTTATGCCTTTCTTCCACATAAATTAAATTTGCAAAAAGTAAACAGAAGTTTTCAATCAAGAAAAAAGAGACAATGACATAACTTTTGAGTGATTTGCTTCTAAGGTCCCTTTCTTCAGATCGCGACACAATATTATAATAATACATTCTAAAAAGGTTATTTTTTATATAAAATTAATTGCACTTGAACGATATTTACTATACTGACAAATATACTTCAATTTTATTGCCCGCTAAAAAATTATGAAGGATAAAACTGCTCTAGAACGGAAAAACTACGATAAATGACAAAATTATGTTTCCATACTGTAGACAAAACTCATCCCTTCCTCACTTTGAATTTCTATTAAGGTTGAATAAAAGGGATTCAAAGTGGAAATGGGTTTTGTCTGCATTATATGGAAACATGTTATTGTAATATACCGTACCTTTTCTGTTTTAAAACAGAAAAATTTATGTCGTTTCGAAAGAATTTTTAAGGATTAATAGAAGTGTAAAACTTACCGAAAATATATACACACACACTTCAGTACCAGCTCATGTAGAGGATATGTTGTTGCTCATATTTAAATGTCGATAATAGACGACTTCTTCTTCAGTTTTCATTTTTTTTAAATACTTATATATATATACATAATTCTTGGAATTATAACTTACACTCTCCAGCTTTCTTTCTCAGTTGTACTAAAAACCATAAAGAAAAATCATGTAAACCTTAGGGTAAACCGTTATATTCCCTACTTCATCACCTGAATACCTGGACTGCAGTGTAAAGTATTCGTAGATGGGAATTACCAGAACCGTACTGCATAACATAGCGATAAATACCAGAATCATCTGGACCGTAGTATAAAGCGTTCATACACCGGAATTACCAGATCCGTAGTGCATTTCTTAGCGATAAACACCGGAATCACCTGCACCGTAGTGTAACACGTTTATACACAGGAATCACCAGGATCGTAGTGCATATCTTAGCGATAAACACCGGAATCACCTGCACCGTAGTGTAACACGTTTATACACCGGAATTACCAGAACCGTAGTGCATATCTTAGCGATAAACACCGGAATCACCTGTACCATAGTGTAACACGTTTATACACCGGAATTACCAGAACCACAGTAAATATCTTAGCGATATACACCGGCATTACCTATACCGTAGTGTAAAGCGTTCATACACCGGAATTACCAGGACCGTAGTGCACATCACAACGATATACACTGGAATCACCTGGACCGTAGTGTAAAGCATTCGTACACCGGAATTGCCAGGACTGTAGTGCATATCTTAGCGATATACACCAAAATTACCTGGACCGAAGTGTAAAGCAGTTGATCATAATTAAATTCAGTTTTATTAAGATTCTCTATCGATTGCTGGAAAAAGTGACAGTTCGTCCTTCTGAAGTATATTATAGAAATGAGCTCTCATTTGACTAACAGTTTTTTTAGTATTTAAATGTGTGACATTGCATGGATCTCTGCCAAAAACAATTTCCATAGCATTTGCTGCTGAGTATACTCCGCAACTGACTCCATCTGGTTGTCTCGTCACTTTATGCCATACTATATCTTCTTCCTTAATATTTGGGTATCGACATTGAATATATATTTCTTCATCCTTTGCAAAGTTCTGCAATTTTTTTTTTGGATTTTGACTGTCAAAAATATTCAACTTTTTACCATCCCAATACAAGGTACGCCAATGAAAGGATATGCCTCCGCCAAAAATTTGTAGATCTCTATTATTATTTTGAGATGTTGCTTCAAATGGAATAATGTACGCCGGATACATTAAGTACTGAACTGAAATCATTTCAAAATTACTACTTCTGTTAATCAAATCAATTAATTTGTCAAAGCATCTATCATTTAAAAATCCTTCCTCACAATCTTCGATTGTTTTTCTTAGACCCTCTATCGGATAATTCGCTAAAATCTTTTTTAGTTTTTCAGTGAATAAAACTTTATCATCATGAGTTATGATTTTTACACTTTCCTTTGCAGTTTGCTTACAATATTTTACTCTTTTACTTTGCTTTACAATCTCTTCATTTTCACTGAACGTTTCAGCTTCGCAAATTTTCTTTTTTCGAGATGATGTTTTTTCTTCTTCACTTTCTTCTTTTTCCAATTTTTCCAATATCGCATCAAATTTATCACTGTCCATTGATTCACTGTCAGAGGTGCTTCCATCAGATGCTGATGAATATTCGTCACTTTCTTTTTCAGATTTTTGAGACAATACTTCCTTCTTTATCTCTTGGGCTCTTAAGCAATAATCAGCTTCTCTAATTGATAGACGTCTTGTCTTTCTACTGTCAACAATTTCAAGAACCAAGCATTCTTTATAAAATCGTAGCAGTTTGTCTTCCATTTCAATCTTCCAGAATTCGTCATCACGAATGACTACAAGATAATGCATGACATTTTTTGACCAAATAAGAAAGACGCAAAAATGCCTTTTGCTATGTCGAAGTGCTCCCTGTACTTGATAATAATGGTGGTGATTTTTGTTCAAAGCATTCGGATTATTTTTTTCAAGCATCTCTTTCACAGATTTAGTTTTTAATAATTCCTGTAAAGTTTTGACTCCCGCAGCACTCACTGGACATTTTACTTCCACAATTCCATGCATTGTAGAATCATTCATTGCAGAAGATATTCCAAAATTCATCACTTTTTCCTTTGGTATTTTCAAAATCGATAACTCGGTATCAATAATTCCATCTGGTGTTCCTCCCAGGAACGGAAATTCGAAATCTATAAAAATTCCACTCGGTTTAATTGATACATTCAATTCCTTATGCAGATCGATTAATGCTAGCATCTCATGTTCTTTGCCGTATTCTAATGCTTCTATGACTCTACCTCGCTTTGGTTTCCAGTATAAAATGTTGTGCACTAGTTTTCCAGTAGATGTAGAATCACGTCGTCGACAAACTTTACCGTAGTTGGAGGCAGTCAGCATCTCTCGTCGAATCTCTCGCCAAAGTTTTGAATCAGCTTGATCCACTGTATCCTTGAAAATTTGCAACCGGTTGGCTTGATCAACTTTTTGACGCTTTTCCAATTCGTCACATAAAATCTTCATTTCTTCTGGCGACTTGTCTGGGCGCTTGGCATTAGGACCATAATATTGTTCTCCGTTATCGTTGCACTTTTCTCCTGTTCGTGTTGCATAGTCATATGTCCTGTTTCGTTCAATTTGTAATTGCCTTCTGGATTCCATTGTCTTCAATACTTCGGGACATTCTCTGTTAGTACTTTCATAGAGAGTGCACAATGGTGCTTTAGTTGATGTCTTGATCACAGATATTGCACATGCCGCAGTATATCTACTGAGTCTTGTAAAGTTTGGTCTTTTTCCAGCAATCGCCTTGCAAATTAAATTATTGAACCACTCGCATCTGTTGGTCGTTGCATTAAATAATAAACTCTCTGCTTCCAAACATAAATCTCGGAAAATCTTTGAAACCTTAACGAACATTCCAGTCTTTTGAAGCAATTTGATATCATCATTCTTATCTTCATCTTTTCCCAACTTGATATCAACAGTCTTATCTTTATCTTCACAAGGCCAATTAAATTTTCCACAATCTTTGTGTTCCCCAAATACGTGATTCGGAACGTTAAGAATATCTTGCATTAGTAACGTTTTTTTCTCGGTTTTATTTAACTGATCATCTTCTCTTCTCCGTTTTCCGGCGTTAAGTATTTCTTGACGCATTTTTAATATTTGTCTCTTTAATGCTTTGTGTGCTTTGCTGTAATCTCCGTATCGGAATTGAGGATTGTCTACTGTTATGGCAAGTTTCATCAATTTCTTCATAACTCTCTTTAGCAAATGATTGGTGCATTGAATCTTCTTTACTACCACATTATATTCAGCATACGGATCACTTTTGTGTATTTTGCTAACAACACTGCTGTCACCATCTGCTACTAAATATTTGTAAATTAATCCCCTTTTTTCAACACTATGACAGAAGGCCTCAGAGAGTCCATCAGGTTCCATAGCCTTTGAGCTTTTGTCCTTGGAATAATTCCTATAGCAAATATGTTGTTTAGGTGGTACTCCATGTTTTTCTGCAAATTCACATTTTGCGCACGACTTATTTTTTACTATTATATCCAAAACTTCACCGGTCTCATAGCCAATTACTAAGCTGCAGTTACTTGCGGAATCATAACGGGTACCCATTGATCGTTTAGCCCAAGTTGCGTCGGTCACAACAGTTATATAGGGTATACCTTCAATGACATGTCCTTTCTTTATAGCAATCTCGGCTTCCATTTTAGCTGCTTTATCCATGCACTCTTCTGCTATTCCTAATGCATCTTGTGTAATTTTTCCTTGATATGATCGGAATGTTTTGCTATCCATGCAGGGAATACCTTGAGCAGCACAAATTTCTTCTGCATTGGCATACGGAACTCCTGCAACCATACATCCAGCTGTAAATTGATAATTTGGATCTAAATTCTCAGGATGTGTCACTATACTCCTCACGACCTCACATTCATTGCACTGAAAATACATAAAGGTTTTCATGCCTGTCTGGTTACTATACTGGTAACACCACTCTTTTGTAATACAGTTATCTTTATGTATTTCATTCTCTTTTTTCAGTAACTCCATTGTTTGCCATACAACGTATCCCATATGAGCGACTCTAACTCCCGTCTCTTCATATCTATCTTCGAACGTATTTTTCGGAACATGACTTTTTTGTGCTTCGGTTTCAAGTATTGGCTTCTCTTCGTTTTGAGATTCCTCTTCAACAATTTCATCCAACAACTTGTTTAATGTGTCATCTTTTTCCTTTCGTCTCCTATACAAAAGTAAAACAAAAAATTGACATTCAACCAAGTGAAATTATCTTACATAAAATATATTTTATTTGCACCTAAATTTTGAACAAAATTTAATAATATTTTTGCTTATAATAATACTGCCGTACATGGTAAAAACTTGGTTCAGTCACTTTTTAGTGAAACCGAAAAAATGACGAAAAACTGTTTCTATTAATAAACCTAATATAGTATATAAAATTATTTAATTTAACTTTACTTCCTAGGTAAATTGATAGAATTTTATTTAATTCTGCAGTCAAAAATTAATTATTTAAACAAATTAAATTATAAAATGGACTTAAGTGTTACTTTTTTAAAGCAAAAATTAGTTAAAACGAGAGCTGATTTTTGACTATGTTTTTGATAGCAGATGACTGAGTTTTTGTTTCTTATCTTATGCTCGAGCTCATTGCCTTCTACGATTTTTACACTACGTAACTCGAGTTACTATACTTTTTCTCATTTCCTCGATTTTTGCAGATTTTTAATAATTTAGATAAATCTAATTTATTTGCAAGAGTGAGCAATAAAGCAAGACATACATTTATGCTAGTTATATTTTTTACTGAAATTTGACAGAGAGAATTTCTTAAGATTTTTCGACGAAAAAAAGGTGTATTGCAAATGGGTGTATTGTATAATTTTTAATGTTACAATTACCCAATGGTCGGCTCAACCATCAGCCACAAATTCAGCGAACGGTCGAGTACGGTTTTAGTTTATAAAGTCATTACGATTACGATCTTCCATCATACATATAAGCATAACATGATGATAGCGTGTAAGACATTAGTGCGCTAGGTTGCGAGTTCGACCCCCTCGAACGTTAGATATTTTAATATGTATTTGAACGATTCCACGTCAAGTGATCAAGGGGTCTTTTGGTGCAATGTTTATTTCAATAATGTTTTACTCTTAAACAATTTAACATACAAATTTGACAAAGTACATTTTGGAAAGGTTTTTTCATGCTATTTCGATTAGAAATAAGCATTTTGGAAAAAAAAAATTTTGACCCAAAAAAATCAAAATTAAAAATAAATTTCAATTTTTTAGGGGAGAAAGGTACGATTTTTTTTAACGAAAGCTTAGGTTTTTTCCTAAAAGGACATATAAATGATAAAGTGGGACTAGAATGTTTAAACATTGAAAAAAGAGTTTTCTACTCATCGGAGCGCTCAAAACCCGGTTTTTGACCGTTCCATTTAAAAGATATTTAATGTCAAACTTAACAAATTATTAAAACATTTGTTTTAAAGGAGAGGTGAATTCGTAAATGTGACAACAACGCATGGTTAAAATACTACGGCTTTTCTGCTAATTTCGGCGCGAAATTTTAAAGATGGACATGTTCCAAACTTGCGACGTTGCCACGATCGTTTCCATGATTGAGGTTATGATTATACATTAAAAACTTTCGTGTGTGAAACTCGTGAGACTGTACGTGCGCAAAAGTTTTTCAGAAACTAGCATTTAAAATCGTTTCATAAGTACAGTCGTCTGATACAAACTTTTGAGACTGACCAGTTACGCGACAAATACCTTAGGTAAATATTTATTTGATAATAGTCAAATAATCGGTTATGTGAATCAAATAAATTTTTTTCAGCGTATTTATTATACTTTTATTTTTAGTTTTTACTCGAAAGAGCCATCGTTGTGGAACAAAATTTTATGTGTATGTTACATATTGTTATTAACCCTTGTGTTCATACCCGGATACCCACGACTAAACATTTTTTCATTTTACTAACGTAAACAAATTTGTTTGTTTGTTATAAATAAAAAAAAATTAGTTTAAACTATACACTGCAATATCAAGTGTCTCATTTTGAGACGTTTTGTCCCCATATTTGAAACACGTAGATGTTTTGTGTCCACATATTTGAAACAGATAAGTGTCACAATATAAGACGTTACAAATGTCTCACACATTTAGCACTGCATTTTGAGACACGTTATGTGTTTCAAGTATCCGTCTCACGGTAAGAAAACGTTTTATGTGTCTTATACGCACTGAGTCATCTTAAATGTCTTAAAATGAGACACAAGATGAAATTAAATGTCTCAAAATAAGACAGATTTTGTATCTCAATAGTTGAAACACTTAAAGCAACTCATTTTAAGACAGGAGTGAGATACTAGTTTTTGCAGTGTAGATATGCAGTGTCAGCACTTTGGGTGGCTGAGACAAATAGTTTAAAAATTCATTACACAGAAAAAAAGTATTGAATTAAGAATATTTTTCTTGGTTAAAGCAAATCGTAAGAGTGATTTAAGATTCAAGAAAACGATTTTCTTGACATAGTATATTTGTGAAAAGAACATATATTCTTGAATCGAGAAAATGTGGAATTCGACCAAGAAGTTAATTTTTAATTTGAGTTGAAACAATTATTAACTTATATTAATCTTCCCATTTTCTTGGCTCAAGACTAAGGGTGTTGGATGAAACAAATAGTTATATAAAAAAAATAAAAAAATGATTTGCCCAGTGCTCAAAATTACTTGACACAAGAAAATACGGGTTTGTTTCGAGGGGGTATTTACTTGTGTATTAGAGTGTACATTTCTCACGTAATAGTCATGTAATAGAGTGTAATAGATCACGATTTCCTTAAAACTATGCTATAAATGCTCCCCACTACTCAATATGAAATTTGCTCGAAATCTATGCGCTTTTTCGATGGATTTCTTGCAATTTAAATACTAATAAAGTGCTCATGCGTCACGGTCCCAGTCGCATGTACAAGAAATAGATCCGAAAAGCGCATAGATTTCAAGCAAACTTTACATATGAATGTAAAGAGCATTTCTTTCATGTGCTTTGAACGTTTTTAGTATAATGATGGAACAAAATTAGTATATATCGTTTTCTGTTCTTGCAACAAGTAAATTCATGTAATGAAAACATGTTTTCATGAAAGAATCTCTTGATTCACGAACGATTTATACATCAAATAGTGTCTAGCGAAAAGTACATCAAAGCTTCATGCAAATTGAGCACAATATTTTTTTCCGTGTAGAAGTAATATCATGTATTAGCTATGTAATAGCCTATAATACATGTAGTAGTTGGAAAATTTGGTGTATTAGAGTGTACACCTTTTTAACAAGTAATTACCCCCTCGGTTTGTTTAAGTAGGGGAAAGGTGTAAGACATGATCCCTTGGGGCAAGATGATCCTTTCGAACTTTGGAGATCCTATTAGCGTAACCATTCAGGTAAAAACAGTAATACGTTGCCAATGACATACCTATAGGGAAAAAAGAATAGCACAAGAGATGCGCCCAACAGTTGGACAAGTCTTGTGCTTTAATTCAGTGCGTCTGGTGTACCTTTTTGGGACAGCAGACATACTTAGTTCGGTGCAGGCGCTGTGCTTTGCAAGTTGTACATTTTATTAGCACATCGTCTGCGCAGAAAAAGTATGTCTGTTGTTCCAAAAAGGCACACCAGACGTGCTGAATTAAAGCACACGACTTGTTCTACTGTTCGGGCCAACATTGGCCCAGTATTGGCAAAGCTGGCATCGAGACTTAGCAGACAATATTGGTCCGACTTTGCGCCGACTCTTGTGGTGTTAACCACGGTTGGACGTCGGCAGCCAGATCTCGGCAGACATTAATGGCCCATTATTCGCTGCCAGATTTTGGCAGACATTAATGGCCCAATATTGGCTGCCATTACTCACCCAATGTTGAGAAAATAAAAAAAAATTTATTTAATTAACTAATTAATTGATAATGTTTATACGGCTTATTTTACTAAGTTAAACGCAAACTTACAAATATTTGAAAAATTCTTACTGCTCGCGGGGATCGATACCTGAACCTGATGCACTACAGCTTGACACTCTGCTACTCTGACGTGAAATCGAGGAAGCAAAAGTGTTTTGATAAGCTACACTACACTGGCCGATATTGTGCCATTATTGGGCCGAGCTACATCCCTATATTGGCAATTATAATTTGCCATCATAGATACAAAATGTTAGACATTAATGTGCCATTTCTGGGCCAAGCTACGCCCCAATTCTAGCAATTTTCATAAGGAAATAATTTGCATCATTTCTATTTGTTAACTACAATAGCTTAAAGAAAAATTCAAAGATTTTTAAGAATAAAGAAAAAAAATGTTTATAAATTCTATTTGCCAATTAGAAAATTTAATTGAAAATGAAACTGAAAATTTTTGAATTTTTAGAAAATAAAGAAAAAGATTTTATTAAATAAAATGTTCTGTTATATTTATTTACGAATTAAATTGTAAAATTATTTGAAAACATCAATACTTCTTTTTTAAATAACTATTTAATTAAACTTTTTCAAAAAAATTAATTCTCCAAAATTGCCAGTTAAAAATATAGAAAATACAAATTTTCAAATATTTTAATTTGAATCCTTTTTAAACTTATTTACTTATTTAAATACAAAATAAATAATTTATTGAATAACTGAATGTTTCTTAAAATTGAATTCTCAAAAAAAAATTTATCAAATTAAAATGACATAAATGTACCTTTAATGGGCAGGTCGTCATTACTTCACTGGAAATTGAATTTTGCCATTAAAGATTGATCAACTGCGACAATAACGTGCCGTTATTGGGCCAAGCTACGCCTCAATACTGGCAATTATAATTTGCCATCAAAGATACAAAATGTTTGCCATTAATGTGCCAATAATGAGCCATTAATGCACCGATAGTCGGCACATCACTGGCAAATGTCTTTTGTCATTAAAGATTGATCAACCTTGCCGTAAATCTGCAATTATAGGGCCAAGAGCTGGCCCAGTCTTAAAAATTTCGAAAATCTGACCATCGGCGCCATCATTGGCCCAGCTATGGGACGTTGTTAACACTAGTAATGGTCCAGTAACTACTGCCATTTCTCGGCAGACATTACTGGACCAATGATGGTCCGTTTTTGCAGTCTTGGCATTTCGCACTTGGGGATTGTTATTTTGGACTACCAAAGCTTATAGGTTAAGTTACGAACAAATTAAAAATTAGTGTCATTTGGGGCAAGATGATCGCTCAATGGGTGTTCAAGATGATCCCCCTTAATTCCCATGTATTTTATCTCACCTCAAACTGAATTTTTTAGTGTTAATAAAAATTCAATTTTTCTCGCCTCTTATATATTTTTGTTATGAAAACTAACTTATTTAATACAAAAAGTTGAAATCTACATCTGTTAGATATATTAATTTTCTTGATGTACAAAATGACACGTAATTATAAAATAGGAAAACGAATCGTGGTGAGTGTTCAAAAGCATTTATGGCCTAAATAATGCATATTTAATATTGATAAACGTTATTCCTTCAATTTAGTCTCCTTTTTCCAATAATTGGGCTAAGATAAACCTACGGATCATCTTATTATTATTATTATTATTATTATTGTTATTATTATTATCGTTACAGTACTATTACTGTAATATTTTAGTATAAATGTACAATAATCTTACAGTTAATTTTTCTAAGCAAAATTAATTAAAAATTTTAGTATTATTACACGAGCATGTAAAGTAAATAAAAATAACTTTAAAATATATATTTAATGAATAAACAAGAATTTTTTACTTATTTTATCATTAGAAATAAAACAGTTTTGCAATTTTTCCCAAAGCGTGTAAGATTAAAGTAATGTTACAGTAATATTACCGTATTAATATTTAGTAAAAACTAAAAATAAAAGTATAATAAATAATAACAACATAATAAAAGTTGCTTCGATCAGAGTATTAATTGCTCAGAACATTTTATATAATACTCGGCTATTAATAAAATTTAGATTCCTTGAAGTAAATTATACTTTTTTAAAAAAGTAAAATTAGTTTGAAAACAAAGAAAATCTTATTTACCACGAATTCTAATATGAAACTTTTAAATTTTTATATTTCTAACAATAATTCTTTTCAAATATCTTAATTATTGAAGAACTATCATAAAATAAATAAATGATTTAATGAAAAATTGTACTTAAATATTTCAAAATTGATTCAATTTCTTAACTTAGTCTACTGGCGGAGTAATGCTTTCATTATTTATAAAAAAGGGAATTTTTAATTTTTGAAAAGTTTTGTCGGAAAATACAGAAAAATAAATCAATGTATTAATTATATTGAGATGACCAAATACACTTTTTAAAAATGTAAATTTTAAGATTAATTATTATAATATTTGTGTATTAATTATGAATCAAATTTAAATAGTCTTTTATTTAATAATTTGCATTATTTATTTAAAATTATTAATAATATACGCATTTTGTAGAAAATCCATATTAAGGTGCATGTACTACTTATATATTAACAATAAAGATGCTATTAAATAAATAG